>BSBK01002072.1:407500-823694 GCA_027943335.1 Chamaecyparis obtusa
TCATTCTCCTGGTGAGCTTCTAGGTAGGCGCCATTTGTATATTTGATAGCTTAGGGCATCAAATGTATATTGTATCATTGATAGTTGAGACTTTGTTAAAAGGAAATAGGACAAGGAACGATTTTGATTTAGTCTCTGTATTTTGATCCCTAAGTGGCTTACAACCCTAGAGAAGTATATGGAGATTTATGGATGCAGTTGCAGGATACATAGCAGTCGATAATTGACAAGAAATCCATGCATCCAATTTGAATAGAAATTACTACAAAGAAATAGGGTCCTCCAATGGCGCAATCATCCGAACCTTGATTGTCCCCTCAACCAGTGACCCTTCAAAACTAGGTTATCAAGCAATCAATGAGTGATCCTTCATTCTCCTAGTCTGCCCTGCATCCAAACATATTGGAAATACACAATACAATGATAACAAGTCTTTCACAATCCCCCTTCCCTCAAGGAACACTATCAACCATCCCTTCCACATAGCATTTCACTATTTTATGAGTGGATTGTGTAGGAACAGTTAACATTAAACAAGGAGCAAACTCCTCAACACATCTTGGAAACCATTGTATTCAATAATAAATGAAACCTAACACCAACAATATTCCTTCCATAGTTGCAGGATACATAGCAGTCGATAATTCACAAGAAATCCATGCATCAAATTTTTATAAGGATATCCTACTAATCAATAGGAATTTTCTTGAGATGACCAATGATTATGCATTTTGATGGTAGTGTGCTAGTTCAAAAGGATAATATAAATCTGAATTTTTTTTTCTAATTTTCTCAAACTATAAATGTGGTTAAAGGGAAAATATTATGTGGAAAACCCACAAACCAAGCTAGCAAATGATTGTACATCAAATTATTCCTATATTCATTCAAGTATTGCTATGCTTCAGCTACCTGACCTTTGAGCTTCATCTAGAGGAATGTGTAGCTTTAAGATAGAGTTACTTCTTGGGCCTTACAATAGGGTGGAATATGATCAAGATTTGTTTAGGTTGTATCTTTGTTAGTCCCATTGTTAGGTTCTTATAGTTCATGGTTTGAATCTATTATGGTTGTGTAAGGGATTTGTAGATGCTTTTTCTAACATAATTATTAGACATCATGATTGGAACAACTGGCTGTTGGCTATTGTACACATGAATCATATCTGTTAATGGTTCTTTGTGTTCAAGAATTCGTTGATAAATCTTTGAGATTTATTGTCCTAGCTTTAAAAGAGTGATAAAAGATATAGTGAGTGCTATCTTTTCCAAGTGTTTTGCGGGTGCCATTATCTTCTAGGAGTAATTTCTAGAACCAAATTATGTTCTTTGCCTCTAGTAAATATTGTAGACACAACCATCTTCTTGGTGAAGGGTTTCTTCCATCCCCATGAGGCACTATTGCATGGTTTCCATTCCCTTGTAGTATACTGAACCTAATTTAATACAAATGTGCACTATTTTGGGTTCCATAATTTATGACCCCTACACTATGGTTGTTAGCCTAATTAAGATAGGCCTACCTTTGCATATAATAAGAGGCCAACATGAAACAAACATCCAGAGGTTAGGGGGTTGTTCCCTGTCCATAATTTATTATTTAAGTGCTAAGTGATGATGGGCATATCGTGTAATTCATACCTAGTGTGTCTCTTTCTTTCTCTCCACATTTCACATTAGGAGTATATGTTATAAAATACTAATGAAATCAACTATAGGTCAAATCTAATCAAAATTGCAATATAAAGATTAAAATAGATCTTGAAGAAATATGGGAACCATTTTTTATAGATATTGTACAAACAAAGAGAATACTCCAAAGAGGAAATGATTCAATTTGGAACAATTGAAGCACAATATTTTACTTTTATAGGCACATCTGCAATGTTTTTGATATATTTCTGAGATAACAAAACCATAGAAAGAATAGCATATAGAAGAAAGTAAAGAATAATGATCATACTTTGAGATATTGTGGAAAATTAAAGGAAAGAATGCTTGGTGGGGTTATCATGCAATTAGTGAGTGATCCTTCATTCCCCTCTTCTAGTGACCCTTCAAAACTGATTTTTTATTTAGTTTCTCTATTTTGATCCCTAACTGGCTTACAACCCTAGAGAAGTATATGCAAATTTATGGATGCAGTTGTAGGATACATAGCAGCCGATAATTCACAATAAATACATGCATCCAATTTGAATAGCAATTAATACAAAGAACTAGGGTCCTCCAATGGCCCAATCATTCGGACCTTGACTGTCCCCTCAACCAGTGACCCTTCAAAATTGGGTTATCATGCAATCAGTGAGTGATCATTCATTCTCCTGGTGAGCTTCTAGGTAGGCGCCATTTGTATATTTGATAGCTTAGGGCATCAAATGTATATTGTATCATTGATAGTTGAGACTTTGTTAAAAGGAAATAGGACAAAGAACGATTTTGATTTAGTTTCTCTATTTTGATCTCTAAGTGGCTTACAACCGTAGAGAATTATATGCAAATTTACGGATGCAGTTGCAGGATACATAGCAGCTGATAATTCACAAGAAATCCATGCATCCAATTTGAATAGCAATTAATACAAAAAAATAGGGTCCTCCAATGACCCAATCATCGGGACCTTGAATGTCCCCTCAACCAGTGACCCTTCAAAATTGGGTTATCATGTAATCGGTGAGTGATCCTTCATTCTCCCGATCTGCCCTGCATCCAAACATATTGAAAATACACAATACAATGATAACAAGTCTTTCACAATCCCCCTTCCCTCAAGGAACACTATCAACCATCCCTTCCACATAGCATTTCACTGTTGTATGAGTGGATTGTGCAGGAACAATTAACATTAAACAAGGAGCAAACTCCTCAACACATCTTGGAAACCATTGAATTCAATAATAAATGAAACCTAACACCAACACTATTCCTTCCATTCACTTCTACCAAGAATAAAGCATTTAATCCATTCAACATTACATATAATCATTAGACGGTTACATTTCCTGACTATGTAGAGGAACAGTCACGACCAAAATGATCAAAACTACTTTCACCCTTGCACAAGCTATTCCTCACTCTTAACGAGTTATAAACATGCCATTTTTTCAGTTTTGCTTGCGAGTTATGATAATTTTTGTAAACATGTCATTGGTTCAGTTTAGTGTATTCATTTTTGTCAAACAAATCTTCATTATCTTCTGATTGTCTTTTTTATATAGTAGCATGTATTAATTGGTTGACAAATAAAGAAGCATTTAGACAATCAAAAGATTTGGCTGATTAAGAGTGAGGCCTACTTTAGAATCTCATATAAATTTGGCCGATTAAGATGAGAAGAAAAACACAATTCATTAGTTAAATTTTTCAATTTCATGTATTTTTTCTCCTATTTATTAGGTGCATGAGTTGAAGGTTGAATGCAAGAGTCTTATAATGTTGTGTTACCTTAAATCTTGAGTTTTTGATACTCCTATGATGATCTTTCTCAACAAGTATTTTATTCTATTGTTGTTTTTTGAATAACATATTGGGCAAATACAAAATTGTGTACTTCTACAGGACAGTTAACACAAAATTGAAGCATCAAACAAGACTTGATCAAGTTGCAGGTGGAACGTGCACTCAAATAGTAAGTAATGTAGAATAAAAAAATAAGTAATCTATCATGTCTACATTTTGTTATTTTTTGAAATTACATCCATGTTCTATATCCACAGAATGGTTCAAAATTGAAATTTACAATTCGATAAAAGTACTGACGGGTGTTGTTCCTTGCACCCTCAATCAACAACTTGCCTCCATTTTATTTTGATTTACAAACTACTATATTATTTGAATATCTTTCTTTCTTGCCACAATAGGAAAGAGTTTGAGGTGGAAGACTACAATAATAGAAGTGTTTCAATTTGGTATACTATACTACAACATCATTTCATAACTAAGTTTTCAATTTCTATATATAATTAGGTTATAGATAATCTAGGTGAAGAAGCATCATGTCAGACAATCCAAGTGAAGAAGGTAACGGGGATGCAATCAATAGATTGTGGTCGAACTTGAAAAGAAAAGGCGATGGAAAATGTTATTGTCCCTGCAATAATTTTAAGGGCTTAAACATTAGAAAATTGCTAATCAAAATAGCTAAGAGACATTGTAGGGATAATGGTCACATTGAAGGAGGCTTTGATTATCATGAATTGGTAAGTTTTTCATTATATTTATTTAACAATTAATATATATATGAAATACACCTGATGATGAGATCATTATCATGGTTTATTTGTGTTCATTTTAATATAGGTCGACCTCCCTAGGGGAGTACGTGATATAGACCATGGAGGTGTGAATATTGAGAATATGGCTTTAGAAGTGGGGGATCATGGAGGTGCAAATATTGAAGCTGAAGATTATGATCCCATGGAAGATGACAATGATGCGCCAGATGATGGTACTAATACATTGATCCATGACATATTTGGTATTGGCGCAACTGATGATGATGATCAAGATGATGTTGATGTCATCCATGATATACCTCTACTTGAGAAGGTAGCCACACCCCTTTACGAAGGCTCCCAAACAACTCTTCTCTCTGTTGTATTGTTGTTGTTGAACTTGAAGGTTATGAATGGTTTATTCAACACAGCAATGTCATGTATGATACGGTATGTCATATATGTCATTATAGTAATTAAATGGTGAAACATGTACCATAAATATTGTTAATATTAACAACATATATTTTTTTCTACAGATTGATAGGTGAGTTCTTGTTACCACCATCGAATATTCTCTCTCGCTCATACCAAGAATTATGTGCCACTATGAAAGATATTGGAATAGAGTATCAAGCAATAGATGCTTGTCCCAATGATCATATTATTTATCATAAAGAACATGAATTTGCAACAGAATGCCCTGAATGTCATACGAGTAGATATCGAACAGATCAAATAACAAAAAAGGTGCCTCACAAGGTTCTTCGTTACATCCCCATTATACCACATTTGCAAAGATTATTTAGGTGTAATAGCTTGGCACAATTTATGGATTACCATGCATGCAATAGGAGTCAAGATGACATTATTGAAATGCTTTCAAATGGTTCTATATTTAAGGACATAGAGGAAAAGTGGCCACACTTTATCGAACAACCTCGAAATCTCAAGCTTTTAGTAGCAGCAGACGATGTCAATCCATTTGGAGAGCTAAGATCTATTTGCACTATTTGGCCTATTTTTGTCATCAACAATAACATTCCTCCATGAATGTCAATAAAGAGGAAGCACATTATGTTGGCAATGATTGTTCTAGGTATTTGATCATTTAATAGTTATCTGCATGTAATTATAAATCTTGTAGTAAAACGGTCACAATAATTATGTAATGTTGTTCATTCAACCAGGTAAATACCAAGTTAAAGATATGAATGTTTATATTGAGCCTCTTATCGACGAGTTGGTGGAGTTATGGAAAGGTGTCACTATGTATGACATCTCTAGACCAATAGGACATAGACAATTTCAATTCCATGCAATGCTTGTATGGACAATACATGATACCCCAGGGCTAACACATTTTTCTGGTATGTTATGGTGAATTCAAGTTGCACATGATAATTCTAAAAATAAAAATTAACATATTTAATCCAATTGTATCATTACCTTGTAGGTCTTCAAACAAAGAGAAAATTTGCATGTCCAGTTTGTGGTCCAAAGATGAAATCTCGTTATTCAAAAAATTTTAGGAAAGCAGGTGTTTGATAAGTATAGGTACTTTCTCCACAAAAATCATAACTATTGAATTACCGAAAAATATCTTTTCAATGGGAAAGAAGAGACTACATCTAAGCCATGGAGAATGACACCTCACTTATGGAAGTTGGAATATAATAGAATTAATCATCAAGGTACTACCACTCTACCTAACAGTTTATGTTTGGAATTTGTATATTTTTATTGTGTTTTGTTTGTTGATTATGTGATTGATGATCGTGAATGTCGTCAAGGAAACACTACTGAGCACCTTCCAAAGGGACTAAAGAGTTATCCCAGACAATTTAGTAGGTTGCCCTACTACGAGAAGCTGCTTAATGTGCATTTTTTTGATACTATGCATATTGGAAAGAATGTAACAAAGACATTGTGGAAGATATTGGATGGAAGGCATGACAAAGAAAAAATTGTCAAAATTTGTAGCGACATTCATGAATCCAATCATGCAATGAAAAATTTCATTGAATCAAATAGAAATGGAGAACAGATTAATACAAGTGCCCTTCCTTGGTTATTAATAGAACAACAAGGTGATGCCATAAAAGAAGTCATATGAAAAATTTGATTTCCCACAGGATTTGTTGCAAACATAAGCAGTACCATATCAAAGAAAGGTGAATTTGGGCCAGGGTTGAAAACACATAATTGGCATACCTTCATCAAGGTAAGTCGTGTTCTTTTGTATTTACAATGTATTTGTAAACTCCATGTACTTCTCGTTGTATTATATGAGAAAAGAATGACATGATTATTTTTATAATTGTTGTAGTACATGCTATCCCTATCTCTCCCAGAGAACTTCGACAATAACATCAAACAAGTGATATATGATCTTGGAAAATACATGAGGTAAGCAATGATATATGTTCAATTTGTTGTATATATATATTGTAAAGTCTCATGTTTATATATTTTTGTGTCTTGAATGTCTCGTAGGTGGTTGTCATCTAAAAAAATCCATAGAGCAGATATAAAATACTGGAAGAGAAGAATTCCTCTTCTAATGTGTTAAATGCAAAACTGTCTACCTTCAACCCTTTTCAATGCACAAAACACTACCTCATACACCAAGTTGAGGAGATTCAAATGTGTGGACCCGTACACACTCGGTCAATGTGGATGGTTGAGAGGCACTTGAAATTTTTGAAGGCTTTGGTTCAGCAAAGAGCACATCCTGAGAGTTCTATGGTGGAGGGATATATGGTATACCAAACTATGGTGTATGTTACTGAATATCTTCCTAAGCTTGCAGCAAAGATCCATATAGATCGCATTTGGGATCTCGACACTATTAGAAAATTTGAAGGGGAGTACTTGGTGGGGGAAGGTAGAATGAGGAAAGTGAGAGGTAATAAATTATAAGATGTTATTGTAGCTATTAATTAATTCTTAATCTTTAAAATTAATCCGTTGTAAGTCATCTATTTATTTTTTGTACAGCTTCTCGAGAGTGGGATGCAATACATTTGTATATTGCAAACAATCAAGATTGGATGATGAAATGGATTGCACGATGTCATCATTTAGGTCACACATTAACATGGGAAGCTGTGTCTTCATTGGTTAATGAAGCTCAATGTAACGAAGATCCAAATGTTACCCAAAGGGAAATAGATTTAGCACATGGTTTAAAATATTTCTGGGTACATATAAATTTGTTAATCACTTGTACATTTATGAACTCTCAATGCATTAATTTATACATGTTTTACATTTTTTGCAGGTCAAACACCACAAGGCTATGTTTTGCAATGGTCATAAATTTCGCATCAAAAAGTTGGATGACACAAAGAAAACTTGTGATTCTAGGATAAGTGCAGTCTTTCAGGTGACTAATATTTCATCTAGAAATGACTTACATCCTCGAGAGTCTGAAAATCAATACTATGGCATTTTGGATGATATACTTGAGTGTGACTTTAATTCTTTCAGATTAGTTCTTTTCGTCGTCAGATGGTATAGGCTACGACTTAATCAAAATGATCCTGATAGAATTGTTATTAAACATGACAATGAATTTCCAATGATTAATACAAGGTGGTTTGAGCTAGTTGGGGATGAACCCTATGTTCTTCCAAGCCAATGTGAGCAAGTATTTTACTCAGAGGTTCCGCATAAATCAGGTTGGTCATTTGTTGTTAGACATGATCCAAGAGGAAGCCCGATGAGGTATAATGCGATGGAAGAAGATTGTGAACAACTAGAAGATGATGTAGATGATGATCACGAACAACAATTAGTCAATGATGTTCTTGACGCAACTTTTCTTGAAGAAGAAGAAGATGATGACGACGATGATGCTACTAATGATGCTACTGATTATGATGATGATGATGTTGATGATGATGATGATGTTGTTGATGATGATGATGATGATGATGATGATGCTGATGTCGATGATGATGACGATGATGAAGATGAAGACAATGATGGTGGTGGTGATGATGTCGACGTCAATGATGATCATGGCGACTAGTTGGATGAAGAAGAAGATGAATGACATGAATGAAATGTACAATTACGTGATCATTGCTTAATCTATTTAATATTGATTTCTTGATAGAAATGTGCAGTTATGCAATCAATGCTTAATCTAATTAATTCATGATGTACTTACTATGGGATGCTTATGGTTTTTAATGTACTTACTATGTGGTTTTGAGTATATGTATCATGAGTTTTTTTAGCTAACATTAGATAATTGAATTACATATGTAGGTACCCAGACTCCTTTCATGAGCATCCCACACAGTCTCATGGATCGACAAAATGACCTCAATGTTGATGATGTGACTAGATCAGGTAAAAAGCTATACGATTATGGCTTGTAAAGTACTGAAATACTTTAAAATGTTTAAAATGTTTTTAATTATAATAAAATGTTTTTAATTTAACCCTTTTATATGTTATTGTAGATGAGCCCCCTTTGCATCAACAGAGAACTAGGCGTGCATTGAGATCTAATGAGAGGGTAGATGATCATGATAATGATATCGATACTCATCTTACAATTATATCTTAAAAACTAGAAATCAAAAGAAAAAAAAATGATTGTCATCTATGCACCTTAATTGATAATGACTAATTTTTATATGCCAATGAATTTAATTATGTGGTAGTGAATGTTCATAAATTTTATAATGTGTTAATGAATGTTATCGTGTGATAATTAATGAATGTCACATTTTATTAATGTGTGAATGAATGTTATTGTGTGATAATTAATGAATGTTACATTTTATTAATGGATGAAATAATGAATGAATGTTAGATGTAACGGGGAATTTAGAGTGATTTTAGGTGGGGGGGGGGGGGTGAGGCCAAATGAGCTTCCACCTTCACGTGGTTGGCCCTGTTTAGTACAGAATATAAAACTATTCTCGAAACAAAGTCAAGCTCAATAAGTTTGTTCCTTATATAGGGTCTCAAGTGTAGCTTTTATCCCACTCTCAACATTGCAAGGCTTCAAGTGGTGTTCTGATATTGGTTTCTCCATCTCCCACTGACATCTTGTCTTTCTCCTAAGAACTCTCACTGAGATATGATACATGGATGAGCAGAAGATGTCCCTTACAGGCTACACATATATAATATGGTAGATCTAGGGAACAAATATACTACAACATAGAATGAGTCAACTTGAATCTATAGTTTCTTCATTCACAATGAAAATTCAAATTACAAGCCATATTTTAGATTTAATATTCATATTTATCTTCATCATGATCATAGCCATCATGGTCAGCATTTGGTTCAACTTCATTTGAACCATACTTCATGTTTGATTATAACATATTGACACTTACACCATGAAGAAGACAAATGATTAAATAGAAAGAGAGGACCAACTAAACCATCTTGTGGTCAGTCTATATCACATTGAGAAACAACGTCAAGACTCGAAAATCAAAACAATCAAAAGTTTCTTCAAGACCATGAATGATCAACAACATTCCATTAGAAAACAAAACACTAATCTATATTATCATTAAGCCATAAAATATGTTTTTAAAGTTTAGAAGCATATCACAAGAACTTTCAAGAAACATAGTACTATCCAAGGACCAAAATGACTACCCTCCAAATGATTATGATTATGTTGATGTTGATGTCTATAATTTATGTCTAATGATTATGATGATGTTGATGTTGATGTCTATAATTTATTTAACTTACTGATGCTTGCCTAGATTGAATTTTGAATTACCAGGCTGGAGAACACTTTCAAAGTTTAGGTTCTATTCTACATGATACTCTTAGTTACAGCTCAAATGCAACTCAACATATTTTTGATGTTGGGCAACCCACTGCAAAAACTCATCTGCAGGTGAAATTTAATGCTGTGAATCTTGGCATTGTTAATGTTATTACTTTTCCTCACATTTCATATTTGTGAAAATGTTTCTTGGCACTATCTTATTCTTATTACAATGTTCTTTGTTGTGGGGCAGGAGGTTAATCTTCATTGTCTTCATTGTGGGGGACAGTGAAGATTTCTTTGACAAATAGCAGGTCTTCTTTAGTATCTTATAATAACATGCTAAACCGATAAAGGTGTTATGGGCATTTAATCTTCAATTACTAATAGACTAAGCATATTATTACTATGCTTAATGTTCCATTTAAATGCATTTAACACAAAAAACAAATTTACAAAACTGAACCAATGACATGTTTACAACAAAGATGTGTTGAGGAGTTTGCTCCTTGTTTAATGTTAACTGTTCCTGCACAATCCACTCATACAACAGTGAAATGCTATGTGGAAGGGATGGTTGATAGTGTTCCTTGAGGGAAGGGGGATTTTGAAAGACTTGTTATCATTGTATTATGTATTTCCAATATGTTTGGATGCAGGGCGGACCGGGAGAATGAAGGATCACTCACTGATTGCATGATAACCCCACCAAGCATTCTTTCCTTTAATTTTCCACAATATCTCAAAGTATGATCATTATTCTTTACTTCCTTCTATATGCTATTCTTTCTATGGTTTTGTTATCTCAGAAATATATCAAAAACATTGCAAATGTGCATATAAAGTAAAATATTGTCCTTCAATTGTTCCATATTGAAGCATTTCCTCATTGGAGTATTCTCTTCATTTGTACAATATCTATCAAAAATGGTTCCCATATTTCTTCAAGATCTATTTTAATCTTTATATTGCAATTTTGATTAGATTTGACCTATAGTTGATTTCATTAGTATTTTATAACATATACTCCTAATGTGAAATGTGGAGAGAAAGAAAGAGACACACTAGGTATGAATTACACGATATACCCATCATCACTTAGCACTTAAATAATAAATTATGGACAGGGAACAACCCCCTAACCTCTAGATGTTTGTTTCATGTTGGCCTCTTATTATATGCAAAGGTAGGCCTGTCTTAATTAGGCTAACAACCACAGTGCAGGGGCCATAATATTTTCCCTTTAACCACATTTATAGTTTGAGAAAATCAGAAAAAATTGTTTCAGATTTATATTATCCTTTTGAACTAGCACACTACCATCAAAATGCATAATCATTGGTCATCTCAAGAAAATTCCTATTGATTAGTAGGATATCCTTATAAAAATTTGATGCATGGATTTCTTATGAATTATCGACTGCTATGTATCCTGCAACTATGGAAGGAATAGTGTTGGTGTTAGGTTTCATTTATTATTGAATTCAATGGTTTTCAAGATGTGTTAAGGAGTTTGCTCCTTGTTTAGTGTTAACTGTTCCTGCACAATCCACTCATAAAATAGTGAAATGATATGTGGAAGGGATGGTTGATAGTGTTCCTTGAGGGAAGGGAGATTGTGAAAGACTTGTTATCATTGTATTGTGTATTTCCAATATGTTTAGTTGCAGGGAAGACTAGGAGAATGAAGGATCACTCATCGATTGCATGATAACCTGGTTTTGAAGGGTTACTGGTTGAGGGGACAGTCAAGGTCCCCATGATTGGGCCATTGGAGGACCCTATTTCTTTGTAGTAATTGCTATTCAAATTGGATGCATGGATTTCTTGTGAATTATCCGTTGCTATGTATCTTGCAACTGCATTCGTAAATCTGCATATACTTCTCTACAGTTATAAGCCACTTAGAGATCAAAATAGAGAAACTAAATCAAAATCGTTCTTTGTCCTATTTCCTTTTAACAAAGTCTCAACTATATCTATTAGATTTCCACAATCCATATTAATGCTAGTATCAGTTTCTTGGTTCGATTGTGTATAATTTTTTCCATCAATGTTTTGGATCATACTACATGATCCATCATATCATGTTCTTTTCTCTCTAGCATCCTGATGATGGATCATGTAGTATGATCCAAAACGTTGATGGAAAAAATTATACACAATCGAACCCAGAAATTGATACTAGCAAAGTCTCAACTATCAATGATACAATATACATTTGATGCCCTAAGCTATCAAATATACAAATGGTGCCTACCTAGAAGCTCACCAGGAGAATGAAGGATCACTCACTGATTGCATGATAACCCAGTTTTGAAGGGTCACTAGTTGATGGGACAGTCAAGGTTCAGATGATTGGGCCATTGGAGGACCCTAGTTATTTGTATTAATTGCTATTCAAATTGGATGCATGGATTTATTGTGAATTATCAGCTTATATGTATCCTGCAACTGCATCTGTAAATCTGCATATACTTCTCTAGGGTTGTAAGCCACTTAGGGATCAAAATAGAGAAACTAAATAAAAATCATTCTTTGTCGTATTTCCTTTTAACAAAGTATCAACTATCAATGATACAATACATTTGATGCCCTAAGCTATCAATACAAATGGCACATAGCTAGAAGCTCACGAGCTGTCCATTTGATAATCACAGTCAACATTTCAAAAAATGGATATCCTTGAGCACAAGCACCAATAACATCAAATAATGGAGTTAAAGCACGGGCTAGGGCACGACACCAGTAGAATGCGGTCATTTCAGTGGCAGAAATTTAGAATGCGGTCCTTTGGCATGTATTAAACAGAATAGAATTTTCAGCATATTATTATCATTCTATTTCTTTGTTGTAAACATGTCATCGGTTCAGTTTTGTAACTTCACTATTCTATGAGTGGATTGTACAAGAATAGTTAACATTAAACAAGGAGAAAAATCCTCAACACATCTTGGAAACCATTGAATTCAATAATAAATGAAACCAAACACCAACACTATTCCTTCCATTCACTTCTACCAAGAATAAAGCATTTAATCCATTCAACATTACATATAATCATTAGACAGTTACATTTCCTAACTGTGTAGAGGAACAGTCACGATCGAAACTACTTTCACCCTTGCACAAGCTATTCCAAACTTCAAGTAAAATGAGCAGTATGCTATATCAAATCATTCATATTCATAGTAACCATTCGAAGGATCATTTTGTCAATGAACCCTCTGACTGTACCCCTGTAGCAGAGAAAGGAAACCTCAAAATAGAGAAAGGAAACTTAGTAAAACTAGTCTATGTTGATGTTTGTGAGGGTACAGTCATGATAAGTGCCTCTCAGACCTCTCCAAAAATGTAAGATTATCTTTAAATACTTTATTGATCTCTTCTAAACATTAACCAAATCAAACCTACATTTGAATCCACACACAATAACCCCAAAATGAAGGGTTCTGTATCCTTTAATGAATCTCAGTCACTGGTAGCACATGGATAGTAAAACCAGTAGTCTCCAAAGCATTCAATAAGTGACTAGATTGTATTTAATACACACTATTCCTTCCATTCACTTCTACCAAGAATAAAGCATTTAATTCATTCAACATTACATATAATCATTATACAATTACATTTCCTGACTGTGTACTAGAGGAACAATCAGGAAATGTAACTGTCTAAATGATCCAAACATTTGAAAATAGTGAATCAATATCCTTGAGCACAAGCACCAATAATATCAAATAATGGAGATAAAGCATGGGCTAGGGCATGACACCAGTAGAATGTGGTCATTCGTGATCAAATAAAATGCAATGCATTTGAAATTTGTAGTCGAATATGATGCCAGATGCTCAAAAGATGAAGAAATCACATACCTTCTCTCGCACTTAGCTTTTGCTCCTCTATCCAATCAAAATAAAAATGATGAGGCTGTTTCACTTTTTTTGTCATAGCCAAATCTTCCTTGTACCACATGAAGAACATGCCATTGGTTCAGTTTTGTAATTTGTTTTTTGTGTGATTAGTAATTGGCAGATTAAATGCATATAACACCTTTATCAGTTTAATTAGCATGTTATTATCATATTAGATAAAGTATGTTTAAGAATTGTTGGGACTGGTCCTTTTGCGTGTATTAAACATAATAGAATTTTCAACATATTATTATCAATCTATTTCTTTGTTCTAAACATGCCATTGGTTCAATTTTGTAGATTTGTTTAATCCGTTAAACACATTTTTCATGAGGAGGGGTCTTGTTCTCAGGAGATTGATGAAGATTGTGCAGCTCAAAAACCAATTCATAAGGTACCAATCATGTTTCCTATTCGCTTATGTTTTTGGATTGGTAAATCTCCTTATAAGTTTCATGTCCTTTCTTTTGATTACTATGGATGAGATATATATCTTACATTTAACATTCAACTTCTTTACATTTTAGAACATGTAATGTGTTTTTTGAGGATTTTACCAAATCAACTTTTAACATAAACCGAAAACACCAAACTAATATCTTGCCCTTTCAACTTGACAAAATATTTGCATTTGACCAATAACTGCAAGCAACTGAATGATAAATCCACATACCTGTATCTTTGTAAAATACCTGGAACATCAAAAAGATGGCTAAGTGGCTGCCGCCATGATTTTTATCTACTAAATATGGGAAAATAAAACACCAAAAAAAATTGAATAGAAAACATGATTGGTCATTTCAGAGAGCATTCATGATCAAATAAAATGCAATGCCTTCTCTTGCACTCGATCAACTTTCACCCGCTCATTTTCTCCCACTCCTTTTCTCTACAAATGAAATAAAAATGATTTGGTCATTTCAAAATAGTGAATCGATATCCTTGAGCACAAGCACCAATAACATTAACTATTTTGATATGTGGGTACCCTAATGTTGGCAAGAGTTCTTTTATTAATAAGATTACTCTGCAAGCTTGAAGAAGTGATATATTTTGGCAAATGAAGAGTAGAAAGACGATGATATTCCTAAGATCATGGATGGACACAATGTTGCAGAAAAAATGGGAAGACATCTTTCTAGATTAGCCTTGGATCCTTCAACAATTGGGGTAGGAGCCAAACCCAAGCTAAAAAGATGTCTTCCTTTCTATTGTGGAATTATCCCTTCTTTGGCCTACACTCATTCCTCTTCTCAAAAATGGTTATCTAGAAACTTTGGATACTATTTCTCATCCATGCACGAAATGTGCTAGTGATCGTATAAAATTACTTTAGGCCTCCAGTATTGATGAGATTTACAAGTGTAAAATGTTTTTGCGAGACTGGGATCAATTTGTGTAGTGTACATAAATGCAAGGCGGTGATTATTCTCGACGATCGATAGGTAGCTAGGACAGTAGCTAGGACTAAAGATAAAACAGCTCAAGAGACCATCATAGGTTGTCTCTTTCTTCGGTCTATATTATTGACATAATGTTTTACCTTTCATTAGCTCATCAAATCCGGGGATTTGAAAGAATTTAATAGAATATTTTCATGACAACGTATATTATTTAAGTTGATGTTGCACGAATTTATCTACTTCGCGCACTTGTAGACTATGAGGATGGCGATAAAGAAGCATGGTCATGGCCATGCTTCTTTATCGCCATCCTCATAGTCTACAAGTGAGCGAAGTAGATAAATTCATGCAATGTCAACATAAATAATATATGTTGTCATGAAAATATTCTATTAAATTCTTTCAAATCCCCGGATTTGATGAGCTAATGAAAGGTAAAACATTTTGTCAATAATATAGATTGAAGAAAGAGAGAACCTATGATGGTCTCTTGAGTTGTTTTATCTTTAATGTGCATATCCGTTAGTTTTTCAAAACTTAATCATTAATTTCGATAGAAGTGCTACGCATTCGATAGATAAAATGTCAGAGAAAACTAATTTACGACAATATTTCTGACAGTAATGCTATACGTTCGACAGGGAATTTGTTGGAGAAATAATGAAGGATTGTCGCTCTTTCGACATTTCAAGTGTCGCAAATAGAAATTTTTCAATAGACGATTCGACATTAATGCCATATCACCAACGGTTATATCTATCAGAATTAAGTGGAAACTGTCCCTATTCTGACAATTATAATGTCGGAAAAGATATCTTTTTGACAGTTAATAGGTATTGTGTCAAAATGTTGATGGATAAACCATAGAAAATGCCATAACAAAGTTGTTGCTGAAATGCAAGTTTTCAATGTGATATGGTGTCATTAAACCAATGGATACATCTTCTGTCACAATTTCCAATGCAAAAATGGCAACAGACCCATCTGTCGAAATGTCGACAAATTAGCGTTGCAAATTTGACAAATGCTATCAGAATTTGACCCCAAATGTAGTAGTGATTCTAGTTGGATCATTATCTTATGTGATCCTTACGATGTGATCTTTACATCATGGAGATCCTATGTCTATATATGTAGCTCATTCTAATGTTTCCAAATGAAGTTATCTTATGATACGTCCGACCCTATTCAATTTTCTTATTCTTATGGCCAAGGTGGTAAGATTCAGCTTGTGATGGAGATTCACATTATGTGAAGCTTCATGGTGCATCATTCTATGGTCTTCTACATGTGGTCGACATCCTTGCATGTTTTTATGTCATGATCTATCTATTTGGGGGTATTCTTAGGGATTTAGGTCCTGATCTATATGTTGTAATATGTTTCTTTTATCTTGGAGATTATTGATCGGATAGGCTGACTTGTGCCTAGCAATTTTGTATATAAGTAGGGTAGTAGTTCTTGTTTAGGGGTAGCATATTGGTAATGGGGATAGCCAATATATTTGATAGTGAAGATCAGGAATAAGGCTTATATCATTCGTAATGAGGCATGTTTGTTGAAACTCTATTTAATCTGCATTTACAGGCCAACTTGAGGATAATATATGTGATATTTATGCCTTTTAATGGTTATTTTACATATCTTGTTTCAACATTTTTGTTGTGACATTTATAGCTGCAAGGTTTGGATAGTCTCCTTCAGGGATTCTTTGTCCTTGACTGCATCAAATGGTATCAGAGCAAGTTGACCATGTTCCAAGTTTTGACTTTCAGACCTTATTGTTGTGGAGTTGCAGAGGAGAGGATCTCATCTACATCAATCGAAGGTTAGTGCAAGGTGGAAGAAGGAGGAATGATTGTTTAAGTGATAAGGTTTGGAAACATTGAATGTCACGACTTGTGAACCTAGTTGTGGGGTGGCCAGCAGAGTAGCAGATCTAACCTATAATTGCAGAGGTTGCACAAGGAAGATTAGTTGGTGGACAAGTTGGTAGTTTTCTAGTTACCAAATAGACCTAGTTGGTTGAGGTAGATTGTTAGTGTTGGCAGATTGTTGGATCATATTGAGAAATCAAAACATGTGATCAGATCATCAAACCTAAGGAGATTAAATATTGGCATCTTTGTGAACATGCCACCTAGAAGGATGAATCCTATAAGATTAGAACAGATGGAGGAATTTAGAAATGAGAAGAAACCCTAAGATTGAAGATGAATTTGAAGAGGTTGTTGAAGATCTTGAAACAGTTGAAGTTGAGATCCCCGCTGAAGAGGAAATACTATTAAGATCTATTGTACAAATGGGTAAGAGTCACAGATTTGATGTTTCTAAGTTTGTTGGTTCATTATATCTTGAGGTATTGATAGATTGGATTAATGAACTAGATGACTACTTTGAGCTTGAAGATATTAAGGATCCATAGAGGGTTAGGTTAGCATAGAATAAGTTGAGAGGTCTTGTTGCCTTATGGTTGAAAGAATTGCAAAAAGATAGATAAGATAATGGTGAACCTAAGATCACTAGGTGGAATATTATGGTTTCTAGACTTAAAACCAAGTTCATACCAGAGGATTATGAATTATAATTGTTTAAGAAACTACAGAATCTAAAGCAAAGGGATTTGACTATTAAGGAGTACACCGAGGAGTTCTACAAGATGCAAATCATATCTAGGCACTGAGAGTCATCTAAAGAAAAGGTGGCTAGATATATCAATGGTATGATACTTAACATTCAGGATGAGTTGAGTATGTTGAGGATTGGTGCAATTGAAGATGTTTATCAATATGCACTGAAGGTAGAAGACAAGTTGAAGAGAAGATAAGGAAACCCTAAGGGAATAGACAAACTAGTTGGTGATAAGGGAAAAGGAAAGCTTGTTGTTGAAGGGGAACCTAATCAAAGATTCTTGGAAGGGGTAGTAGAAGGAAACATTTCAATGGAACTTGTTTAAAATATGGTAATGTCAGACATAGGGAGCTTACCAATGTTCAGTTGGTTCAAAAAAATGAAAACATAATCTAGTGCCACATGAGAAGCAAGTGAATGAAGAACTTGTTGAGAAGGAATATACACCTAAAGTGGGAGAATATT
Source organism: Chamaecyparis obtusa (assembly GCA_027943335.1). Lineage (NCBI taxonomy): Eukaryota > Viridiplantae > Streptophyta > Pinopsida > Cupressales > Cupressaceae > Chamaecyparis > Chamaecyparis obtusa. The sequence continues at coordinate 425,885 of BSBK01002072.1, forward strand.
TGATGTTTAGGAGAATGATGTTAGGAAAGAAGGAATCAGAGCCGGTGCAGAGAAGGAAATTGTTCTGGATAGTTTGTAAAATAGGAGAAAAATGTTGCAAGGTGATAATGAATAGTGGTAGTACTAAAAACTTTGTATCAAATGACATGGAACGAAAGCTTGGGTTAATGATACTTAAACATCCTTGTCCTTATGGGATAAGTTTTTTCTAGGATAAAAATATGGTGGAAGTAAAATAACACTATTGGGTTAAGTTCAACATTGGTCCATACTGTGATGAGGTATTGTATGATATGGTTAATATGAGTGTTGGTCAATATCTCTTGTTGGGCAAACCTTGGAAATTTGATGTTGGTGCTATTCATTATTGACGAAGGAATATTGTATCTATAGTGAAGGATGGTCGTAAGTTCACTTTGATTCCTTTGAAGGAGGAGGGAAGGAAGGCTAAGAACCTTAGTGTAATGATAACTTACACCTTGGGAGATCAAATTGCTTCAGATCGGAGAGTGTTGGATTTAAAATAGGTAGTTGAGAAGATTTATGAGGTATTATATTTTTTGTTGTAATTGATGAATGGATCTGAACCAGTAGAGTTAAAGGATAGTGACAATTAGATTATGTTACATCAGAGTACCTGAGGTGTTGGTATTAGATGAGTAGCATAATCTCATGATTAGATCGTTGGTTGATACTGAAAATTTGTTGAATTATGTCAGGAGTGAAGTCAAGTAGTGGAAAGGGAAGCAAATATTGAATACTAATTGTGGAAGAAATTTGAAGAGATTGGAGAAGAAGAGCAGTGATTATGGAAGCAGTAGCAGAAGCAGAATGACATTGGATGTTGAGAAGGATGTTACTAGGTTGGTGTTGATCACTTGCATCAACAACAGTATGGATAGTCATGTGCGGAGTTGGAGAAAGTATTTTTCCTTCTAATGGAGAGAATATGTCCAAGTTAAAAATGAATATGGGATTTGTGTCTTGAATATTTTCAGATGTTCATAAGTTCTCTTATGGAGCATATTCTATTCACTTGGGGTGTCTGATGTAGGAGCATCCATGGGTCATTGGAAATCTTGCATCACCCAAAAGTATTTCCTATTAGTTTGTTTATTTACTATTCTAGTTGGGTAGTTTCTAGTGTTTTAGGTAGTGATCATTCCAATTGGCTCATTATCTTATGTGATCCTTATAATGTAATCTAGAAATCAGGGGGATCTTATGTCTATCTTTGCATCTCATTCTGATGTTTTTAGATGAAGTTATCTTATGATAGGTCCAGTCCTATTCAGTTTTCTTGTTCTAACTACTAGGGTAGTGAGATTCAGCTTGCGATGGAGATTCACATTATGTGAAGCTTCATGGCACATCATTATATGCTCTCATACATGTGGTTGAACATATTTCATGTTCTTTTATCATGATCTATCTATTTGGGGGTATTCTTATGGATTTAATTCTTTACCTATATGTTCTAATACATTTCTTTTATCTAGGAGATTGTTGATCGGATAGGTTGAATTATGGATGGTGATCTTGTATATAAGTAGGGTAGAAGTTCTTATTTAGGGGTATCATTTTGGTAATGGGGATAGTTAATAAATCTTATAGTGAAGATCAGGAATAAGGCTTATGTCCTTAGTAATGAGGCATGTCTATTGAAAATAATCTTTATTTGTAGGCCAACTTGAAGATAATATATGTGATATTTATGCCTTTTAATGGTTGTTTTCTATATCTTGTTTGGGAATTTTGTTGTGGCATTTATAGCTGCAAGGATTGGACAATCTCCTTCATGTATTCTTTGTCCTTGACTACATTAAGACGTTGACCCTAAAGAAGAATTTGATTAGCTCATACTTGATATTTTACTTATTTCTCACCTACTTGTGTATTTGGAGTTTAAAAATGGTTCCAATAGTGTGTCACATTGTGGGCCTCTGGATGAGTTGGGTGTTTATGATGCTTTGATAAAAGTGTTGGGTTGGGAGGATCAAAGGACTTGGATCTAGATGTGGATCACTTTCCCTCATACCCATTTGTTCTTTGCCTCTAGACGATACGCTACTTAGATGTTTGCAAAATGAAGAGTAAAGTTGTACATTAAAGGAATTACAAAAAGGTGTGTGTGGATCTCACTCGAATATCTTTTCATTAGCCAAGAAACTCTTAAGAGTGGGATACTACTAGCCTATAATGGAAAAAGATGTTATTAATTACACCAAGACATGCAATAAATTCTAAGTTCATGACAACCTGATACATGCTCTAGCTAGGGAGATAATTCTATTTATTACACATTGGCCATTTTAACAATGGGCATTTGATCTAGTACGACAAATTTACTCAAACTCATCCAATGGACATAAGTATATCATTATGACAACTAAATTCTTTACCAAATGGGTTGAAGTTCTACCACTAGCCAATTCTACAGGCAAACAAGTCTCAATTTTTATCCTAAACTACATCATTTGTAGGTATGGGGTACCCTCATCAATTGTAACTAATAATGGAAGGCAATTCAAAAATAAAGACATGGATGACTTATATCTGCAATTCAAAATCACTTAGCATTTTTCCTCAATATATTACTCTCAAGGTAACATACAAGTTGAGGCATAAATTTTTTTTATTTTAAAGATCCTGCATAGAACGGTCAACAAATCAAGAAGAGACTGGCACTTGCAAATTAATCCAACATTTTGGGAATATCACACTAGCATTATAACGCAAACTAGAGAAACTCCTTTTTCACTTGTATATGGGTCTGAAGCAGTATTTCCAATTGAAGTAGAGATTCCATAACTAAGGGTGTCATTGAAAAATCTAGTCACTAATAAGGACTACAAAATCTTGCAACTACACGAGTTAGAATTGTTAGATGAGTGCAGACAACAACGTTTGATGATCTCAAAGTCTACCAAAAGAGAATGTCAAGAGGGTACAATAAGAAAGTGAAACCAAGAACATTTCAAGTGTGAGACCTAGTCTTAAGAGAGAATCTAAAAAATTAGCAACATCGAGAACAAAAGGGAAAGTTTGAACCCAACTGGATGGGTCCCTTTTTCATCACAACTTCATTTAAATCAGGAGCCTATCAATTGGATACACTCGAGGGAGATGTCCTATTGGATCCGATCAATACTCTCCACATGAAATGGTTTTACGTGTGACATTCTTGAGGCAACACCTTTACAACAAATATTGATCCTAAAAAAAATTTAAAAAACATCCAAAAAGAAGAAAAGTTCAAAAATAGTAAAAAGAGTTCCTGAAAAAAAGAAAAAACAATGGAAAGCAGAAAATTAAAAAATAGTGGAAAATGTCCTGAAAAAATGACCATCTTTGTGAAAACCTAGTAAGCAGGTGCCTTGGTGAATCAAAGAAAAAAGGAGAAAAAATCAAAAGTACAAAAAATTTGAAAAAGAGAAAAAGTATCTCGGTGAAAACCTGGTTTCACCTAGTAAATAGGCCCCTTGGTAGAAAAAAATGAAAAAATATGTCCAAGTGGTGAGAACCCGGTAAACAAATGCTACTTCTAATCATTTCTCTATTTATCAATACAATGCTTGAATGCTTGGCCAATCTCAAGTGCAGTTTGTATATATCTTTCAGTCATTTTTGTGACAATCAAATCTTAAGCCATGTTATCAGAAATATCCTATTCTCCTAGAATAAAATCTTTCTATACCAAAGTCCTAGGAAATTTTTATTCTCTAGGGGGCAGTGGTCATGGTCATACGAGCCACAAGGTCACCTGGTCATCATTAGGACTCTTGGCTAGGGTGTTAGTCATCCCTAGTCCGCAATTGACATTAAACTACACAAACAAAGATATTTCTTAATGCCATCAACCTAAAACAACAATAGTATTTCTTAATACCTGGACCTAATAGTGTTCCTAAACACTAGTCATGGAGACAAAAGTGTTCCTAAACACTAACACAAATTAGACAAGACATTTACTACACAAGACACGAACTATAATTGAAAAGAGTCTATGATTGATAAAGTTTTCTACAATTGATTGCAAACTAAACAAATGTGTTCCTTATCACTACATAATAACAATCAAATATTTTGATATTTATGTTGATCATGTATTTCCGTGTTGTCTCGAAGATGTCCATGGACTAGAGAAACAAAATGAGGAAATCATAAATTTTTCTTAGTTTTCTATTACTTATTATCAATTTATGATTGTTGTGCTCCCTTAGTAACTCAAAGATGTCTAATAATGGCTAGAGAAACAAGGATTGGGGGCATAACATTTTCTTTGTCTTTTTCTTGTGGTATTAAATCCAGTGATCTAACACGATCATATGGAATGGGTGTCTATGGTAAGAGCCTCCATCACAATTGGAACATCGCTTATACCTCGACTTTTTTTCTATGAAAGATTTGGTGAGGTTGGATTGATTTCCTTGTCTATTTTAATCTAAAAAAAGAAACAACTTCCTAGTAAAGCGCACAAAATGAAACTATACCCAACAATATTAATAATAAAAGGTCATTTTGGGTATATATGTTAAAATATTGCACAAGAACAAAAAAAATTTATATTAACAAGAAGTAACTGACAAAACATTCTGGCCTATATGCCTTGATATTTAGATTCACTTTTGACATGACATAAAATGGGAAGTATTCATATTTTCATGATTTCTAAATCTATCAGTGAAATTTGTACTAAACTATCAAGTCTAAACTAAAAGGCTCTATGATGATAAAACACCCATCTTGAATAAACAGTGACAGTGAGGACTTAATCTAGGTGCATTTCATTTGTTAATTAAGATGCATTTCATTTGTTAATTTCATTTAATTGCACTTAGTTGCATTCATTTACATGCATTTCATTTTAAAGGTGCATTAAGTTCATTTAAGGTGCATTTCATTGACTAATCTAGTTGTGTTAATCCAGATGCGTACATCTTAATTGCATTCATTTAATTTAGTTACATTCATTTTAAAAGTTGCATCAGTATGGCAGTATGAATGTGATTAATTAGCATCAACATGAGTAAAAATTCCAAATATCAACATATACAAGTTTGACCTTGTAAATCAAATCATGAAGATCAAATCAATGACTGGTTATTTAAACACTAATATCCATGCACCTTCATAATAATGTCTTTTTCATAAATACGTATGTATTAATGCATCCATCAACATACATAAATAAAAGTGATATGTTCATCCATTGCATCACATTACATCTCAATAAAACATCACATATACATGCATAACATGAAAGTACATGCATTCACATAACATCTGCATCCATACATCCATAAAAAGGGAAGTATAAAAATATATGCATATATCAGTGACATAATATAATGAAGTCAACAAATCAATCATCTATCTAATCACATGGCCAAATATGAACAAGATAAAGATCAATATCAGAAGCAGATGTATATCAACATATCAAGATCAAGACATGTGCAGAAATCAGATTGCATCAGTATCAATAAAGTGACATGAATCAAAAGAGAGTGTATAACATATATATATATATACATATCACAGTCCAAAATAGTATTAGTGTGTCGATAAAAAATGGTACATATACATCAAAAAATGGTACATTTGAAAGTACATCGAGGGGTGCATATATCAAAATATAGATACATCAATATTATACAGCATTAATCATGTCTAACTCCCTCCCTCATCAGCTCGAGGAGGATCAGGAAGTGGAGCATTAGCTCTAGTAGGCATAGGAGGTGACATCTCACCCTTGGATTGTTGGGCTATAGTCAAATATAGAGGTCCTCTCTGAGCCACTGGAACAAGTGAACAATATAGTGAAAACTAGTAGGCTACCCTTTGTCCCTGATGAGTAGCTATGTGGGCCTGTCTATCTCTCTCAACTCTCATAATCTCTAGTTGCCTATCCCTATCAATGAGGAGAGCTCGTAATGTAGAAATCTCTAATCTCAAAGATTCTCTCTCCTTCTCACAATCAGATAATGGGTCCCTATATCCATCTCTCGAAGGACCTCAAGAGTTCTTCCCTCCACCTATACCACTACTCTCTCAAGGAACTCTCTATTGTTGTTGTTGTTGCTGATGAGGCAATAAAGGGCTAGGATCCCTATATGGTGGCACAACTCTCAGCCTACTCTGATGACCCTATTGGTCCTTGTGTACTAGAAAAAGTATCTTCATAGGGTTATTATCATCAATAATTCAAAATAGACACTAAATTACCACAAATAGCAATCTATTTAAGCTGAAAAATTGACAATTAAGCACTATATGGATCTCTATTTAGGGATGCTAATGATGAAGCTCTCAGCAAGCCTCTATTAGTGACAGTCCTTAAATGAGAATGATATGATAAATAAAACTAAATGTTCAATTCCAAATGAAATTAACAATTAATTAGCTCTAAATTGCCCTTCTAGCTCTAAATTGCAAGAGGTTTGATGCTATTCTTAGATTTGTGGATGATATCTTCTTCAATTATGCCTTGTTTTTATAGATTTTGGAAAGGGTAGGGGTGTTGAACTACAATTGATTTGGAATCTGCTTGAAGAATCTATGATTACAAGATCACTAAGGAGTTGCTGATTACATATGTAATATGATTAAATCAGTATTATGTTGTCAGTGATGTCAACTAGTTTGACAACAATTATCTTGTAAGTTACTATACCGAGACATCTGAAGAAAGGTGAAAGAGATGAAGAATAGAGAAATCTACATAAGGAGAGATGTACATGACAGGTGAGGATAAGGAACACATTGAGTAACTTGTTGATGAGTCTATGACTTGATGATATTGACCTTATTATGTTTCATTCATCTATGATGAAGTATAGAGCTGAAAGACACAAAGTAGTGTTGTCGGTAAATGAAGCATTTCTAGTATACACCGACGAAGTGTAATGTATACCGATCGCAGTATTAACCGAGCAGTGTTCACTGACGCATTTCTTTCTTAACCGAGTGAAATAGAATGAATTAAATGATTAGTTTAACCGATAAGATTGATGAGCTGGAAAGAGTATAACATCGAGGTAACAGATAATGTTTGTTACATAGATCGACGGCTGACGAAATTCAGGGAAGATCTAACGGAAAAGATTGAAACGTGTTATTGACACAAGTACTGAGAAATTTTGAAGTGGCAAAATCTGATGGTGGAGAAGAAAATGATCTACTCATCTATATAAGAGAACATAATTTCTTTATGAAAGATGCAGCAAGAAGAAGAAACTGTAGGAATATCGTGTGAACAAAGGTTTTCATGCATTCTGATCATACTGGTTAGTAAGAACCGAGCTGCAGAACAATTACTGAGCTACAAAGAGCAATTATCGACTGATAATAAGTTAATACAGTATTGAATCTGAAGTGAAATATTGATCAGAAGGATTTGTATGGACTAAATATTGATCTGTAATCTGCAATTAAAGTTGTATTAAGGCAGGTCATTTACTGTTACATATTTAACCATTGTATATAGTCAAAATCTCTTAACCGAGTAGACACTGAAAGTCTTATGATGTATCATTCATAGAATGAACATTGTTATCCTGTCGACCCCATAATGAATTTTGGTTGGATGATAACTTCTAGTCTAAAATTCTCTAACAAGGTCACACCTGACAGTGTGTTTGTAAACCTTTAACAGGGTTGGGTCTTAACCGACCTCACTTCAGAAGAGTGAACATTTTTGAGTTGCGGGTCCCAGGTGGTTTTTCCTTTTACAGGGTTTCCACGTTAAATCTATTGTGTTATGTGTTGATTTTGATATTTGTTTGTTATCATTTTTTGCATGTTACATGTTAGATTTGATCGGTAACTATTATAGTATTTGACTGGTAATTGGTAAAAGCTTAGACAGTGAAAGTTTTATTGTTTACCGATGAGTAGAAATTGAAGAAATAGTTTTGAATTATACATTTTGTTTTGGGACACTGGATAACTGATTCACTCCCCCTCTTAGTTATTCTAACAATTGGTATCAAAGTAGTGGTTGCTTGGAACAAAGTTTTAAGGACTTAAGCATAAAGGTCTCAAGATGTATAAGAGGGAAGTACCGAAACTGAACAAAGAGAATTTTGCAGTATGGAAAAGTAGAATGAAGCTGCACATATATGGAATTGGGAACTCTGCACTAGATCTGATGGAGAATGGCTACATACAACTGCCCACTGGTCCCTTAACACTTGATCAACTGAAGGACAAGCATGAACACAATGTTACTATGATGGAACTTGTTGCTGCCTGTACTGACACTGAATTTGAAGATATCAAGACATGCACGACTACCAAAGGAATGTGGGATAAATTAACACAAATATGCAGTGGAGATCTTAATGTCAAAAGAGCCTGAGCTAAAAGTCTAAGAGGCAGATTTGATGATATGAGAATGAAAGAAGGTGAGAACATTCTCCAATATTCAAATAGACTCAAAGAGGTGGTACATGCTATTAGAGCATCTGATGGATTAATTGATGATGAAACAGTGATAAGCAAGATTCTCAAAACTTTGCTGCCAGTTTATGCAATCAGGATTTATGCAATTCATGAAACAAGAGCTACATCCAACCTTACCCTTTACACTATGATTGGTAAACTTACAACCTTTGAATTAAAAAACTTTGATAACAGTGTTGTTCCTTCTATTGAATCTACTTTCATGTCTTCTTTGAAGATTGGAAAGTCTAGCAGGAATAGTAAGAATTGTGATAGTGATGACAATACTAATGATGAACTTGATGAGCTTGAAGCACTTATGGCCAGAAGATTGCCCAAAGGAAAAGGAAGGTATAGAGGTAAGCTACCTTTAGCATGCTTTAATTGTAAAGAAGTCAGTCACATCACTGCTAGATGTCCATAGAAGAAAGATGATGATAGATCCAAAGACTGATCTGAAGGAAGCTATGGGAGAAGAGTCAACAAAGGCTACCGACACACCAACAGAGACAACTGAGATGAAAAAGGCAAAAAGATATATTACATAGCCAAAGATATTGAAACTGAATCTGATTTTGATGATGATATAGAAGTTGTATTTGTTTCTATGAAAGATGACTCAGAGGAGGAAGAGAAACATGAAGAGATGACACTGATCTCTAAAGTAAGGAGAAATGATACATGGATCATAGACAGTGGCTGTACACATCATATGATTGGTGATGTAGAGAAGTTTGATCATCTTGTTGAATATAATGGAGGATCTGTGAGAATGGGAAATGATGCACCTTGTATGGTAAGAGGTAAAGGCTCACTGATGATCAATGACAGACTATAATGTGAAAATGCATATTGGGTAGATGGATTGAACTATAATTTGTTAAGTGTGGCTCAGCTGAACAATTCAGGCCACAGACTGGATTTTGAGAGCAAAAAGGTGAAGATCTATGATGATGGAGGAAGACTTGTTGGAACTGGTACACAATCCAGAGGTAATCTATTCTATATTAATATGGATCAATCTTCTTGTTTGTTAATAAAGGATGAAGATGCCTGGTTGTGGCACAGAAGGTTATGCCATGTGAATTTTGACAACATGATCAAGATTAGTAGAAAAAAAAGAGTTAGAGGATTGCCTAACTTGACAAAACCTAATCATGCCATGTGCCATGAATGTAAGAAAGGTAAGATGACTAAGTCTAGTTTTAAAAGCAAAGACTATTCAACAAAGAAGATACTTGAGTTGGTTCATACCGATCTATATGGTCCTATGAGAACTCAAAGTTGTTCTAGTGATAGATATTTTATTCTTTTTGTTGATGATTATACTAGACTGATGATTGTTATGTTCCTGAAAGAGAAATTTGAAGCTTTCAAAATGTTTAAGTGGTACAAAGCTAAGGTAGAGAAAGAAAATGGAAAGGAAATAAAATGCTTAAGATCTGGTAGAGGAGGTGAATTTATCTCTGATGAATTTACTAATTTTTGTATTGAGCATGGAATCAAAAGATAGGTATCTGCACCGAGGACACCTCAGCAAAATGGCATTGCTGAAAGGAGGAACGGGTCTATAATTGACTGTGCTAGAACATTGATGATACAAAAGAATGTTGCTCAAACATATTGGAGGGAAGCTGTCAGTACAGCTGTGTATGTTCTTAACTGAGTACAGCTGAAGAAGGACTCTAACTGAACACCTTATGAACTATGGTTTGGACACAAACCTACTGTAAGTTATTTCAAAATTTTTGGAAGTAAATGCTTTATTTTGAAAGATGAGAGAAATGTCAAATTTGATTCTAAAGGAGATGAAGGAATATTTCTGGGATATTCCACTACAAGTAAAGCATATAAATGTTTGAATAAGGCTACAAATAAGATAGTTGAAAGTACTAATGTTCATGTTGATGAGTTTGATGACAAGTACACAAAGAAAAGTATAAAGAAACTGGAAGACTATAGTAGATTCACTTACATTGAACATCCAGAGTATCTACCGACACCGCAAACTGTGACAATCGGTCAGCAGGGAAACAATGCAGGACAACAAGCAACACAAACCGAGGAACAAGATGGAGCTACTGAGCAAGGAAATGACCCTGAACAGGATGAGCAAGAAAGGAGAAATCAAGTTTTGGCTAGTTTTGTCAGAAGACATCATCCTAAAACACAAATCATTAGAGATAGACATGCTGAAATGCAAACTAGAAGCAAAACAAGAGAAGGTACATGTCTAATTTGTGAATTTGAACCTAAAACTATGAAATTTGCATTAGAGAATGAAGAATGGGTTAATGCAATGAAGAAGGAAATAGAGCAAATAGAGAAGAACAAAACTTGGTCCTTAGTACCCCGACCAAAAGATAAAAATGTTATCGGTACTAAGTGGGTATACAGGAATAAATTGAATGAAAATGGTGAAGTCACAAGAAATAAAGCTAGATTGGTATACAAGGGATATGCACAGGAAGAAGGCATTGACTATGGTGAAACATTTGCACCTATTGCTAGATTAGAAGGAGTTAGAATTCTACTTGCATATGTTGCACACAAGAAATTCAAAGTTTATCAAATGGATGTGAAGTCAGCATTTTTGAATAGTATTCTTGAAGAAGAGGTCTACATCGAACAACCTGAAGGATTTGTTGATCCTAAAAATAAAGACATGGTATGTAGATTACATAAAGCTTTATATGGATTGAAGCAAGCACCGAGAGCATGGTATGAAAGACTGCATACTTACTTGTTAGGTATTGGATTTGTTAGAACAAGTGAAAACAACAATCTGTATGTGAAAGGTGATACTGATGATACTATTATCATTGCTAAAATATTTGTTGATGATATTATCTTTGGAGGCTCAGATCTTATCTATAAGGCATTTGCTGATGAAATGCAAAAGAAATTTGAAATGTCTATGTTCGGAGATATTAAGTTCTTTCTTGGACTACAAGTGATTTAGCAGAGTGATGGAATATTCATCACACAATCTAAATACATAAAGGAAGTACTGAAGACATTTGGCATGGAAGATGCTAAACCTATGGAACATCGATGGCTACTGGATGCAAATTGACAAAAGAGGATGAAACTAGAAAGGTAAATCAGACACTTTACTGATCCATGATTGGTAAATTAATGTACGTAGTTCACAGTAGACCAAATATAGCACATGTTGTGGGAATTGTTACAAGATTTTCTGCTAATCCTAGAGAATCACACATGATAGATACAAAAAGGATCTTAAGATACTTGAAGAAAATAGAGAATTATGGATTATGGTATCCTAAGAAAGGAAAGTTTGAACTGAAAGTTTACACCGATGCTGATTGGGATGGAAATGTGGATGATAGAAAAAGCACCATCGAAGGAGCATTTTTCTTTGGTGAAAGACTTGTTGATGCAAGAGCATCCTGGGTGTAAGAGCAATCTTGCATCACCCAAAAAAAAATATTTCTATTTTTATATTCAATAAGGGCTATTTTGTGCAGAGCTGCTATTTATGGAAAGTTACTATTTTTGGTAATTTTTGTATGTGCTCAGAATGATCTGATTTCTTTCTTGGAGGTTCATTTTGGTCCTATAAGTCTGCCAGTAAAGTTTCATTGCCAAATCAAGTGTATATTGGAAGATATTGAAGATTTTTGATATTGGCAGCAGGGTACAGAAACTTTGAACTTAGTTTTGAAGGCTTTAGAGGCCCTGGATGAGGTCAAAAATTTGGGTGACGGGCACTTGCACGGGTCAAGCCTGTAGAGCACTTCGTGGCATTTTTGAAATGGGGTTATAATAGCTGATCGGGTCAACTGGTGATGACTTATGGTCTTCGGAAGTTGGGCCACCTAAAATGGCGAAAAATAATTTTCTTCAAAAATTTCTGTTCGGGTTTCAAAGGTTATCTTGAGCCGACTATGATGTAATAAAATGTAAAATAAAATAATTCTAAGTTTGGTCGGCCTTATTGGCTAAAATTCTGGAACCTTCTCAAGCGGTGGAAAATTGCCTATATAAGGAAGGCTGTATTATTGTCTTAGGCAGTTCAGAATAGTTCTGGGTAGTAGATCTGGGTAATAGTTCGAAGCTTTGCCCTACAAAATATTGTAAGGGAATGTCCATGTGGCTTCGCATATTGTAATTCTGAAAGTTTGTAATTCCACATTTGTGGAGATAATAAGAAGCCAATTTTCTGTTCTTGCATATTGTTGTTGTTTCTCTATTTCTGTTATGTGTTTGTGGTATTAAGGGGAGCACCCTTCATCAAGTGGTATCAGAGCGGGAGTTCTTGAGTGTGTAAACAGATCACCGACTGTGAGGCAGTTTGCACCAGGACTGTGGTTAGGGTTTCAGCGCGCATCGCGAAAATGCCTCCACAAAGAGAACGTGGCGGAAGAGCTGGTACTGTGACACCTGAGGTTAGAGAGCTGCAGAGACAAGTGTGAGCATTGCAAGAAGAGATTCGCAGAGGAATGAATCTTAATGTCAGAGATGAAAGCGAGGATGAAGCTGAAGAAGAATATCAAGAAGGAGAAGCTGAAATTGTGAAACAGGAGGAAGAAAGACTTTTTCGGGCAATTTCCAAGATTGGGAAAAGACCAAAGATTGAGGTTCCTACATTTTCTGGAAATCTTAACCCAGAGGAATTGATCAACTGGATCAATGAATGTGAGGAATATTTCGAGTACGAAGATGTTGAGGATCCTGATAGGGTCAAATTTGTGAAGGCCAGACTGAAAGGTCATGCGAAGATCTAGTGGCAAGAAATTCAATTGGAGCGAAATAGAAGAGGGAAAGATAAAATCACAAGATGGGATCAGATGGTGGATAAATTGAAACGACAGTTCATTCCTGTTGATTATGAGCTTGACCTACTGAAGAAAATGCAAAGTTTGAAGCAAGCAGGAAGATCTGTTCAGGAGTATACAGAGGAGTTCTATCGACTTCTCATCAGAACAGGCCATGCAGAAGCTGATAAGGAGAAAGTTGCCCGATACCTTAATGGGTTAAGGCCAAGCATTCAGGAGGAGCTGAATCTGGTTCGAATGAACAGTATTGAAGAGGCATACCAGTTTGCCCTAAAAGTAGAGGAAAAGCTGAACAAGAAGTTTGAGAGCAGACAAAATGGAAGAGGTCGCGGTGGACGATCTGGTGGATGGTCATATGGTGGCCAAAATGAAGATCCAAAAAAGAAGGATGAGGCCAGTAGCAGTCAGAATCAGCGAGGAAATAATTCCAATCGCTTACAAGATCAGAATAATATAGATCAGAGAGGAAGAGGGAGAGGACAAGGATCTGGAAGAGGTGGTTTCCGTGGAACATGTTTTCACTGTGGAGAAGAAGGTCATAGGGCATTTGAATGTCCTCAGCACCAAGGCAGAACAAATAGGAGAAATGAAGGCCAGGCCAGAGTTGCACATGTAGATGAAGATGTCAGATCATCAAATTCTGAAGATGCTAAAAGAGGAGAAACATTGATTAACAGAAGAGTCCTGTTGAGTGGTGAGAATGAACCTGAGCAAAGGAGGAGCCTGTTTCGCACCAGGTGCAAATGTGAAGGTAAATGTTGTGATGTGATTATTGATAGTGAAAGCACTGACAATTTGGTGTCAGAAGAGATGGTGACAAATTTGAAGCTCAAGAGACAGAAACACCCACATCCATATCAGATTGCCTGGGTACAAGATGACCACAAGGTCATGGTCAATGAACAATGCCTGGTGAAGTTCAAGATCGGCGGGTACCAAGATGAGGTACTATGTGATATCATCTCTATGGATGCATGTCATAAGTTGTTGGGTAGACCATGGCAGTTTGACAGATGTGCTGTACACGATGGTTGTGCGAATACCTATTCCCTAACAAAGGATGGAGTGCAACATAAGCTAAATCCATTGAAGGAGACCAAAGAAAAGGTATGTGGTAATGCAAGAATAACATTTGTTGATGGAAGAAAATTCCTAGATGGTATGAGGCATGAGCATGTGTGTTTTGCTTTAATTCCAAAAGTTGGCAAAGAAGAAGTAGAGGATGTACCTGTAGAGGTTGCAGATTTGTTGAATGAGTTTCAGGATATTGTATCTGATAATGTACCTGATGGGTTACCACCGGTAAGGAAGATCAGTCATCAGATGGATTTGATTCCAAGAGCCAGTTTGCCAAACAAGGCAGCACATAGAATGACACCAGTAGAAAGTGAAGAGTTGAACAGACAAGTACATGAACTGTTACAGAAAGGATTGATCCATGAGAGTCTGAGTCCCTGTGCTGTACCAATGGTATTAGCACCAAAGAAGAATGGAGAATGGAGGATGCGTACAGATTCTAGGGCAATAAACAAGATCACAATCAAGTACAGGTTTCCATTGCCATGAATGGATGATATTATGGACTGTTTGAGTGGAGCTGTGTATTTCTCAAAGATAGATCTGAAGAGTGGATATCATCAGATTCGGATCAGAGAAGGAGATGAATGGAAGACTGCCTTCAAGACAAAGGAAGGACTATATGAGTGGTTAGTCATGCCTTTTGGGCTAACCAATGCACCGAGCACTTTCATGCGGCTCATGAACGAGGTTTTGAAAGAATTTCTGGGTAAGTTTGTCATTGTTTACCTAGATGATATTTTGATCTTTAGTAAGACATTGGATGAGCATATGATGCATATTCATATGGTATTTGAGAAGTTGAGAGAAGAAAAATTGCTGATTAATTTGAAGAAGTGCAGTTTTGTGAAGAAAGAGTTGGTGTATTTGGGGTTTGTAGTTTCAGGAGAAGGTCTAAAAATAGACCCAGAGAAGGTACAGGCTATCCTTGAATGGCCTACGCCAAGGAGTGCTACTGAGGTAAGATCTTTTCATGGTCTAGCTAGCTTTTACAGAAAGTTTATCAAAAATTTTAGCAGTATTTGTGGACCCTTGACTAAAACAATGAGAGGGGATAGAAAAGAGTTTAAGTGGACTAATGGGGCAGAAAAGAGTTTTCAATTGTTGAAACAAAAAGTTATAGAACAACTTGTTTTACCACTTCCAAATTTTAATAAGGTGTTTCAAGTAGATTGTGATGCTAGTGGTACTGCAATAGGAGCTGTTATGAGCCAAGAAGCTAAACCTGTTGCTTATTTCAGTGAGAAGTTAAATGATGCCAAGAGAAAATATTCTGTTTATGATCAGAAATTTTATGCTATAGTTCAGGCATTAAAGAAGTGGAGACATTATCTACTTCCTAAGGAGTTTTTTTTGTACACTGATCATCAAGCTTTGCAATATTTGAATAGTCAAGGAAAGTTGAATCAGAGGCATTTGAAATGGGTTGAGTTTTTGCAGAGTTATACATTTGTTTTGAAACACAGGAGTGGAAAGTCTAATAGGGTTGTAGATGCTCTTAGCAGAAGGCAACTATTGCTGACAAAGATGCAGATTGAGGTGGTTGGGTTCAAGGAACTCAAGAATTTGTATCCAGAGGATCCTAATTTTGGTGAAGCTTGGAAAGCTTGTACAGAACCTGTTACTCTAGACAGGACGAAATGGTTGGATTTCATCATCCAAGATGATATGCTATTCAGAGGGAGTCAGTTGTGCATTCCACGAAGTTCTATGAGGGAGAATCTCATCAAGGAGAAGCATAGTGGAGGATTGGCTGGACATTTTGGTCGTGATAAAACCCTTGGTTTGGTTAGTGAGAATTATTATTGGCCACAGTTGCAGCAAGATGTGAAGAATTTTGTATAGAGTTGCAGAGTATGTCAGATGGCGAAAGGAGTGAAGCAGAATACAGGGTTGTATCAGCCATTACCCGTACCAAAGAAGCCTTGGGAGGATATCAGCATGGACTTTTTTCTTGGTTTACCGAGGACTCAGCGGGGAAATGATTCAATTTTTGTAGTAGTTGACAGATTTTCAAAGATGGCACATTTCATTCCCTGCAAGAAGACTAATGATGTTGTTCATGTAGCAGAATTGTTTTTTAGAGAAGTAGTGAGACTTCATGGTTTGCCAAAGACCATAGTTTTAGATAGAGACACTAAGTTTGTTGGATATTTTTGGCATACATTGTGAAAGAAGTTGAAGATAGATTTGAAGTTCAGTTCATCATATCATCCACAGACTGATGGACAGATAGAGGTGGTGAATAAAAGTTTGGAAAATTTGCTGAGATGTTTGGTTGGAGATAAGCCAACAGGATGGGATTTGATTTTACCACAGGCGGTATTTGCATACAATAATTCTGTCAACAGGAGCACTGGTAAATCACCATTCCAGATTGTATATGGAAGTAGTCCAAGAAATGCATCTAAATTGAGAAAGATAGATAAAGGAGAAATAAGTAGTGCTGAAGCTGAGGATTTTGCGGAACACTTGAAGAACATCCATGAGGAGGTGAGGAAGCATATTACCAAGATGAATGTGCGGTATAAGGCTAAGGTAGATGAGAAAAGGAGGCATAAGGAATTTCAGGTTGGAGATGAAGTTATGGTTCATTTGTGGAAGGAGCGGTTTCCAGTTGGTACATATAACAAGTTGAAAATGAAGAAGTTTGGGCCATGTAAGATACTGAAGAAGCATGATTCAGGAAATGCATATGAGGTAGAATTGCCTAGTGAGCTGAATATTTCACCAGTGTTTAACATTTCAGATTTGACAGAGTATCACGAAGGAGGTGTTGAAGATAAGGTTGTCGCAGCACAGTGGAGTATTCCAGCAACTAGTTCAGATATCAAGGAGATTGAAGACATACTGGACAGTCGTGTTGGTAGAAGCACAAGGAACAGGACATATAAAGAGTATTTGGTCAAATGGAAAGGACGACCTATTGAAGATTCATCATGGATAACAAAGGAGGAGGTTAACCGTCTTGGTTTTCCTCTGCACACGTGAGTCGTGACAGGGTCACTTCTCAAATTACCCCGAGTGTCTGATGCAGGAGCATCCTGGGTGTAAGAGCAATCTTGCATCACCCAAAAAAAAAATATTTCTATTTTTATATTCAATAAGGGCTATTTTGTTTTGAGCTGCTATTTATGGAAAGTTACTATTTTTGGTAATTTTCGTATGTGCTCAGAATGATCTGATTTCTTTCTTGGAGGTTCATTTTGGTCCTATAAGTCTGCCAGTAAAGTTTCATTGCCAAATCAAGTGTATATTGGAAGATATTGAAGATTTTCGGTATTGGCAGCAGGGTACAGAAACTTTGAACTCAGTTTTGAAGGCTTTAGAGGCCCCGAATGAGGTCAAAAATTTGGGTGATGGGTGCTTGCGTGGGTCAAGCCTGTAGAGCGCTTCGTGGCATTTCCAAAATGGGGTTATAATAGCCGATCAGGTCAACTGGTGATGACTTATGGTCTTCGGAATTTGGGCCACCTGAAATGGCGAAAAATAATTTTCTTCAAAAATTTATGTTCGGGTTTCAAAGGTTATCTTGAGCTGACTATGATGTAATAAAATGTAAAATAAAATAATTCTAAGTTTGGTCGGCCTTATTGGCTAAAATTCTGGAACTTTCCCAAGCGGTGGAAAATTGCCTATATAAGGAAGGCTGTATTATTGTCTTAGGCAGTTTAGAATAGTTCTGGGTAGTAGATCTGGGTAATAGTTCGAAGCTTTGTCCTACAGAATATTGTAAGGGAATGCCCATGTGGCTTTGCATATTGTAATTCTGAAAGTTTGTAATTCCACATTTGTGGAGATAATAAGAAGCCAATTTTCTGTTCTTGCATATTGTTGTTGTTTCTTTATTTCTGTTATGTGTTTGTGGTATTAAGGGGAGCACCCTTCATCACTTGTAACCTAGACAAGTAAAAATTAGGCTTGTATTTTTCAGTCTATAGCTGAAGTAGAGTATGTTGTTGTTGCTACTAACTATTCAAACATTGCATATATCAAACAAGTGTTGGAAGGAATGAATGAGGTAATCACTGACCCGGTGATTATATATTGTGACAACACTTGTGCTATTAATATTTCAAAGAATCCTATGATGCACTCTAAGACAAAGCATATATCTATTAAGTATCATTACGTAAGAGAAAAAGTGCAATAGAAGTAAGTGAAGTTAGAATTTGTTACATCTAAAAAACAACTTGCATATATTTTTACAAAACCCCTACCGAAGGACACATTTGAATACTTAAGGACTAGACTTGGGGTCCGTCCCCTGTCTATCGATCACTAATGTGATCTAGTTGTTGCATCAGCCTACTTATATTAGAAGATCATTTATGTTGATGCAACATAGTTCACACTTTGAATCATGTTCAAGGTTGTGATTAAGTTTGAGAACTTGAACCAATTGGAATATCAGTATTCAGAAGATACAGAGGAAGACATAATTGTTTGCTTATTTGTCTCTTTGGCATTGCTATCAAAGGGAGAGATAAACAATATGAAAAGGAACAAGATATGAAAAGGAACAAGCATCGACAAGAATTATCTAAGGGAGAGACAATCTGAATGAGATAGAGTATTGAAGATCAGAGAACAGAAGCAGGAACAGGAGAACTGAAAAGATCACAACTACATAATGGTAAAGCTGTATTATTTAATGTCGGTTTAGTAACATAGTGATTAAACATATTAAGTCTATTCGACTTACAACATTTGTTCACAAAGTTGTAGAATATATGTTTGGTATGTGTATGGTACATTTCATATTACTTGAGTTGCCATCAATGCCAAAGGGAGAGATTGTTGAACTACAATTGATATGGAATCAGATTGAAAAATCTGTGATTAAAAGATCACTGAGGAGTTGTTGATTAGATATGTAATATGATTAAATTAGTATTATGTTGTCATTGATGTCAACTAGTTTGACAACACTTATCTTGTAAGTTACTATACCGAGACATCTGAAGAAAGGTGAAAGAGATGAAGAACAGAGAAATCTACATGAGGAGAGATGTACATGACAGATGAGGATAAGGAACACATTGAGTAACTTGTTGATGAGTCTATGACTTGATGATATTGACCTTATTATGTTTCATTCATCTATGATGAAGTATAGAGCTGAAAGACACAAAGCAGTGTTGTCGGTAAATGAAGCATTTCTAGTATACACTTACGGAGTGTAGTGTATACCGATCACAATATTAACCGAGCAGTGTTAACCGACACATTTCTTTGTTAACCGAGTGAAATAGAATGAATTAAATGATTAGTTTAATTGATAAGATTGATGAGCTGGCAAGAGTATAACATCGAGGTAACAGATAATGTTTGTTACACAGATCGACGGCTGATGAAATTTAGGGAAGATCTAATGGAAAATATTGAAACATGTTATTGACACAAGTACCGAGAAAGTTTGAAGCGGCAAAATCTATGAATGTGGTTAAGTAGAAAAATCTGATGGTGGAGAAGAAAATGATTTACTCGTCTATATAAGAGAACAAAATTTCTTTATGAAAGATGCAAGAAGAAGAAGAAACTGCAGGAATATCATGTGAACAAAGGTTTTCATGCATTCTAATCATACTGGTTAGTAAGAACCGAGCTGCAGAATAATTATCAAGCTATAGAGAGCAATTACCGACGGATAGTAAGTTGATACAGTATTGAATCTGAAGTGAAATATTGATCAAAATAATTTGTACGGACTAAATATTGATCTGTAATCTGTAATTGAAGTTGTATTAAGGCAGGTCATTTACTGTTACATATTTAACCATTGGATATAGTCAAAATCTCTTAATCGATTAGACTCTGAAAGTCTTATGATGTATCATTCATAGAATGAACATTGTTATCTTGTCAACCCCATAGTGAATGCTGGTTGGATGATAACTTCTAGTCTAAAATCCTCTAACAAGGTCACACCTGACAGTGTGTTTGTAAACCTTTAACAGGGTTGGGTCTTAACCGACCTCACTTCAGAAGAGTGAACATTTTTGGGTTGCCGGTCCTAGGTGGTCCCTTTACAAAGTTTCCACGTTAAATCTATTGTGTTATGTGTTGATTGTGATATTTTTTTGTTATCATTCTTTTCATGTTACATGTTAGATTTGATCAGTAACTACTATAGTATTTGACTGGTAATCGGTAAAAGCTCAAACAGTGAAAGTTTTATTGTTTACCGATGAGCAAAAATTGAAGAAATAGTTTTGAATTATACATTTTGTTTTGGGACACTGGATAACTAGTTCACCCCCCCTCTCATTTATTCTAACAAGGGGGTGTATTGATCATGATTGAGTTGGGGTTAAGTCCTTGGTTCCACCCTTTGGAGATAATTTAAATGGATTGTTCTCAAAACTTGGGACAAGAAGACAAGATAGGTGGACAAGATGCTCTTTCCAAATGAGTGATTGAGATTCAATTTAGGCTTGATCCATGTGAGCTTGGTTCTCAATTCCTATTGGTTGAGGCTTTTTCCTCTCATGTGGTGTTGAGAGAAAATAGGAAATTAATTAATTGATTTTATTTAATTTTTTTAGCCATGAGCACCCCTTGAATGGGTTGATTTGATTTAAATTGAACTATGTAATTAATTAGATTAGTTACACAATTTATCGATTTATCATGATTTATTCGATTGAAATTGATTTGATAGCTTTTGATTTTCAATTAATTTTGGATTAATGTTTAATTGCAATTTGTCTTTGATTTGATCTTGATTTGATTTAACTGCATTTAATTATGTTGATCCTTGCCTCTATTTCTCATTTAAATAATCTTGTCCATTTTTAGGTGATTATTGTATACACCCTAAAATGGTCGCCTAGACTTTGGGCCCCCATTCAACAATTTATCAAATCCCTGAATCAATATTTTCACAAATCAGCATTTTATCAATTATATCAATTTCTTTGATCAAATCATAATCAATTCAATATTTCCTAAGGTTTGAACCTTATTTAATTTAAAAGAGAAAAAAATAAAAATCTTATTTAATTAAGAGAACATGTTCTCTTTTAATTAATTAGAAATCTCTTTTAATTAAATAAAAATATCTTTTAATTAAATAATAAAATCACTTTATCCTAAGCCTTTATTTAATTAAAAGGAATTTCCTCCCCTTTTATTTAAATAAAAAATCTCCACTTTTCTTCTTATCCTATGTTGCACAAATAAAGCATTATTCTTATTTTATAAAAAGAGAAAAAGTATTTTTTGTCTCATGTGGGACACAAAAGTCAACTCCTATTTTCCTATTGGAGGATATTTGTGCACAAGGATCAAGCTTCTTTTTTTCTCCACAGTTGATTAAGTCTTTTGCCTCTTAATCTCAATGGTCCATTTTCATCTCATTTCTTATAAAATGAGAGCTCTCTCCTTCATTTTCATATATTAGGTTTTTATGCTAATGTTATGCTGCAGGTTTTCTAGGTCATTTGGAGCTCTTTGAAGACATTCTTGCATTCAAGCTTTGAAGACATTGTTGTTGCATTTCATTTAGCTTATTTTCTTACATCATAGTTGCATAATCATGGCATTTTTAGTATAGATTTCTTTTATGCAATAGATTAATCTCACATAGCTTAATAGGAGGCTTGGTAATACTTGTATTTTTTCTTTCATAGCATAGCTTGCATCTTTCATTCTAATAGATTAGTTTGCATTGCATTGCATCCATATTGATTTCATTGGAGATATTGGCATTGTTGCCCTTGTCTTTGATTTAGAATCTCTCATTGTGTGGTTGACTAGCAAGGTCATGAGTTTATAGCTCTAGCTGAGAGCAATTTTACAAATCTTGCAACTCCATGCATATAGAGCTACGGATCGATTTGTGAGGGCTCATTGTTGAGTTTTCTTGCATGTAAGGATTCATAGAAGTGTGGTCACATTTTCACCATACAATTACAAATGCCCCTCTTTGAGTCAACATGCGAATCGTGTCGATTCAAAGAATGTCCCGATTCAACTGATGTGAAGTCCTAATTCTGTCAATGGTCGATCTCGTTGTTTGATATAAGATGTAGATTCTAATAAATTTTGATTGATTTTGATGTCCTAATGGTTGATATGATGATAGATCACTGATATGGTACCTGGTTCGATCTGATATGATGTTTGATGCCCCTTTTGATTGATAAGAGAAAAAATTTCTGATAAAAGATTACGCTTTGATTTGATGGTCGTGCCCCTGATTTGATGATTTTCTATTGTTTCTAATTATCCAAGTATATGCCCCCTCAAAAATGAAATGAAATTTGATAGATGTTTGAAAAAGTTGATGGTTTAGGTCATTTTGCATTGATTAGGTCAATTTTATATTGAATTTTGATTTCATTTTCGATAATGATCTTGCATTCGTGTGATGACAAATGCCCCTGATTTGGTAGATTTGGTGAAAATTTTGGATCCCCGAGCATTTTCTAGTCAAAGATGCCCTTTTTAGGTCAAAATGGCCTATATAAAGGAGTAAAAAGTCATTTTCAGTATTCATTTTCACTTTTCTAGTTGACTTTTTGCTCTAACTCCTTTTGAGCTTTTCGCAATGGTGATCCTAATTTGAGAGCATAGGTTTGAGCGCGGTTGATGATATCTATGGCCATTGACCCACGGTCCTCTAGTAAGTGTCTGAACCTCTCAATTTTTCATTTCATGCTGTAATTTTCAAAAAAATTGAATTTTTCAGTCAAAAACCCTAGTTTTTTGCTTTTCCTAAATGAAATAGTGCGTTTACCTATTTTAATAGTGCATTTACTAGTTTTTTAGTGCTTCCACGCATTTAAATAGTGTGTCCACATTGTGAAACAACGCTTTTGCACGTAGAAATTATGGCACCTTTCACTTTTGAAATTTACATTAGCACGTTTGTATGAATTTTCGCTTTTGATTCCTTTAATAGCGTGTTCAATTGTTAAAATAGCGCTTTTGAAAAGTTTTAGCACGTATGACTTAGAAAAATGCTTTTGATAATTTTGATAGTGATTTTACTCTTTTAAATAGCGGTTTTGTGTTTTAGCGCTTTTAAACATTAAAATAGCGCTTTCACCCTGATAGGAAATTTTTTTACATGCCTTAGTTTTCCAAATTGTTCAACGTCATCGATCAGTTGATCAGTTTAGGTCATAAACCTAATTTGGTAGTGATTTGTAAGATGTTAGTTTGAGTCATTTATAGTTTGAATATTTGATCATCAATCTAGATTTAGATGATGGATGATGTTGAATTTTCCATCCTCTCTAAATAGAATTAGGAAAATTGATTGTGGTTTGATATTTTGTAAATGTTAGATTGACTTAGGATAATTCAAATGATAACTAATTTCAAAACTAATATGATTGAACTTTCTTTTTGTAGGCAGTGCTTAAGTCACTAGTTGTTCGTGGGTTATACCCTTGTCCTTTCTACATGATTGACGACCTAAGTGCTCCAGATCAGAGACATATAGGAAGGCATGGGTTATCTTTCCTTCTGGTTTTTCCTTGATTCTGAGTGAATCAGGGTCTTCTTACTATTAGCTTGTGGTGACTGATCAAGTTAGTACTATCTAGGAAAGTACTGTACACTTTTCATTCATCATGGGGTTCAGGGTTAACTCATCAAGCATTTTTTAGTTGTACGTCAAACATTTCCCTAGGTTGACTCGTCAAGCCTTTTCTTAGGTTGACTCATCAAGTATTTTATGGTTAACTTGTTAACTGACATAAGCCTTGTTATATTGGCTTAGGGTTAGGGATTTCATTATGATGTATGATTTTAGTACTTGCGGTAGAATTGATATGTAAGGGATTACGGATTGTAATCAGGATGTAATCATTGCATAATAAAATATTGGACTCACTGTTGGTGGATGTAGCCCAGGGATTGGGTGAACCATGTTAAATCTGTGTCTTGTGTTCTCTTCTATGTGCTTTATTATTTTCTGATATTAGTTATATTTGCATGTAATTGTTATTTATGCCTTGTTAATCCTAACACTTACCACTATGGAAGAGCGTTGGTACTCTAACCATAATACTTTCCATTTACTGATGGGTGAGATGACCATCACCCCTGAGGATGTCTACCGTATCCTACGTATCCCAACTCGAGGAGAGTTGGTTTTCTATGATCAGGTGTATGACAGGATGACATGTTGGTGGGTCTTCCAGGATTGTACCATTGGTGATGATCACATTCAGTGGTCTCAGTTCCATTCTTTTCTAGTTCTGCTAGTAGTTTTGGGTGCCTTGATCAGAGGATTCCTCGTACCAGATAGGAGAGGTCATGGATTTGCAGTCGGTTGGGGCCCTATTTTGGAGGATCTGATGGCTCATTCTTGGCATTTTGATTGGGGTCCTATGTCTTGGTGCAACTCTATCATGAGTTGCATACAATAGTGTATAAATGTTCTTCTACTCTTTCAACAGGAGCTATTCTTCTTCATCTTTAGACATGGGAGCATCTCCTCGACCCATTACAGCATGTCAACGTGTTTCAGGATGGCAATTTTACTGGATGTATGAGGGCATGGTAGTGCAGACACATATGGGTATGTTGGATTATTGGTGTCATGTTATCGACGATATGGATCAAGTTATATGGCATCCCTACCTAGGTTGTGAGTCATGGCAAGAGGATGAGACTGAGCTTCCCTATATGTGCAGTCCTCGCTGGATTATTGGTCAGACACCACACATCATTGAGATATTTTGCTTCCGAAGATTACTACGGCAGAATAGTTGCACTCAGGGTATGCCATAGGGTGTTGTTATGTATGCCCAGGTTCAGGCCGAGAGATCACTATGGGGCCCTGTTGTTGATTTTAGGACAACACAGCATGAGATTCAGGACCTGGGTCATTTACCATGGGATATGTAAGAGCATGTTATTAATACCAATGTGACCAATGATTACATAGATTGGTTCACTCATAACCCATTTCTGAGATTCACAGATCCAGCTGACAGGGTACCCAATATTGATGAGGAGTCTGATGATGATGGTGGAGATGATGGTGAAAATGGGGATGGTGGTAGGGGTGGAGGTAGGATATGAGCACATCGGGGATGACCGGGTCATCGAGCAGCTAGAACAGGGAGAGTATTGATTCCAGTTATTGTTGTTGATCCCATTCCTCCTAGGGGTGGTGGTCAGGTGAGGGGTCAAGGTATGGATAGAGCTTTACACCAGGTTGCTAGGGATCTGACAGGTAGATAGGGCCATCACAAGGCTAGACGTTAGAGGTAGTTGGATGTCCAGGCCACATAGGCTTTATTAGATTAGGCATAGGGTAGGCCAACATAGGCTCCTCCCCAAGCTCCTCCATAGGTTCCTCTGATTTTTCCACAAGCTCCTCCAGCATATGCACCTACTTCTAGTTCTATGCCATCTTCTTCATCTCATCCATCTTATTATTCTTTCATTCCATCATTATCTATTCCATCTTCTTCCATGCCTTCTTCTTCTATGCCTCCACCATAGACTTCTTCTGCACATGTTCCTAGTTTAGAGGCCTCGGCAGCTGCATCAGAGGTTTGATCTTTATAGTTGGATGTTTCTAAGATTAGATAGGTGGTTAGGTAGCTCAAGAGTATGATGCAGACATTCATGGCTGCTATGAGTCAGCGTGGGATACAAGATAGTTCAATTCATCCTCCTAATACTGGTCCTAGCCCTGATGGTGGTGATGGTGCTGGTGGTGCTGGTGGTTTAGCCAGTTGATTCTTTGAGATGATACAGATACATATTCTTTATTCATTGATGATGTATATGATCTCATTTTTTATATCAAGACATTAGACTCTATTATATTCTTTTGATCAGTTGATGTTCCCTTATGTGTTTGATACTTGTTGATACTCTGATGGACTTTTGATTTCCAGATGTTTCATTGATGATATCATAGACTTTGATACTCTATTTTGATTTATGATGACAATGCCATAGACTTTGATTCTCAGTTCTGACATATTTACTTTATGTGATGTCATCATGTGTTGGACCTCATGTTTCAAGTGTTTTACTATGATATGCAGATTTATATGGTTCTATCTCCTTTATGCTTTTCAGAATGCAGTTTTATGATGGATGCATATGTTCTATTTATGGTTAGATGGTTGTCTTATGTATGACATAGAATAGATGAATGGATGCAATTTGGATTTAATGATGTGATTTAATGATACTTAATGCTTTATGAATGCAAATGATATATAGATGTGTTAGATGGATAATGCAATGGTTAATGCGATGTAATGATTTAATGGATAATGGATGTATTTAATTTGATATGTGAATGCAATGGATTTATGGTATACAAATGTGATGGACCTATATGATGTAATGTATAATGATTATGGATACTTAATGATTAATGATTCTAAATGTTATATGTGATATAGATGAATGATGTTTATGAATGTCATGCAATGTTAGTGCAATGAATTTAAATGAATAATGCAATGTGCCATATTTTTCAATGAACTAAATGATATGGACCTAATGATGAATTAAAATGATTTTAATGGATAAAATAAACATTAACTAATAAATGCAATGGTAAATGCACTTAATGGATTGATATGAATGACTTAAAGAATGCATCCTTAATGAGATGAACTTTAAGATGAGTACAATCTAACGCAATGAACTTAATGAAAATGATTTAAAGGATGAATGCAACCTATTGCACTTAATGAATTGAACTTTATGCAAGATATGAATGATGAATGCAACTTAATGCAATTAATTTTATGAAGATGATTTAAACTATATGGAATGAACTTAGATTAAAATGAATGCAACTTAATGCAACATAACGTAGATCTAATAAATACTCATGAACTAATGGAATGTTCCTTTATTTTTTATTATTTTCTATTTCCAACACACTCAATCACATATAGTTTTTGATGCTCATTTGATTTTTGATTTGACTACACCCCCTTTCTCTTTTCCTCTTGCAAATTTAAATTTTGAAGCTAAGAAAGGCAAATACTTTAAATGCATTTAGTCTAGGATGTATGCAACTAACTGTCACCATTCAAAAATTTGGAGCTTATATTCATCATTGAGCAATATTTGGAATCCCAATTTAGTACAACCATCACTAGTTCAACCATGATGATATGAATACTTTTTGCACCTCTTTCATTGCTTTCCCATCTTTTTCTTGTATGAATATCACTGATTGAAGCCGATCACAAGAGTGTGAATACCGATTTTGTTGGATTCTATGTTTCTTGCAAGTGGATTTTGGTATTATGATATTGAAGATCAAAATATTCAAGGTATCCTTTTGCGTAAACAAATAAAGATCTTAGTTTCACCCTATGTACAAGTCCTCGATGATTCTTTGATGATCATTTCCTTAGACAAATAATACATGCTTTAAAACTTTGATCTTAATACAGCCATTCATAAATCCATAAAATATCACACTTTCATCATAGCTTGTCTAGTTTAAAAACTGTCATCGATTCGCTAGAAAGATATGATTTCATCAATCAAGTCAACACTTTAGAAAAAAATTGCAATATTTTTCAAATCCATATTTCAAGTTTAGTTCCATCCATTTCATACGTTTAATCCTGATAAAGATAGGGTCATGTAAGA
Source organism: Chamaecyparis obtusa (assembly GCA_027943335.1). Classification (NCBI taxonomy): domain Eukaryota; kingdom Viridiplantae; phylum Streptophyta; class Pinopsida; order Cupressales; family Cupressaceae; genus Chamaecyparis; species Chamaecyparis obtusa. The sequence continues at coordinate 453,811 of BSBK01002072.1, forward strand.
TTTTGGATCAAATTTGCATTTGGTTCAAATTAGATTGGAATGAGGATTTGATTCAGTGTTTTACTTGCATTTTTTATGAATTGATTTGATGATTGATTGAAGTTTTCTTTTGATGAATCCTTCCTCCTTTAGAGTAGATTGCCCCCAATTTGATATGATTACAAAGTTGGACTTAGGACAATTTGCAGATTAGGTGACCAAAATCTTTAGATACTTGTAAATGCAACTATGGGGTTTTATTATGCAATATATACAAATGTTGGCGAGTGCAATATTTACAAGGATGACTGCTAGGTATGCGACTGACTTTGACTTTCAATGGTGCATGTTTACTAGTTTTTCACCGATTGAATGGATCTTGCTTTCTTTTTCTATTTTTAAAGCTTTTTCCCTTTTTTTGCTACCAAGGCACCTATTTGCTAGGTTTTCACCAAGGCACTTTTTCTCTTTTTCTCTTTTTTTGTATTTTCTCTTTTTTCAATTTTTTTCTTTTCATATCATCAAGGCACCCATTTGCTAGGTTTTCACTAAGACAACATCTTTTTGAGGATCATATATGAATGTTTTTGGCTTTCTTCATGCTCAATTTTCCACTATTTTTAATCTTTGCTGCATTTCTGATTTGTTTGCTCTATTCTGCTTTTTAATGTTTTTGGTATTTTCAAGATCTCTTTTGACTATGTAAAATAAATAGGATGCTTTCCATCTGATTTTCTAATACTCTTTTTCTTTATCCTCTTTCACCTACTTCATGTGTAGAACCTTTTGAGATGAATGCTATTGATCGATCCTTGTAACTCTTCTCCATCACAATCAGCTAACTTATAGGTGCCTGTCCCAAAATATGAAGTGATCACAAAAGGTCCTAACCATTTTTCTTCCCATTTTCCTTTCTTTTCCCTTTCTGATTAATTCTTGGGATTCTCTTGCAAAACTAAGTCACTTATTTGGAATGTTCTTGACTTGATGTGCTTGTTATAAGTCCTTGACATTTAGTTTTGATATACTTTCAAGTAATCAAATGCTTGTTGTTGTTTCTCATCTAGTAGTTCTAGTTCATGCAACCTAGCAACTCTATAATCTTCCTCACTTATCAAACCATGTAGAGATACTCTTAAGGATGGAAGTTCTACCTCCAAAGGTAAAACTAATTCTATTCCAAAGACTAAGGAAAATGGTGTAGCTCTTGTTAGCATTATGATACTTGTCCTATAAGCCCATAAGGTCGGGTTTATTTTTATATGTCAATCTCTACCTAAATTGTCCATAGTTCTCTTCAATATTTTTAGGATCTTTTTATTCGTTGCTTCGTCTTTTCCATTACCTTGGGGTTAATATATTGATGAGCAGTGTTGGATCATTTGAAACTTTATGCATAACTCCTTTAGGTCCTTTTTTTTGAAGTGCTTTGCATTATCCGTTAAGATGGCATGAGGTATGCCATATCTACATATTATGTGGTTTAGGATAAACAAGGATATCTACTTTCCTATTGCAGTTGATAAGGGTACAACTTCCACCCATTTGGTAGAGTACTTTGTTGCTTTGATAATGAATTTATGACCATTTGAAGATGGTGGATAAATCATTCCTATTAAATCTAGACCCCATTGATAAAACGGCCAAGGTTTCATCATAGGATGAAGCTCTTGTGCAGGTACATGTATCAAGTTTCCATGATATTGACACTTTCTACAAGTTCTAGCAAAGTGACAAGCGTCTTTCTCCATCATAGGCCAAAAATATCCTATCTTAATAATTTTCTTAGCTAGGGTCAAACCATTCGAATGTGACCCACAAATCCCCTCGTGAATTTCTCGTAAGGCTATATTTGATTCCTCTTTCTCTAAACATATAATAAGCATTCCATCTAGACTCTTACAATACAATGTGTTAGATATTAAGGTATAACAAGCGACTTGTCGAGTAAATCTTTTCTTTTGGTTCCCGGTTTGGTCTATGGGTAGGATTTGGTCTTTTAAGTAAGTTTAAATGTCTCCATACCAAGGTGATTCATGTGTCGTTAGCAAACAAATGGTATGAGGATGGGTAGGATCAAATGCGGGTTGCTCAACTTCTTCTACCAAGAATTCATATTTGGCGCTTTGATCTGGTATTTGGAGAAGTGATGCCAATGTAGCCATTGCATCTGGTACTTTATTCTTCTCTCTTGGTACTTTCTCAAATGTGATAAGAGTGAATTATTTATTGAGATTCTCAACCATATTTTTGTAAGGTATCATTTTGTCATCTTTCATTTGATCTTCATCATTAATTTGATTGATAACTAGTTTTGAATCTCCATAGACTTGTAGTTCTATCACTTTCCACTCTAATGCCAGTTTGATTCCAATGACCAATGCTTCATACTCAGCTATGTTATTTGTGCATGGGAATAGCAATTTGTATGATTTTAGAATTGTATATCCTTGAGGAGTAATCAAAAGTATGCCTACTTCTAATCCATGTTGTGTGTAGGAACCGTCAAAATATAGTTGCCATGTTTTTGCCTCCACATTCACAATTTCAAAATCTGGAAATTCCACTTGTATTGGATGGTCATCTTGTAATGGTGATTCTGCTAACTGATCAGCTATGACTTGGCCCTTGATATATTTTTTATCCACATATTCTATGTTGAATTCACTTAGCACCATGACCCATTTGGCTAGTTTTGCATTCAATTTTATTTTGCTAAGACGATATTTCAAAGGATCAATCTTTGCAATGAGTCTAATCTTGTGGGATAGCATATAGTGGCACAATTTTTGGGAAGCAAAAACTATGGCCAAACATACTCTTTTGATAAAGGTTTAGTTCAACTAATATTTTACCAAAGTTCTACTTATATAGTAGATGGCCTTTTCTTTTCCTGATTCATCTTCTTCTACCAAGAGTGCCCCTAATGAATGCTCGGTTGCTAAAATATATAAAATCAAAGGCTTGCCTCTTATAGGTGGCATCAAATTTGGAGGTTTCATTAGATATTTCTTCAACAAGTTGAAGGCTTCTTCACATTTCTCATCCCATTTGGAAACTATGTCCTTATGAAGGAGTTGAGTAAAATTATGGCACTTTTCTACCAATTGAGATATGAACCTTCGTATGGATTGGATCCTACCTTGAAGAGATCTCATCTGACTTATGTTTCTAGGTTCTTCCATTTCCATGATGGCTTTGACTTTGGCTGGGTCTACCTCTATTCATTTTGCTAAAACAATGTACCCTACTAACTTTCCTAAGTGAACACCAAATGCACACTTCTTCGAATTTAGCCTTACTTTAAATTGTTCCATTCTTTCAAAAAATTTCTCCAAGATGGGTAGATGTTCTTCTCTTGAATTATATTTAGAAAGTATATCATCTACATAGTCTTCCATGAACTTAAGCATCATGTCATGGAATATTGTTTTCATGGCTCTTTGATAGGTCACTCTAGCATTCTTTAGACCAAAGGGCATAACATTCCAACAAAATGTCTCCCATGCACATGTAAATGTTGTTTTGTCTTGATCTTCAGGTGCTATTTTTATTTGATTATAGCCACTAAACCCATCCATAAGAGAGAACATTGAATGTCATGTTGTTAGATCCACTATGGCATCTATGCTTGGTAATGGAAAGTCATCTTTAGGGAATGCAAGATTGAGATCCCTAAAGTCCGTGCAAATCCTGATGGACTTGTCTACTTTTGAAACTGGTACAATGTTTGAAATCCATTGGGCATAATCAATGGCTCTTATAAACCCAAATTTTAGCAATTTTTCTAACTCTACTTTTACAAGCAAAGCTATGTGCGAATGCATCTTTCTCAATTTCTGCTTTACGGGTCTTGCTCCTTTTATGTTCAAGTGATGCATGATTAAATTTGGATCTAATCCTGGCATATCATCATAAGACTATGCAAAATTGATTTGCTTTTCCTTGAAAAATTTGATGAATTTTTTTCTTTCCTCACTAGATAAAGATGTTGCTAAGTGTATCATCTTCGATTCTAATTCTGATCCAATATTCACCTTTTCTATTGGTTCGATCAAGATAGGAGATCTTTCCTCATAGTGCTCAGGTAAAGTATCCAAAATCCCTTCCTTAGGTGCCTCAATTGGGTTTTCACCTTTGGAATCATTCTTTATTTCTTTCTCTTTTTTATCTAATGCTAACACAATGTGGTTTTCAACATTAGCTTCTTTCCATTTTTTATTTTTTTTATTTTTTCATTTTTTATTGAATTGAGAGTTTGGATACCTTCCTTTGCCACTCCTTCCTGATATTCCGTGGTAGAAGAAGGTTCAACTACATTTAAGTATTGGGACACCAAGTTGTCATTCAAAAAGGTAGGGAGTATGGTAGGTTCAATGGAATCCCATTCAATTAATTCATGATAGATGGGGGTCAAAGGATCAATGTTTTGGTTTAGGCCAATAGGGTTTAAGGATAATACTTCATTGGAAGGTTCAAACATTGTATTGCTTAAGTCTATAACATGTGCCTCTTTGAGATGTTCTAGAGAACTAGGGACAAAATCTGCCTCACTAGAATCCTCTAAGGTCTCCATGATGGTACGTAGGGTTCTCCTACCCATTGGTTTATTTCAATTTCTTGAATTGGTACATTATCTAGGACCACTTGACTTGAGCTTGAGGCTTGACTTTGATTTGATTCTGCAATAAAGGGCTAGGATCCCTATATGGTGGCACAACTCTTAGCCTACTTCGATGACCCTACTGGTCCCCATCTCCTACAGACCCTCTCTATCTATCCCATGCACCATCACTCCCTCCACCTCCACACCCTCTATCTCCTCCTCCTATGTCCCCACCACCTCCTCCATCTCCACCACCCTCTCCATCACCCCCATCACCTCTATCATATCCCCCTTGGCCTCTGCCTCTTCCCCTATCCCTCCCCCTTCCAACATGAGCTCTATTGGGACCATCATTCATAGGATCATAATCTAGCGTGTCCTTGATCCAAGGAGCTATCTCATCAAGTGCAGTAAATCTGGGGAACAAATGTTAAAAATGGGCATGATACGCATCATTAATTCATCCAAAACTATCTTTGGTAGATAATATCATGCCACTAGAACCATCTGTGAAATATCATGAACAGTTGTCTCAAATGGAAGTCTATCCCCCACTGGCTCTCCTCATCACAGACGTGAGCATATATGGTTGGTCTTGGGGCATGCCCTGAATGTGCTCATACCATTTGAGTACCCATGTGACAATAAATCACTCAACAATGTAATAGGTACGGTCAATCAAGTAGTGACTCTGAATGAAGTAAGGCATCTAGTGAGCATCTGTACGCCACTCCTCATAGTCTAGATATGGCCACCATACAACATCAATAACATCATCCAAGATACGGTGCCAATACTCCAACTTGCCTAGGTGGGGCTGTTGGATAAATTTGACGTACATATAGATATATGGTGTATTGGGGTCTCTTTGTTGCTCGACAATAGGATGTGTCACTGGGATGTTATCCCACGCACAAATCTATAATACTAAGATCTTGATGGTCATGCTCCTCGAATGTCGATACACTATCTCATGGATCTCATAGTAGATGTGAGCTAATATATAGCTCCCCCAATAAAATCAACAAGGAGATTAGATCATGTCCTCAATGACATGGGACCAACCACAGATGAAGCCATGTTGCCCCCTATCTAGCATCATGATGCCACCTATTAGACCAACATTAAAAATAGGAAGGGGCTCATAATGGGATACCGTGTGGTCCTAGGAAAGGTATCGCCTAGCAATGGTAGGATCCTAAAATAGTTGATGTGCATCAATCATCACCACGATAGCACCAAAATCATACTCCACTCGAGCTCCCATAACTTGAACTCATAGAATACACCAGATATCCTCTCAAGTCACAGTCATCTCCCTAGTAGGTAAGTGCAAGGTGTTGTTGTTACCATAACTAATAAAAATGTTGAACATTGATTACCTGATGGAATTGATGATGAAGACCTACCAAGATCATAGGTACACATGATGATAGTAGAAAGATTAGATCAGTTATAGTCTTTTCATTGATGTCAAGCAATTTATTTTTTATTTATATTATGTTGCCATATCATTTGGTAATGATATAAGATGAAAGAGTTAAGGAGAAGAAGAAATGAGAAGTTGTAGAACTTAAATGGGCAATAGATAAAAATCAGACAATGATTTGATTATGTTGGTATAATTATTTTCTACCGAACATATGATTATGTTAAGTCGGTAAAGCATGGTGATGAAGATTTGACATTTTGGTAAGTGTTTTGGCTACCGAGATGGAAAAGCCACTCACTAAGGTAAAGGTAAAAATGTCACTCAGTAAAGAAAAAAGGTTTAGGCGTCAAGCGATGTAACCAAAATTCTAATGAAGAATACCGAGAAATAAAATGATATTAAATAAGGATGGAATTGACATTTAATGATTAGCTATGATGAGTCAAATGATCATGATGATGAGGAGAGTTAGTTACAAGAGATCTACAATTATGAAAATTCAATATGGATATCTACGGCAAGATCTAAGTGTATCATCTTAAAATGGAAGCACTTCCATGTTAAGAGTGTTTAGCCCTCTGAGTAAGTGGTTTAGGGTTATGATTGACATCTTTGCATTCTCCCTTGTCTTCCGCTTCTTCTCTGCACTTGATTTCTACATTTTAGGTGAAATTAGGGTTAAGGTCTTAAGGACTTTCCTAATTTTCCTCTTTCCATAGCTCCATTTTCTAGGTAGGATTCAAAAATGAGACCTCCTAGTCCATCATCACATCAACCAGAGGATTTTCTATCTATTCCTGACACTGGGTCCTGCTTAGACATCAAATTTTGCATTTCTAGCATCCCTGGAACTCCTGCTGCAAATCCTGACAAAGTTAGGGTTTGAGGTCAAAGTTGACCTCAACCCTGACTAGGTCAGGGTCAACCTTGACCTTGACCTCTTCCTTCCAAAATTTCAAAGTTTCATTTCTCGCTAATTTGGCTTTCGGGAAAGTTATTTCTCTGCTTCCGGGTCAGCTGTTTCGGGCTCTGAAACGGTAAATCCTTTAATGGTATTTAATCAAGGTATATTTTCTAAAGGTGAGGACCTAATTGGGATTTAATTATTCAAGGTTTCCCATCTAGAGGAGTGTGCCCTAGTTCACTATAAAAGGAGGCCTTCCTCTCTCATTTTCACATCTCAGCCTCATCAAGTTTTCATGCTCAAGCTCTCAAGTTCTCAAGGTGATCAAGCAAGCATTCATTCAAGAAAATCAAGTCTTCTTCTTCATCCAAGTTCTCCATTGAAGATCAAGGATTTAAGCATTCAAGCTATTGAAGGGATTAGGCTCAAGCATTCAAGATCTATCATTCAAACCCTAGATCTAGCCACCATGGTGGTGTGATCTTCCTTCAAGATCCTTTTTTCATCTTCAAGATCCATATCATTGTTTCCTCAAGGTGGATTTCAAGCATACAATCATGGAGGTTTGATCATGTTATGTTCAAGCTTTCATATCAATATATTTGATTACATTCCAAATACATTAGCATATCTATTGAATTGCATAACTTCATTGTTAGATTCATTTCACTACTTGCTAGCATTCTCCTATTTCAATTTCAATATTAAGGTTGATTCCAAACCGGGGTTTGACCAAGGCAAACCCCCCCAAACAAAGACCAAAACCATTTTTCTTGTAGGTACAGGTGTGGAATCTTAGATCTGAGAGTGAATTTGGATACCCTTTCGGCAATCTTTCAAGATCTACGAACAGAATCAGAATCAGACTTCAAATAAATAATGTGGTCTTTAACCTTTTAAAAGGTCAAAGTCGACCTGTGTGAATTTGGAGAAAAGATTTATGGGTTTTGTCCGCCTCAACATTTTGAGTCTAGAATAGGTGACAAAATCTTCAAAAAGTTCATACAGAAGCCAGAATTCAGCATTTTCCAGATATTCCCTAATTCAAGGTTAGTATTTGCACTTCAATTATTTCATATTTCAAGTTTAATCCAACTATAGGGAAGTATAGGATTTATTCTTTCTTTCATATTCTTCATAGATTGATTCAATTGTGTATTAACCTCTTGGTTGATCAAATTGGATCTCTCTTTTGGGAGTTTGGATTTAGGAGTGAATCTTCCATTTTCCCCACACACATACACCAATAGTGGTGATTCCAAATTACCACTATTCACTAAGTAGCAAAAAGAAATAGAACAAGTTTCTAGAAAATTTCAAGTTCCTAGGTGAAAAGGAAACATGTTACCAAGATTCAGATTTGAGGTATAATGAATTGAACGGTCAAGATTGATTAAAGAAAAACTTAGTAGATGAGATTAAGAGGCAAAAATTGTCTCTATAAAGGATGAGTTTGTATGGACAAATGGCTGGAAAAATGAATAGTTGAAGGGTTACCGACTATTAAAGAAAAGAAGGAACAGAGAGATTCTAAGTGGGAAAATAGTGATTTGATGAAGTGTTGATGCCAGTGGATAATGAAGAATTGAAGAGAATATTGAAGAGTGCACACAGATCTGATTGAGCAAAGATAGTTGCACATCTACAGGTCATTTTTATTATTGTTTCTTACTAGCATTTGTAATAGATAAATCTCTTAACAGAGTAGACTTAATAGGCTTAGTATGAATCCTTGAGAAATGTGACATTCTAAAGAGTGTTTAAATCCCTCTAACAAGGCCACTACTAAAAGGGTGAAGATTCTAATAGATCTAAGGTAAATCCCTTAACTGGGTCACACCTAATAGTGTGTATTGTAATCTTTAACCAAATTGGCTCTTAATTGGGCATACTTTAGAAGAGTCTTTTCTTAGTGGGTGACAATTCCCATAGTGGTTTTTCCCAAAGCTGGGTTTCCACGTCAAATATTGGTGTTACACATTGTGAATGATTTGTGTGAATGATTTTTTGATTTTTATAGTTTATTTACTATTGTCAGTAAATAGTGAACTATGTTGTTACAGATTAGTTACTGAGTTAATCAAAGAAAAGTATTTTAAGGTATTTGTGATCAAGATTGCTGATTCACCCCCCTCTCCCTAATCCAACAATTGGTATCAAAGCTAAGCACTCTGAAGAGATAAGTTTAAAAGACTTGAGTAAAATATCTAAAGATGTATAGGAGAGAAATACCTAAGTTGAACAAGGAAAGTTTCTCTACATGGAAAAGCAGAATGAGGTTGTATCTATCTAGGATTGGAGTTTTTGCACTATTCCTAATTGATAATGGATACACTCCACTGCATACTGGACCTTTTACAGTTGATCAGATGAGAGAAAGGTAGCAACACAACTCGTTTATGATAGAGATTATTTCTTCCCTCTCTGATGTTGAATTTAATGATATCAAGGATCGTGTTAATTCAAAAGAAATGTGGGACAAACTTACACTTATCTATGAAGGAGATAAACATGTACAAAAAGATATGGTTGATATTCTAAAAGGAAAATATGATGAAATGAGGATGAAAGATGAAGAGAACATCATACAATATAGCAGCAAAATTAAGGAAGTTGTTAGTTCCATCATAGGTGTTGGTGGATCACTGACTAATGAAGAAATGGTAAGTAAAATCTTGAGAACTTTGTCTTCTAAGTATGTTATATTAGAGTATGTACAATTTAGGAACTGAGATCTATACCAAAAAATATTGTTACTCTTGAAGACCTAATCGGTAAGTTGACTGCATTTGAGCTAAGTAATTTTGATAATAGTCTACCAACTATTGAGAGAACTTTCAAGTCATCTATGAGCATTGGAACATCAAGAAGAGAAAGAGAAAGTCATAGCAATTCATATGGAAATGAGTATAACAGCATCTTGACCGAAGAGAAAGAATAGAAGAATTTTGAAGCACTATTGCCTAACCGATTACCTAGAGGCAAAGGAAAGTACAAAGGCAAGTTACCATTGAAATGTTTCAATTGTAATAAGATTGGACATATTGCATCTAGATGTCCTAAAAATGACATAAATGATAAGAATGATAAAAGTGACAACCAACACCGAAGATTCAAAGAGTTTAAGGACAAAGGAAAGAAGTCTTTCTACCTAGTTGAGGAAGGTGTAAGTGATGATACCGAGGAAGGATATGAAGTTGTCTTTGTTGTTGTAAAGGAAGAATTAGATGAGGAAAAAAATGAAGATGAAAAAGAACTTGTTTCTCATGTAAGTAAGCCAGACCCTTGGATTATTGATAGTGGTTGTTCACACCATATGAATGGTGATATTGGTAAATTTGAGAACCTAGAAGAATATGATGGAGGATTTGTCATATTTTTCAATGATGATCCATGCCCTATGAAAGGGAAGGGATCTATTGTGTTAAATGAGAATATGAAATGTAATGATGCATATTGGGTTAGAGGACTGAACTACAAATTGTTAAGTGGTGCACAACTAAATAATAATCACCAATGACTAGAATTTTAGAACAGAATGGTTGAGATCTATGGTGTTGATGGAGATCTAATTAGAACTGGAGAACAATCAAGAGGTAATTTATTTTATCTTGATATTGATGCAAAGAGTTATTTATTTTCTAAAACTGAAGATGTATGGTTATGGCATAAGAGACTGTGTGATGTAAATTTTGATGACTTGATCAAAGTGAGTAAGGAAAGTAGAGTCAGAGGAAACCTGAAATTAAGAAAACCTGATAAAGCTATGTGTAAAGATTGTCAAGTTGGTAAGATGACCAAGTCAAGTTTTCTAAGAAAATCTTATTCTGGAAATGGTATTTCTAAATTGGTTCACACTAACATTTGTGGTCCGATGAAAGTTCAAAGCTATTATGGAGATCAGTACTTTATTTTTTTTGTTGATGATTATTCAAGAATGATGTCAGTTATGTTTCTAAAAGAAAAATTTGATGCATTCCAAATGTTTAAGTGGTATAAGGCTAGAGTTGAAAAGGAAATAGGTAAACAACTGAAGTGTTTGAGATCTATCAGAGGCGGTGAATTTATCTCCAATGAATTTATTGTCTTATGTAATGAGAATGGAATTAAAAGATAAGTGTCTGCACTAAGGACTCCACAACAGAATGGGATAGCTGAGAGAAGAAATAGATCTATTGTTGACTCTGCTTAAACTTTGTTGATTGATAAAAAGATTGCACAAACATTCTGGAGAGAAGCTATAAGTATGGAATTTACACTCTCAACTGAATATAGTTGAAGAAAGGTACCAACATGACACTATGAACTATGGTTTGGACGCACACCGAATGTAATTTATTTCAAAATCTTTGGAAGTGTGTGTTATGTACTGAAAGATTCTAGAAATGGAAAGTTTGATTATAAAGGTGATGAAGGAATATTTCTTGGTTATTCATCAAAGAGAAAAGCATATAAGTGTTTAATCAAGGATTCTAACAAAATTGTTGAAAGTGAAAATGTAAGAGTTGATGAATTTGTAGAAAAGAATGATGAGGATAGTCAAAATGAACCTAAGGATTATAACATGTTTTTTTATGTACAACATGGTAATTCGGTTGGAAAAACTGAGCAACAACTAGAAGGAACTGATGAACAAGATGAGACTCCATCGAGAGATGAAAAAGCTACCTAACCTATATTAGAAAAGTATGTGAGAAGAGGCCACTCACCGAGCAGAATTATTGGAGACAAGAATGCAGGAGTCATGACAAGAAGTAAGTTAAAAGATAACACATGTTTGATTTTTGAATTTGAGCCTAGATTGGTAAAGGATGCACTAGAGAATGAAGATTGGATGAATGTTATGAAAGAAGAAATAGATCAAATTGAAATGAATATCACATGGTCACTGGTACCGAGACCTAAGGATAAGAATGTGATTGGAACAACATGGATTTTTAGAAATAAACTCAATGAGAAAGTAGATGTGATAAGGAACAAATCAAGATTAGTCTGCAAAGGGTATGCACAAGATGAAGGTATTGACTATAGTGAAACTGTTGGATATTGCTAATGCATTTAATATGTATAATCACTACATTATCAATGTTGTTGTCGTTCATCTTTTTTCACTGATGTCAACATATGTTTCTATGAAGAAAATAGACTGGTTATTATAGTGTACGGATGATTCAAAATGTGCGAACATAGATGTATGTGTAGGAAAGTTTTGTGATCTTATATCTAAGATCACATGATGTAATATTGCATATTGGTCGAGTTATAGAAGGTTTGGTGAAGACTGGTTACTAGACCGTGATAGTGGAAGTTGACAGAGTAAGTCTCTGAGTGTTGGATATATCTTAGAGGTGATGTGGATTTAGTATATGCGAGCTTAAGTTATGACAGAAAGTGCACTGAAGAATTTTTGTTGATCTTAGCAAGGTATTGAAAATGGGATGATGTCAGTTGTAGCGTGTGTTTTGGAGAAGACCTATTTGGAAGCCAACTTCAGAGTTGTAGCATGTATCATGGATGGCGAGCATGGATTACATATGTTGGTCCTTAATTGTTGAAATATAATTGTTGTGTACTTTTTTTAGATACAATATGTATCTTAGCAAGGAGTTATGTAATTATTTGTATATTAGGAAAGCCTAATTGGCCAACCTGGTCATTTATTTTGTAATAGGGTATATATGTAAGATCTTTTCTTTTGAAAAGATATGGCAGTATGTATGTGATGTAAAAGAAGATTGTGGAAAGTTGTGAGCTTGTGTCTACTAGATGTAGAGCAGAGAATAACTTATATGCTTCATTGGAACTGATCAAGCAAAGACAGTTGCTATCAGATAGTTCAAGGATTGCATATTTCCTTACATACACTTGTGTTGTGAATAGTGAGTTATGAAGGTGGTCATAACCTTCTTTGGGTAGTGAGCCTACCTCTTTTCTTTGACTCCTAATAGGTTTTGTCCTCTAACAAGGACTATGTAATGTAATGTTTTAATCAACTCCTAACAAGGCTAGATCTTCTAACAAGGATGCTATACTCTCAGTACATCATTAGTGGGTGTTAATTCCCATCAGGATTTTACCTTTAATAGGGTTTCCTCGACAAAAAATATTGTGTTACTGGGTTGGCATTCATTGTGTTCATTTGATTTGATACTGTTGTTATTCAAAGTTTAAAGATTAATAATCTATCATACAACTCATTCACCCCCCCTATCAGTTGTATTGGTGGACTGATATTCCTAACAATTGGTATTAGAGCTACTGGTCCTTAGAGAGAAAGCTTAACATCTTGAGGTGATCTTGGAGATGGCATTCTATAGGAAGGATAGTTCAAAATTTGATCCTAAAAACTTTGACATTTGGAAGAACAAGATGCGAACCCATTTGCTATGTTTGGGTATTGACTACTAGATGATCACAAAGAATAATGTAACCATGAAGGCTGAGGATGAATTGGATAAAGCTACTGATGATAAAAAGAAGACATTTTCATATAACATGGTTGCAAGGGAAGCTCTGATCAGCGCACTCTTTGAAGGATAATTTATTGAAGTTAAAGACTTGGATTCAGCACACAATATTTGGACAAGATTAGAAGCATTGTATGAAGGAGACAAGTTTACCAAGCAAGTGAATTTACAAAAATGGAAAAAAAGGATGGAGAAGTTACAAATGAAGGATGATGAAAACATTAGGGCTTATGTACAAAGATTCATTGAGGTTGTGATTGGAATCAAAACCTCCAGAGGCACTTATGAAGAGAAAGAAGTCATTGCAAAGATCCTTAGATCATTGACACCAGTCTACAAGACCAAAGTTCAAGCTATGAAGAAATTATACCTTTGACTCTAAAATTTAGCCAAGAAATGTTGATTACAAAGCTAACTACCTTTGAAGCTGCAAAAATGGGAGATTTTGTACCTAAAGTTGAAACATTTAAGGCATCTACACACAGAAAGATAATATTTGCAATTCCAAGCACAAGTAGTGAGAAGATAAAAGAAGAGCTTGGTGAATATGCTGATGAATGGGAATAGATACAAGAAAAAGAAAGAATGCTAGATGAACAACATTTCATGAAGAAGAGGTATAGTCTCCTAATGAAGAAGAAGAAAGAACACTAGATGACCACCAAGTCAACACTTGTTGTACTGATCACTAGAAGAGAAAAGAGAGGTAAGGGTAAATTTGAAGGAAAGTTACCTTTGAAATGTTTTTCATGCAATAAGATAGGTCACTTTGCATCTAGATGTCCTACAAGAGTTCCTAATCACAAACCTAAGTTTTTCAAGCCTAAGTATTCAAAAGAAAAGGAATGTTATTATGCTAGTGAAGGTATCTCTGATGATGATAATTTTGATTATGAGGAGACTAGATTTATTGCTATTAAAGATGAAAAACTAGTACATGAGGAAAAAATATTTAGTATCACATGTTGATAAGAAATCTAAATGGGTTATAGATAGTGGTTTCTCACATCATATGGCTGGAGACAAAAACAAGTTTTTTAAACTAATGAAGTATGATAGTGGTGTTGTAAGATTCGGAGACAATGTTGCTAAACCTATCATAGGAGTAGGATCTATTTCTTTGGATGGAAGGACTAATACTGACAATGTATTGCTTGTTGATGGACTTAAGCATAACTTGTTGAGTGTTGGATAGATGATGGACAAAGGATATCAATTAAAGTTCATTGATGGGAAATGCTTTATCATAAGTAAGATAGGAAACTTGATTGCAACTGGTACTAAATCTAGAGGTATGTTAAGAAAGATCATCCTGAAAATTAAATTATTCGTAATTCAAGTAAAGGAATAATGACTAGATCAAAGACAAGGGAAGAAATTTGTCTAATTTCTCAAGTTGAACCAAAGACTACTGATGAAGCTTGTAGAGATGAATCTTGGATCAAAGCTATGTGGGAAGAATTAGAAAAGATAAAGAAAAATAACTCTTGAGAATTAGTTCCTAGATTGAAAGACAAAAATGTGATAGGAACTAAGTGGGTTTTCAGAAACAAAATGAATAAAGAAGGAATTGTTTTAAGAAACAAAGAAAGATTGGTATGCAAAGGATATTCACAACAAGAAGGCATAGATTTTGAAGAGACATTTACTCATGTTGTTAGGATAGAAGTTATAATATTATTTCTAGCTTATGATGCACATAAAAACTTGAAGGTATATCAAATGGATGTAAAATTTGCATTTCTGAATGGGGATCTTGAAGAAGAGGTATACATAGAACAACATGATGAATTTTCTCTATCAAAAGATGAAGAAGGCATTGTATGGACTAAAGCAAGCACCAAGGGCTTGGTATGCAAGGTTAGACAAGTACTTACATCACCTTGGATTCAGAAAAGGCAATATTGATAGTAACTTATATTTAAGAACTAGTCAAGATGGAGTTTTGATAATAGAAGTCTTTGTTGATGATATTATTTTTGGAGGCAATAATGAGATGTGTAAGAAGTTTTCTAAAGAAATGGAGAATGAATTTGAGATATCCATGATAGGTGAAATGAAATTCTTTCTTAGACTGCAAATAACTCAGAGCAAGAATGGCATTTTTATTTTTCAAAATAAGTATCTTAAAGAGATGTTAATTTATCAAACTAAGTATCTTAAAGAGATGTTGAAAAAGTTTGGAATGGAAGATTGTAAACCTGTTGGTACACCCATGGTTACTGGCCATAAACTGACAAATAATGATGAGACCAAGAGTGTTTTTTAGACCAAGTATAGATCAATGATTGGAGGTTTACAATATCTGACTCACTCTAGATCAGATATTTCTAATGATGTTGGAATTGTGGCTAGATATCAGACATATCCTAAAGAGATACACATGGTTGTTGTAAAAAGGATATTCAGATATCTGAAAGGAACAATTAAATATGGCTTTTGGTATGATAAAAATGATGACTTTGAACTACATGTTTATACTGATGCCGATTGGGCATGGAACATTGATGACAGAAAGAGTACTAGTGGAGGCGCATTTTTCCTTGGAAAAAGGTTGGTTTCATGGTTAAGTAAAAATCAAGACTGTATAGCTTAGTCTACTACTAAATCAGAGTATGTTGTTGTTGCTATTAACTACACTCAAATTGTTTGGAAGAAACAAATGCTGAAAGATATTGGAATAAATTTTGTTGAACCAGTGGTTATCCATTGTGATAACACAAGTACAGTAAATATGTCAAAAAATCCTGTGATGCATTCTAAAACTAAGCATATTTCTATTAAGTATCACTTTTGAGAGACAAAGTTGCAGAGAAAGAAATAAGGTTGGAGTACATTAGCACAAAAGAATAGATAGTAGACATTTTTACAAAGCCATTGCCAAAAGATACCTTTGAGTATCTCAAAGGTATTCTTGGGGTGCAGGCCCCTCCTAGTGAGAATTAAATGATGCAGGGATGCATTAGTCTAGAGTTATTCAGAGCTCTATCATTTTTTGGACTTGATGTATGGATCTACTCCTCAAGGGGAGTGATCATTGGGAGCTTACAAATACATTTGGGTGATTTAGCACCTGGTTGATGAAAACTAAATGGAAAATATTTGGTGACTTATGGCACCCTTTTCCATCATTTTCAAAGGGGGAGAGATACTCTAAGAAAATCCCTACTATATGGGGAAATTGTATGAGGAAAGATACTATGAGAGAAGTATTCTTGGTTAATAGATTTTGGGTTGATGGATTTTCCCATATGTTTCCATCAATGCCAAAGGCGGAGATTTTTGGATATTGATAATATGTTTAATTTGTTTAATCACTACATTATCAATTTTGTTGTCATTTGTCTTTTGTCACGGATGTCAACATATGTTTTTATGAAGAAAATAGACTAGTTATTACAGTGTACAGATGTCGTATGGATGATTCAGAATGTGCGAGCACAGATGTATGTACAGGAAGGTGTTTTGGTCTTATATCTAAGATTACATGATGTAATATTGCATATTGGATGAGTTATATAAGATTTGGTGAAGACTAGTTACTGGACTATGACAGTGGAAGTTGATAGAGTAAGTCTCTGAGTTTTGGGTATATCTTACAAGTGATGTGGATTTAGTATATGCAAGATTAAGGTATGATAGAAAGTGTACTGAAGAATGTTCACTGATCTTAGCAAGCTATAGAAAGCAGGATAGCATCACTTGTAGCGTGTATCATGGATAGCGAGCATGGATTAAGGATGTTGGTCCTTAATTTTTGAAATATAATTATTGTATACTTGTTTTAGATACCATATGTATCTTAGCAAGGATTTATGTAATTATTTTAATATTAGGAAAGCCTAATTGGCCGACCTAGTCATTTATTTTTTAATAGGATATATATGTAAGATATTTTCTTTTGAAAAGATATGGCAGTATGTATGTGATGTAAAAGAAGATTGTGGAAAGCTACGAGCTTATGTCTACTAGATGTAGAGTAGAGAATAACTTATATACTTCATTGGAACTGATCAAGAAAAGATAGTTTCTATCAGACAGTTCAAGGATTGTGTATTTCCTTACATACACTTTTGTTATGAATAGTACGTTCTGAAGGTGGTCATAACCTTCTAAGGGCAGTGAGTCTACCTCTTTTCTTTGACTCCTAACAGGTTCTATCCTCTAACAAGGACAATGTACTGTAATGTTTTAATCAGCTCCTAACAGGGCTAGATCTTCAAACAAGGATACTATACTCTTAGTACATCATTAGTGGGTGTTAATTCCCACTAGGGTTTTACCTTTAACAGGGTTTCCTTGACAAAAAATATTGTATTATTGTGTTGGCATTCATTGTGTTCA
Source organism: Chamaecyparis obtusa (assembly GCA_027943335.1). Lineage (NCBI taxonomy): Eukaryota > Viridiplantae > Streptophyta > Pinopsida > Cupressales > Cupressaceae > Chamaecyparis > Chamaecyparis obtusa. The sequence goes on from BSBK01002072.1 coordinate 471,543, forward strand.
TTTGATTTGATATTGTTGCTATAAAATTTTTAATGATTAATAATCTATCATACAACTGATTCAGCCCCCCTCCCCTCTCAGTTGCATTGGTGGATTGTTATTCCTAACAGAAAATTTTTCCCATGTTACTAGATTAGAAGGTGTTAGGATATTGCTTGCATATGCAGCTTACAAAGGATTCAAATTTTATCAAATGGATGTTAAATGTACAATTATGAATGGAATACTTGAAGAATAAGTCTACATTGAACAACATGATGGATTTTTTGACAAGAGCAATAAGAACATGGTCTACAAACTACAGATATCTTTTTATGGATTGAAGAAGGCTCCCCAAGCATAGTATGAAAGACTGCACTCTTATTTAGTTAAGATTGGATTTGAAAGGACTAGTGATAACAACAATTTATATTTGAAATGTGATAAATCTAATGAAATTTTGGTTGCTAAGATATTTGTTGTTGACATTATATTTGGTGGTAATGAGATAATGTCTAAGTCATTTTCTCAGGAAATGAGAAAGGAATTTGAGATGTATATGATTGGAGAGATTAAATTCTTTATTGAACTTTAAATTCGACAAGGTAAATATGGGATCTACATCACTCAATTTAAGTATATCAAGGAGATCCTAAAAACATTCAATATGGAAGACTCAAAACTAGTTGGAACACCAATGGCTAATGGTGTAAATTATCTAAGGAAGATGACACTAAGGAAGTGAATGAAACTCTTTACCAATCCATGATTGGTAAGCTACAGTACGTTGTACACAGTAGACCTGACATTGCACATTCAGCTAGTATTGTTGCAAGGTTTTCTGCAAACCCCAAGGAGACACATTTGTCTGCAGTTAAAAGGATATTCAAATATTTGAAAGGGACTGAAGATTTTTGTCTGTTATACACAAGAAGAGGAAATTTTGATCTTAAGGTATCTACTGATGTTGACTAGGTAGGAAATATTGATGATAGGAAAAGCACTAGTGGCGGAGCTTTCTTTTTGGGAGAAAGGCTAGTGACATGGTTAAGCAAGAAACAAAGTTGTATTTAACAATCTACATTTGAAGGTGAATATGTGGCAATTACTATGATTTTTTCTAACATATTATGGATCAAATAATGATTGGAAGGTATGCATGAAGAGATTACTAATCCTATTGCAATTTATTGTGATAATACCAGTTCTATTAACATATCAAACAACCATGTTATGCATTCCAAGACAAAGCATATATCTATTAAGTATCACTACTTGAGAGAGAAAGTACAAGATAAGCATGTGATATTGGAGTATGTAAATTCTAAAGAATGGATAGCTGATATATTTACAAAACCATTAGCGAAGGATGCTTTTGAGTATCTTTGAGGTAAGTTAGGGGTTCTACCCCTATCTAATGTACATTAAGCAAAGATGCATTTTGCATCAATTCAAGGACTCGATAGAATATCTATCTTGTGAGTTGATGCTAACGTTAACTCTTTAGGTGAAGCTTGGAGTTGTGAAAAAGGATGTTTATGAATGCAATGGAATATCTATACATATGAGGTTTATCTGAGAAGTTTATGTTTTGGCATTGTTGTCAAAGAGGGAGAATAAAGTGAAATTTAGAAGAAGGGAGATGAATACAATAAGGGAGAATAGTAATTGATGACATATTATCATGAAAAGAGTTGAATAACTCCAGAGGGAGAAGATTACTCAAAGAGGGAGAGTACTACTAATGAATAAGAGAATGTTGTTGAAGGAATCAAAATGGAAAGTGTTACTGACAGAGAGAGACAACTTACAGATGAAAGATCAGAAAAGAAGTTACTACTCAGAGGGAGTATAGAATATGAATGATAGTCAAGGATGTAATCATCAATTTAACAATGAATTTGTTGGTGTTGCCATCAATTCCAAAGCAGGAGATTGTTACCATAACTGATAACAATGTTGAATATTGATTATCTGATGGAACTAATGATGAAGACCGACCAAGATCAGAGGTATACATGTTGATAGTAGAAAGATTAGATCAGTTATAGTCTTTTCATTGATGTCAAGAAATTGATTTATGATTTATATTATGTTGCCATATCATTCAGTAATGATATAAGATGAATGAGTTAAGGAGAAGAAGAAATGAGAAGTTGAGAATTTGTAGAACTTAAATGGGCAACTGATATAGATCAGACAATGATTTGATTATGTAGGTATTATTGTTTTCTACCTAACATATGATTATGTTAAGTTGGTCAGGCATGGTGATGAAGATTTGACAATTCGGTAAGTTAATTTGTTTTGGCTACCGAGATGAAAATGTCACTCGGTAAGGTAAAGGTAAAAAGAAGTTCACTCAGCAAAGTAGAAAGGTTTAGGCACTGAGCGATGTAACCAAAATTCTAATGAATAACACTAAGCAAGAAAATGATAATAAATAAGGATGAAATCGACATTTAATGATTAGCTATGATGAGCTAGATGATCATGATGATGAGGAGAGTTAGTTACAAGAGATCTACGGCTATGAAAATTCAATATGGAGATCTACAGAAAGATCTAAGCGGAAAAAATAAATGGAACAAGTTTCTATAAAAGTTTAAGTTCCTAGCTGAAAAGGAAACGTGTTACCGAGATTCAAATTTGAGGTATAATGAATTGAAAGATCAAGATTGATTAAAGGAAAACATAATAGATGAGATGAAGAGGCAAAAATTGTCTATATAAAGGATGATCTTGTATGGACAAATGGATGGCAAACTGAATAGTTGAAGGGTTACTGACTATTGCAGAGAAGAAGGAACAAAGAGATTTCGAGTGGGAAAATAGTGATTTGATGAAGTGTTGATGCCAATGGATAATGAAGAATTGAAGAGAAGATTGAAGAGCGCACACGAATCTGATTGAGAAAAGATAGTTGCACATCTACAAGTCATTTTTATTACTATTGCTTACTAGCATTTGTAACAAAGTAATCTCTTAACAAAGTGGACTTAACCGTTTTATTGTAAATCCTTGAGAAAGGTGACATTCTAAAGAGTGTTTAAAGCCCTCTAACAAGGCCACTCCTAATAGGGTGAAGATCCTAATAGATCTAAGGTAAATCCCTTAAACAGGTCACACCTAAGAGTGTGTATTGTAATCTTTAACTAGATTGGCTCTTAACCAAGTGTACTTCAGAAGAGTATTTTCTTAGTGAGTGACAATTCCCATAGTGGTTTTTCCCAAAGTTGGGTTTCCACATTAAATATTGGTGTTACACATTGTGAATAATTTGTGTTAATGATTTATTTATTGTTATAGTTTATTTACTATTGTTGGTAAATAGTGAATTGTGTTGTTACCGAGTAATTATTGAGTTAATCAGAGAAAAGCATTTTAAGGTATTTGTGATCAAGATTACTCATTCACCCCCCCCCCCCCCTCTCTATAATCCAATAGTTGTGCTTTGATTGTCATCTCTCGGCTAGAGTAGTCAACAACCCTCGATTTACCCAAATATCAAGTAAATCCACCAGACACCAAAGACCGCCTTGTATGACAATGTGATGCTCTGCTACAGTAAGCTTCTTAGAAAGCTCCAAGACTTGGGTAGGCTTTGGACTCCAGAAAGATGTGACACTAAACTAGTTCTACAAACAAGAAATTTACACTATGTCAGCATCAAGTAGAAAAAATTGAAGGCAAATTGGCTAAACAAGTCAAACAGAAAGCCTAAATTGGGAAAATTATAAGTAAAAGACCAAAAATAATCCTGCAACCCGGATGCAATTCAGGATTTATTGGATGTGATCCTTCACAAACAAGATGCGATGTAGGATTTATTTGATGTGATCCCAAAATGGGACGCGACTCTATTTCAATAGGGTGCGACTGACTAATGGAAAAGCATAAAAATAATACAAAATTGACTAAATGTGATGTAGCAGGCTGCAACCTTAAATTTACGAGATGTGAACTAGAATTTGGTTACAAACTGGATGCAACAAGGGATTGACAGCTTGTGACCCTATTTTCAGTTGCGATCCTAAACTAAAAAGGCTATAAAATGTATAAAATGAAGCAAAAAAATAAATGCAAGTAATGACAAGGTACGTTATCAGGTACTTATGGGAGATGCTTAGTGTGCAGGTCATTGATGATGTCAGCCAAGCTCAAATTGATGCCTCTCAACTGGGACCGCCATCTTCTCTCTCAGAGCTCTCAAATTACCAAGGATAAAAGTGAAAATGAATAGTAAAATGACCTTTTTGGGCCTATTTTAACCCTAGAGACCTTAATGACCTAAGACACATTCGTAGAAAGATGCAACATGAGCTCCATATCGAAACCCAAATCAAAATAGGTATTGTATATCACTTTGAAGTTGTCAAAATAATGTTACCGAGATGGGTCAACCTTCTAGAAATTAAGTCAAATATGGTCAAAATGTAATTGACCAGGGGCAAAATGAATAGGCATTGAACTAGAAGCAGGGAAAAAGCTTTCAGTAATGATCTTTACTCAAATGGACAGTCAACAAAAGTCAAAACAGGGAGAAACTTCAATCAAATAATGGTAAAAGACACTCAAAATTGCTTAAATGGCGAACAAAAGCTTAGCAGAAGTTGCACAATTTATTTTTTCAACTCACATATCGAGTTTATACTTTAGGATATTGGTCAAACTTGGTCAAATCTCATATTTTAGTGGTCAAACATGGTCAAATAGTGTTCCTTTAACACTAAAATCAATCATAATCAAATTTTGACATATTCTAAACATTTTATACTTGATCCAAAACCATTTTTTTTATCAATTAAATACCTTCATCAATGCTTGAAAATGAGATTTCATCAAATTTCTATTTCAATTTCGGTCTCAAGGGGCCATTAATCATATCTAAAATCAATCATTTCAATCTGATTAAGGATTCAAATCAATCAAATCTTCAATAACAGGGGCATGGCAATTTTCTTCAATCAAGTTGATATTGTTGAATAATGAACTTCATCAAGAACCATATCATTTTTATTAGTTGTGCCTAGATCAAATATTTCTGACATTGATCAATTTCATCACTTCAAATCAAATTGATTATTTGTTATCATCATGGTCTTTCAAATATTCAGTTTCATCTCACCAAATCAAACTGGATATTCTGATTAACTTCTATCGACCTTTGTTCGATCAAGCTCGGAGTCAGTATGATCGATTCTTGTTCAATCAAGTTTAGAATCGATAGCTTAAAACCTTCAATCATGTTTAATATCATTTAATCAAGCTCAGAATTCTCAAATTCAGATTAGTTTCTTCTGCTCTCTAAATCTCCTTGAATTCAGAGTGGTTTTTGCTACTCTATAAATATTCTCAAATTCAGAGTAGTTACAACTGCTCTCTAAATCTCCTTGAATCCAAAGTGGTTTCATCACTTCATATCAAGCTACTCTTTAAATCAATAGCATCTATTTTTTTTTTAATCATTGTGTTGTTCACACATCGATTCAAAGAGGGGCAAATGTAATCACCTTAAATCAGGCTAATAAAACCAAAGGCCCTATTTTCCCTAATTTGGAACAATCTCCTAATTATGTTAATCTAATCACCTGATTATTAGCATAATTCATTAAAATCAATTAAATTTCTTAATCAAGCATTTAATCATCATCAATTGATCAAAAATCATATTAATTACCTCTAGCCTAATTAATTAAATTAATCCCACTTAAATACATTTCTAAAGTAATTAATTAAAACCAATTAATAAAAAGGGCTACAATACATGTCACCTCTCAAGGGACAACAAGGACAAATACAACCAATCAAAGGCTAAGCACATGGATCAACTCACATGGATCAAAGGAGGATAAATCTCAATCACTGCTCTCAAATTGAATCTCAACCGTTGAATTCACTATTATTTCTATAAAAGAGAATTTTCAAAACTCACAAATCTCCTAGTTAGTTGCATTAATACTTACATGTCATTTTGAATTCATAGCTTAAATCACATTTTAATTCATAGCTTAATTCTCTTAAATTTGGTAATGAATTAATGGCATTGTTTGATTTCTTAATTTCTTAGTTAAATTACATTGAATCTCTCATTCTAGTAGTATAATGTCACTGTTTAGGGTCTAAATATGAGAGTAAAATAGACTTTAAACATACTCTTGCTAGTTAGAGAGCAACAGGACAATTTTTCTTAATTTACTTGATTTCAAATTTGATTATGAAACTAATATTATAATTTCTTATTGAAGTGTTGTGTTGTAGGATAACAGCTACCACAATTAACACACACAAAGTGTGCCACTGGGGGACCATAGGATCCACCATAAAAAACAACTCAACTACTTCCAAAATTACCACTAGGATTTTGCACATTGTATCCTAGGGGGACCTTGCCTACAATAATACTCAACATGTATTTCTAGATATAGGACCAATGTTAGGAGTTAAATCCACCGTGTATATAGAAACCCCAAGCATAGAAATATTGATATGTGAAATAGTGGCATCAAAATGAGTTTTCTAGGGATTAGGTGGTGTGAGAGGCACATGGGTTTCCACTATCTATCCTAATGCATTAACATTTTGAGGCCTTTATTATTTCAAATTATAATCTCCCTTAGGTTGTTAATAGAATATCTGGCCTTGAAGTGAACATTTTCCTTGTTGATAAACCTTTCAAAAAATCTCAAGTTCTTCTCAAGTGAATAAATCTAATCAACTTCAAACTCGAGTGAACTCTTCATTCCAAACCCTAAAATAATAATATTTTATAATAACTTAAACATGAAATGTCTTCTAAGTTATTCCACCTAGCTTTCCCTTGTTTGGGATTAGGATTTAAATCCATGCATTTATTTGGATATACATGTGGGAAACTAATCTACCAAAAAATGGAGGACACTTATGCCAGATCCGTACACCAGGTGTTTACTGCATGAGGATATTTTATCAGAGTTATGTTTCAAGAACAAAATTTAGGAGAGGTATGATTTCCAATCTTAGACTAAAAGAATGAGATCCAAAGGGGTCATTATTGTCAACATTTCTAGTAAGTATTGGGCCTAGTCTAGTAGGTATACCTGTAAGGAGTAACGTTTAGTATTAAGGATCTCCTTCCAATGATTCCTAAAATTTTATGAATCATGAAGCTCGTAGAAGAGCCTCATAGCATTAAAAAATCACTTGAGGAGAAGCATGAATTTGCATTCATGTTAGGCTCACCAAATGTGGAGAAGGGAATTTGCCACTCTTGAGATTGATGAAATCCCAAGGACCGAATCATACCTTGCACCACCTCTCTAAACTAGTGCTCTAGTGAGCTATGGTGATCAATTAATTATTCAAGATTAATTTTAAGTGTGAGTGCAAGATAATATAAAATATAAATAACTATATGTTGCAAAATAATAAAAATATCCTAAGTATTCAAAGGGAAAGAGAAATTGATCGCTTGTCTAGGACTACAACATGGATTTGAGATGGTAACACGTCGTATGTGCACCTCATATGGATAGGATGTTAGAATGGAGAGATAGGGTACTGAGAGGGGAGGGGTGAATCAGTGCCCTCAAAAAATTTAACTCCCAAAACTTTATCAACAAACAGTAGTAAACTCAACTATGTATTGTATCCATTGTATGCATCATTCATTTAATTAACTTGTAAAATTAAATAGCATGAAATCAACAATAAATCAATCACATAACACAAGTATTTTGGTAACGCAGAAACCCTTGTTAGAAGGTAAAAAGTGCATTGGGGATGACACCCACAAATCTTCACCACTACAGATAATAAAGTATGTCAGTTAAGGCTACAAGTTGTGATCACTTTTGGTGATCTTACCCTATTAGCAGTAACAAATTAGATCAGCTAGATCTACCTAGTTATAGGATTTCAACAACACTACTTGAGTGTGCACTCGGTTAAGAGATTTACATAAAGACTGTTAGGTCTACTATGTTAAGAGGTTTTACCAAACTCTGTTACAATGATTAGAAAATAATAGGATGTGTCTGCAATTAACAACACAACCTTGTCTAATAAAGATCAATGTACTATAGAATAGATATCACCTTTTTATGTATAGATCTTGCCTCTAAACTTCTCGGTAGTCATGTCTGATTCTGCTTAATTTGAATATCTTTGAATCCTACTCTTCTCTGTCTAATAACTGATATCTTGAAATTGGTTTCTTCTTCAAGATCTCCTTTTCTTGTTCATACCAAACTTATCTTCCTTGTCAAGCCTTATGTCAAAATGACATGAAATACAAATATATAGCATACTTCTTTTTGCGCTTAACAAAATTAGGTTACAATATCTTAGGATGAACCCTAAGATCTACGATGTACAAAATTAACCTAGATCTAGCAATTACATAGAGATCATCATCATAATTAATGATTGTATCTACAATAAATGATCCTTGATCTTGGTAAAATATTTTATGATTCTATTGTAATCGTCTACGTAGATAGATGTGCCAAAATTGATTACTATGTTGTTTTTTGTATTGCTTGGTAAACATTGTAAATACTACTTGGTAATTACACTGGCGCTTGGTGTCCAGTCTGCTCAGTGTTTACTGACACTCGGTATCGGTAGACATTGATTCTCGGTAAGACTGCTCTTATGTTCGGTTTGAACTTATATCTTTTGTTCTCGGTATTGCCTTGAGATAACTCGGTTTATAGGCTTATGTAGTTAACCGACTAGCATGAGTAGCTTGAAGTACTTGCTTTTACCGACTATATAGCATAGGTAACCGACTGATTATCTTTGATACTAATGACAATCTTTAATTCTCAAATAGAGATAACAATCTCCCCCTTTGGCATTAGTATCAAAACTTTGAATGTATATAGACCTGATGTCTTCAAAATTTATTCTAACTCTACCATATATACATAGATACCATAACAAAAAATTCAAAAAATTTACTCCCCCTCAGTGCATGCTCCCGGTAGTGTGTAGTATACTTAGCATTTATTTACATATTTGGCATATACATTATTTTCCCCCTTTTTGATATTAATGCCAAATACAAAAGTGTATACTTACAGCTTATCAAAAATGTGGTGATGGGTTTTTTTCAATGATTCCAAGAGGTTTGCCAATTCCTCTTTCAATTTGGTGATAGCAATGTGCTCAAGACTGACTTGTGCATGAATGTCAAAGATGTTTTCCAACACAGAGATTTTTGGTGTTGCAACAAGTGTTTGCACTTTGACAATGTGCTTCTCACAAAATTTCAGGTAAGGAAGTAACTCAGTTTGTAGCTCGATGACCTGGTCACTTATTCTTGTTTCCTGTTTCCTAAGATCTGCTCTTAACCGCCTGAGTTCCTAAACTCTTAAGATATGCTTTTCAAAATCTTGTGGCTCGGTTAAAGCTACATGTGCACTGGCTCAGTGTATATTGAAGTGCTTCATTTACCGACCACATTGCCTTGTACATTTTGCTTCCTCCTCCATAATATATTAATGCAACATAATCAAGTCAACAATATGAAGTCATAGACTCATCAATAAGTTACCCAAAGTATTCCTTATCCTCATCTGACATATCCATCTTTCTCTATGTAGATATATCATTTCTTCATCTCTTCTCTTTTCTTTACATATGTTTAGATGTTTGTAACTAACATGATAAGTAATGTCAAACTAGTTGACATCAATGACAACATAATGACTGATTTAATTATCTTACATATCATTTCAGTACTCGGTGATCTCTAATCACTGATCTTCAATTTATTCAGGTATTCAATCAATTGTAGTTCATCAATCTCTCCCTTTGGCATTGATGGCTCTGATACCAATTGTTAGAATAAAGATATAGGGTACTGAGAGGGGAGGGGTGAATCAGTGCCCTCAAAAACTTTAACTCCCAAAACTTTATCAACAAATAGTAGTAAACTCAACTATGTATTGTATCCATTGTATACATCATTCATTCAATTAACTTGTAAAAGTAAATAGCATGAAATCAACAATAAATCAATCACATAACACAAGTATTTTGGTAATGCATAAACACTTGTTAGAAGGTAAAAACTACGATGGGGATGACACCCACAAATCTTCACTACTATAGATAATAAAGTATGCCAGTTAAGGCTATAAGTTGTGAACACTTCTGGTGATCTTACCCTATTAGGAGTAACAAATTAGATCAGCTAGATCTACCTAGTTATAGGATTTCAACAACACTACTTGAGTGTGCACTTGGTTAAGAGATTTACATAAAGACTGTTAGGTCTATTCTGTTAAGAGATTTTACCAAACTTTGTTACAATGATTAGAAAATAATAGGATGTATCTGCAATTGACAACTCAACCTTATCTGATATAGATCAATGTAGTATAGAATAGATATCATCTTTGTATGTGTAGATCTTGCCTCTGAACTGCTCTGTAGTCTTGTCTGATTCTTCTTAATCTGAATATCTCTAAATTCTGCTCTTCTCTGTCTGATAACTGATATCTTGAAATTGGCTTCTGCTTCAAGATCTCCTTCATTTTTTCATACCAAACTTATCTTCCTTTTCAAGCCTTATGTCAAAATGGCATGAAATACAAATATATAGCATACTATTTTTTCTGCTTAACAAAATTAGGTTACAATATCTTAGGACGAACCCTAAGATCTACGGTGTAAAAAAATAACCTAGATCTAGCAATTACATAGATATCATCATCATAATTAATTATTGTATCTACAATAAATGATCCTCGATCTTGGTAAAACATTTTGTGATTCTGTGGTAACGTCTGCATAGATAGATGTGCCAAAACTGATTACTATGCCATTTTTTGTATTGCTCAGTAAACACTGTAAATATTGCTCAGTAGTTACACTGGTTCTTAGTGTCCAATCTACTTAGTGTTTACTAATACCCGATATCGGTGTACACTGATGCTCGGTAAGACTGCTCTAGTGCTCGGTTTGAACTTATATCTTTTGTTATCGATATTTCCTTGAGATAACTCGGTGTATAGGCTTATGTAGTTAACCGACTAGCATGAGTAGCTTGAAGTACTTGCTTTTATCGACTATATAGCATAGGTAACTGACTTATTATCTTTGATGCTAATGACAATATTTAATGCTCAAATAGAGATAACATAGGATACAAATTTTAAAACTAGAAAGGTACAAGAATGGAAACTAAGATAATAGAACTTAAAAAGAGTAAAATTAAGAATAATAGAGTGTAAATATCACAATAAAAAAACTTTTAAAAGAGAGGAAAGGAATAAATGAAACCTCAAAAATGGAGGTAAAAGAATCCAAAGTTCATTACGTTATCTCTTCCTTTGAAACCTTCACACAAGATAATAAGTAAAAATGGTGGATTGTTTTCTTTAGAGTGGAATGAAAGAAAATAGGAAGGTGAGGGGAAATCAATATGATGGATGATCAAACTAGGAGTCTCAAACCCAACTTCTATCATAAATTGGAAGGAAACTGATCCACTAGGATTAAGGAGGCTCAAGCATTAAGAGGATGTAGTGATCCTTCACAATAATGGAAGATGACTATATAAAATATAAATGGAAATGCAAGATCAATGGAAAGAATGGGAGGAGGGATGAAATGATGAGTATGAATATAGATAGAAGATTGTAAATCTATTTTTGAGACCAAATCCAAGAATCCAAGACACAGACTTACATGTCACCCAAGTTCTAGCCCAAAATGGAAGGTCAGGGGAAACCAAGAGGTCTGGGGTGACCAATAGGTCTGGGGTGAGTCCAGTCACTTTAGACCTAGCAGAATCTAATGAAAATTATTCTACCTATATTTCTCTATTATACCTTCCTATAGCCTCTTCCACAACTATGCCACCTATCACTTGCACACTAAAAATAGGGAAAATATTTTTGGAAGGGGGTTTTCCTAGGTCAAACCTTAGCTTTGGAATCACCCATAAAATTAAATTGAAATGCTCAAAAAGGAAGTGTGTTGATATATAGCAAAGGTTTGATAAGAGAAATAAGATGTCTTATATCTTGATGATGCAAGTGTGCTTGAAATGATATCAACATAGTTGAAGCAATAGCATAAATCCATAAAGACCTAAAAGATCATCATAAAACACATGCTTGAATTATGGTTGTTGAAGTTTTCCATAATGAAGAATATGGTAAGATGAAATGCCTTGAATGCTTGACTTTTGATTGCATTCTTGATATAATGAATTCCTTGAATTGATTGAGATAGATTAGGTTGATATGAGATTCCAAATGAGGGAGGAAGATTTTCTTGTATACCTCATAGAGCTATTTTGGGGCTCAAAACTTGAAGGAGGCCAATGGGATTTTAAGGATCCCATTAAAATTAAAGACCATTGCACCATTCAAATTTGGACCTAATTTATGAGGTATGGGGAAAATCCCAAGGTAAGAAGCCTCTTGACTCACCTCATACCTACCAATTTTCCCTGTACCAACCAATTTAGGCTTAAATTTGAGTTGGGGATCTATTTGAATATGGGGATGCCAAAAATGTGTGTAAAATTAAAGTGTGGTATCTAAATAAATAAAAAATTCCACACATAATAAAATAGGGCCTATGTATGTAATTTATGATAAATGAATGAAATAATTGAGGGAAAACACCTATAATTAAGGGTCCACATATAAATTAAATTAGGAGAGGACTCATATTCAAATATTTATTAATTAAATACATAGAAAAGTCCTATGGTGCATGGAAGAATGAACATACACTAAAATGGGTGCTAAGTAAGCATGAAATTGGATACCTTAGCCAATGTGTACAATTTATGACACTACATAAAGGTCTTCCAAAGTTAGACCCTTATTTTTGTGTTTTCACCTCCATAAATAGTCAAGATACGATAGATATAATAATGGATAAACTAATGAAATGATAGAATAATAATATCAAGATAGAAGAGGATAAGGGATACAATATGCTAAATCAAAATAAAGTGAGTGAGAGTGAGATTACTCCCCTTCAAAGCCACAAATCCTAAGCTTAATGAGTTAATGTCAGGATGAGTCCACATGCATAAAAGAGAGTGTTGAAGTTATATTACAATGAGCACAATAAGCTAAAAGATATCAACAATGGTGGATAAAGAGCTCAAGAGAGTGATTGAGATGCTAAGAGTGGTTAGAATGATTGAAATTATGCCAATAGAGTGGAAGAAAGGGAAAATGAGGAAAAACAAGGGACTTTGAAAATACGAAATGGATTCCCCACATTGGTGGACCTTCCAATGAGGTATTACACTAGTAAAAATAGAAGATGTAATTGTTGGTTCTCAAATTGACTGGTTGGAAATCCTATGAGCTTGCCTACTCAATTTTGGGATCTTCCAACTCAATTTGGCCAATTGATGGGAATAGTCTTAAAAGATCCAATTCCCCTACACTTATGGCTTTGTAGGACCAAGGCGGGTGTACCTATTCCTAAGCCAACTCCTTTGGCCTTAGGATTTTTATAGCGGATAATCTGATCAAAAATACATCCAAAGACTCTTCCAAATGGAAAGAAATTGGGAAGACATTTAGAATGCACAACTTAAATAGTATGTATGAGTGTTTGAAAATACAAATTTCTTGAATATATAATACTTGAAAATAAGAATGCTTTAAATAATTAAATATTTATATAGAATGTTTCAATAATTGGACTAATACTTGCAAGAAGAAATATAGAAAAGAGTCACTAATTTCAACTATGAATCCAATGATTACCTTTCAATAATCTCAAATATCAGTACCTTGTTCACTTGGGCAATAGATTCTACTACAAAGAAGATTCTTATGTACAACTTTATGGGACAATATACATTCAAGTATCATCAATTGTTCATGTGCTCTAAATATAGAAGACCAATCATATATATGCAATTCAATGTTAGTATAATAGGATTTTAACTTCTTTGGAGGGAAGACCAATTAGACAAGGATGATGAAACACATGTAGATTTCACACTATCCATGTCTATCAAAAAAAGAATATGAAGGACCTTAATGCACAAGCATTGTCAAGAACAATTTACCAATTACCTTGGTGACCACAAAGGACTAATCCAACTTTCAATTTATCCTTATGCCTCAACTGAACAAAAACATAAAAACTTTATTGATCATGAAATAATAATGCATAATTTCATGTTGCAAGCTAGACTTTTGATCTACAATCCTAATTAAAAATTGGTATCAATCTATCTCTGTTCTATCTTCTCATTGATTTTGGTATCCTCATTTATATGTAAATGAAAGTGTATCATCGAAAAATGGAAGCACTTCCATTTAGGACTAGTTTAGCCCTCTGAGAAGGTGGTTTGGGGTCATGTCAGATGCTTTCATGGGATCTCTGGCTTGGATCATTGTTTTCTCCCTATTCTACCCTTTTCTCCACCTCTTTCCAATCTATTTCTAGCATCCTGACCTGAAACCCTGAGATTCTTGACCTCAGGGTAATGGTTAGCCTTCTGGGTCAAGGTCAACCTTGACCTTGACCTAGCTCAAAGTTGACCTCGACCCTGACCCTGGGTTCAAATTTCAGATTCCAAAAGTTTTTGAATGTCGGGCTTTGGAAAGTTTATTTTCTCGCTTCCGGGTCGGCTGTTTAAGATTTTGAAACGGTAAACTATTAAATTATATTTCCATTTTTAGGGGTTAAGGTTTAAATGGGGATTTAATTTTCCTATGTCGGCCTCTCTAGAAGTTTGTGCCCTAGACTAGTATAAAAGGAAGCCTTCCTCTCTCATTTCAATCCATCCTTTGTTAATATCTCTCAAGTGCAATCAAGTATCCATCAATTCATCAATCAAGTGTTCAAGAAAGCATTTTCAAGGAAGCATTCAAGCCATCTGTTACAAGTAGTGGTTGTTGTTGCACCAAAAGATCAACTTGTTAATGCCTGATACAACCACTAGACTTATAGAAGACATGGGAGGTGGTTAAGCCATGTCACGAATCTTGAGGGGAGTGCTGACCATTTTTCCAACAATCTCCCCCTCAGCGTTACCCGAGGGGATTCAAACCTGTGACCAAGCTCTAATACCACTTGTTACAAGTAGTGGTTGTCGTTGCACCAAAATATCAACCTGTTAATGCCTGATACAACCACTAGACTTATAGAAGACACAGGAGGCGGTTAATCCATGTCATGAATCCTGAGGGAAGTGCTGACCATTTTGCCAACAACCATCATCTACATTCAAGCATTCAAGTTCTCCATTGAATATCAAGGATTCGATCTTTCAAGTCTTTGGAGGGATTTGGTTCAAGCATTCAAGATTCATCATTCAAACCCTAGATCTATCCATCATGGTGGTGTGATCTTCCTTCAAGATCCTTTATTCATCTTCAAGATCTATTCATTCTCCCTTCAAGGTGGATTCCAAGCATACAATCATGGAGGTTTTGATCTACATTTGTTAATGTTGAGTCCAAGCTTTCATATTAACATACTTGTTTACATTCCAAATACAATTGTATATCTATTGAATATCATAGCTTTGTTGTTAGATCTATTTCTACTACTTGCTAGCATTCTCTATTTCAATTCTATTTTAAAGGTTGATTCCAAACTGGGGTTTGACCAAGGCAAACCCCTCATCCAAACAAAAAAACTCTTTTTTTTCTTGTAGGTACAACTGCAAGACAGCGAATTGCAGTTTAGATCTAAGTACCCTTTTCGGCAAACTTCTAGGATCTGCGAACAGAACTTTCGTCAGAATAGTGCAGGTCAAGGTTGACTTTTAGGGGTAGGATTGTGCCTCGGGGTAAGATCTTACCCCTATTTTGGGTCAAGTTCAACCTCTCTCAGAAAGATAGAAGGTTTTTGGGTTTTCTCTGTTTCTCCATTTCCAGGCCAGATTCGGTTGCAGAATTTCCCAAAATTGAACATAGGCACCAAAAAATAGTGATTTTTGAATCTACTCCTTTTCAAGATAAGTATTTATGTTTTATTAATATTTGTATGTCTACAACATTTTCCACACCTCAACACACTTCTTAAACAAAACTAATATATATAAAAATATATCCCAAAAAGATATATTTTTATATCCTACATTTTGGTGAACCCGCAATAGACAACTCTTTATTTTTGGTGTTAGATGATTTGCTTTCTTTCCTTAAGATTAGATTTATTTTATGCTCTTGCATTTTAAAATTCAAAAAAAAAAATCTATATATTCTACAAAATGCAAAAATATTTCTTGCATTTCATTTGCTATGAAGATCTTTAAGATGCTTTGGTGTATGGTTACTTTCTTTATTATCCTCCTCTTAGCATCTCTTTATCATACTTATGATTTTTATGAGAGTATCATCCATTTTTTTATGTTTGTCACCCTTCATCTTTCACTTGCCTATGCTTTTGTGAGATTGACAGATACTAGTCTTCCTACTTTCAAAACTTTCATTAAAGATTTATGTGGCAGACTTATTACCCTTTTGGATTATGTGAAGAATTTGGTAGATGATAAACCATCTCCTAATCTTCCTAATCCTAATCCTATCATCCCTAATCTAGTTCCTAATCTGATTCCTAATATGCCTAATTCTCCATCTGCTATTCCTAGTTCTTCCCATACTTATGAGAAGGTGCAAACTATGGTTCATGATGCAAATGTGCAAGAATTCTTGGATTTACCTTCCCCTTCTTATCTGATCCAAGATGATATTAAAGGGAAGAGAAAAGAAACTTCTTCTAAACCTATTATTCCACCTTATACAACCTTTACTTGTGAACATGATAAAAAATCACCTCCTGTAGAAGCTTTACATGATATGTACACTACAGGATATAATATGATGACTAAACAAGGTTATAAAGGTTTAGGGTTTGGTGTTAATGAGCATGGTATTAAATATCCAATTCATATATCCCCTCAATAAGATATGTGTGGTGTTGGTTTTTCACAATCTCAATTTAAGGTGGTTGATTTTGATCATCGTCCTCCTCTTTATGTTCTTCTTCCTACACCTACCTTAGATTACCCTGATACTCCTCAAGATGTGGCTAAGAAGGTGTATGTTCAGTTAATGAATTCCAAGAAATAAATCTTTAGACCTATTTCGAAATATGATCTATCCAAGTACGAATGTCATTTTCATTATAGTAATACACATTTACTTGTTGATTGTGTGCATTTCAAGTTATATGTTAGAGAAAGAGCTACTTTAGGAATTATATCTCACTCTCGTGCAGTTTTACAATTCCTTCATAACTTTGATAGGGATCATCCCCTTGATTTTTTCATAATATATATCTTTTATCCTCTTGTCTCATGACTGGGGGGCAAGAGGCATTTAATCCAGTCTTCTAGGATCCATTAGGCTCTTAGCATCTATTTTGTTCTGAGCTTAATTGGTATTCTTTCTTTCTCTCCTCCCTATGGTTTTGTATTATCTTATAATCATACATATATTCTATTTTATAATCAAGATATATTTTCTAAAGATTTTTTTTTTGCAAAGGTATCCCTTGCTTTCATCACTGGGGGGCAAGGTTCTTCCTTCTTTATCTTTTTCTATGGATCTACTTTCCTTAGCTTAGTGGCACTTATTATTTTGTAACATTATTACATACTGATTGAGGTTTGGCTATGGATATCCTTTTATGTGAGAGGTTGTTGTCCTAGGTCATCACCTCTTCTTTATTTTGTAAATTATGTTCTTTATAAACTCTTTCCCTTGTTGTAAGGTTAGAGTTTGATTCCTTTGTTCCAAGAGTCCTCTTCCTCTTGTTTATAGGGGGCTTGATGATTGAATCTTAGGTCCCTCTTTGTTTCTCTTTGAAAGATGATATTTTTCTAAAGAACTCCTCTATGGTGGGGGTCTTGTTGATAAGATCTCTTTCTTTGAGGATCCTTTTTCCATGAGTGACATATCATTTTCACGATTATCTATGCTCTTGGATGTAAGGGTCAATACCCTTCACTAAGAATATAGTGTACATTGTTGTTAATAGGATATCTCCTTACTTTTTGAAGTAGGTTTCCTCTTTCTCCTCCTTATCATGTCTAGTAGACAGCCACAATAAGGAGGGGGGCATATATAGGGTCTCCCTTATGCTGCATTTTCAATTTTCAATATGCTAAATCCTCAAAAGGTAACGCACATAAGCTGCTAAATCTTGAAGAGACACGCATTTTTCAATTTTCAATATGCTAAATCCTTGGAAGGTAATGCACATAAGTTGCTAAATCTTGAAGAGACACGCATTATATATTCATAGTGATGCAATAATGTGGATTTATGGGTATTCCAAAAGCCATCAAAAGATGCATTAGAGTTTCAAGGCATAGTTTTTGGGTGAACTGTCAGGTTTTTTTATCTATTGGGCTCTCCCTCCTTGGTGATTCATGGTAAGGTGGGCATCTTACTAGGTGAGGTAATCACTTTCCCTTTCTCTCTTTTCGCTTTCATGCTAGTAGGATTAGATCATGAAGCTATGTTATTTATAATTTTTCTCTTGTCTTTCTTATGTAATCATTTATGCTTTTATGATAGCTTTCCAAATATGATATTAGTATAGGAAGCATTTCTTAGCACGGTTTCCTTTACTAACTGATTTGGGTTTATTTTTGTACTAACCCCCTCTTTTTGTTTTCTCTTTGTTTTTGCACCCACGTGTGTGTATGTTAAGTTAGAATCCTTAGCTTAGGGACTCTTGTCCTTAACTGAGTGATATTCTATCTCATTGTGAATCCCCTTGGATCTTTCTTCTCCTTTACCAAGAGTTTGTATTGAATCCATACTCTTGCTAAAGTGGAGGCTAAATGTATCATCGTAAAATGGAAGCACTTCCATTTAGGATTGGTTTATCCCTTCGAGTAGGTGGTTTGGGGTCATGTCAAATGCTTTCATGGGATCTCTAGCTTGGATCATGGTTTTCTCCCTATTCTACCCTTTTCTCCACCTCTTTCCAGCCTATTTCTGGCATCCTGGCCTGGAACCCTAAGATTCTTGACCTCAAGGTCAAGGTCGACCTTCTGGGTCAAGGTTGACCTTAACATAGGTTAAAGTTTCCCTCAAACCTAATCCTAGGTCCAAATTTCATATTCTAGAAGTTTCTAGATGTCAGGCTTCAAAAAGTTTATTTTCCCACTTTCAGGTCGGCTATTTCAAATTTTGAAATGGTAAATTCTTAAATTATATTTAATCTAGGTCCATTTCTAGGGGTTAAGGTTTAAATGGGGATTTAATTTTCCTATGTCAGCCTCTCTAGAATTTTTTACCCTAGACTAGTATAAAAGGAAGCCTTCCTCTCTCATTTCAATCCATCCTTTGTTAATATCTCTCAAGTGAAATAAAGTATCCATCAATTCATCAATCAAGTGTTCAAGCAAGCATTTTCAAGGAAGCATTCAAGTTATCCATTGAAGATCAAGGATTTGAGCTTTCAATCCTTTGGAGGGATTTAGTTCAAGCATTCAAGATTCATTATTCAAATCCTAGATCTATCCATCATGGTGGTTTGATCTTCCTTCAAGATCCTTTGTTCATCTTCAAGATCTATGCATTCTCCCTTCAAGGTGGATTCCAAGCATACAATCATGGAGGTTTTGATTTACATTTGTTAATGTTGAGTCCAAGATTTCATATTAACATACTTGTTTACATTCCAAATACAATTGCATATCTATTGAAATAGCTTTGTTGTTAGATCCACTTTTACTACTTGCTAGCATTCTCTATTTCAATTATATTTTAAAGGTTGATTCCAAATTGGGGTTTGACTAAGGAAAACCCCTAATCCAAACAAAAAAACCCTTTTTTTCTTGTAGGTACAAGTGCGGGAGAATGAATTACAGTTCAGATCTAAGTACCCTTTTCGGTGAACTTCTGGGATTCGCGAACAGAACTTCTGTCGGAATAGTGTAGGTCAAGGTTGGCTTTTAGGGGTAAGATTGTGCCCTGGGATAAGATCTTACCCTTGTTTTGGGTCAAGGTCAACCTCTCTCAGAAAGATAGAAGGTTTTTGGGTTTCCTTTGTTTATGCATTTCTAGGCCAGATCCGGTTGCAGAATTTCCCAAAATTGAACACAGGCACCAAAAAATAGTGATTTCCAAATTTTCTCTTTTCAACATAAGTATTTATGTTTTATTAAGTTTTGTATGTCCACGACATTTTCCACACCTCAACACACACTTCTTAAAAAAAACTAATACATATAAAAATATATCCCAAAAAGATATATTTTTATATCCTACAGAAAGGATGCATACAAGCTTCAAATCAACGTGAATCTTCATAATGAATAACTAATCCTATGTCAAAAATTGCAACAACCAGATTAAAACAAGAAAAAATCTGATGATCATAAGAAAAATGATATGCAAATGTCATTAGGCACAAGGTTGTTCTGTTTAATTTTGAAAATAGTCGTTGAATTTCATATCAGTCACCATTGGATTTCAAAAACATGTTTCTTTCCCTTTGTAAACATTTGGCAATTATGATTATATCATTTGGAATCTGCATCTTCCTAGATTATATCATGTTCGACCATGTGATTGTCCATGGTGATCCCTTCTTCTAATTATTCGTAATCTCAAACTACTTAACACACCCAATTTCGCATGTGCGATAAATCAACAGATTACAATGTAATTATCAAATGAACATGTCGGTCTTTATCTCACATCATCAGCCACCTTAGTTAACTATTGCAGAGTGTGCCAGCATGTTCATTTCTAGTGTTTCCATGCATCGTAATTCTAGAGTTTTTTCTCATTCCTCAATCCTTTTGTTTGCAGGACCCCAGACTCTTGCCACTTGTCACCAATCCGTCATATTTTTAATAATTTGTCTTTCATATTAATTTAACTTCAAGAAGGTGGACCCCAGTCTTTTTTCATCAAATATTGACAAGCACAAGATGATCACAAGATCTATGGCCCATGATGTGTTTTGGGCCAAATTTTAGAAAACACCCTGTCCTTTGAGAATATGCAGTGGAATGTAGACACGTGGCATGAGTTGCTTGCTTTACCATGATTTCTAACGATTTGGCTACATTTCTAAAATTTTACTCCTTCACTGTGATTTACGACAATTTCAAAAAGTTAGGATTTTCATGTCCTCTTCCATTTCTGATGGCTTATCAGAAATAGAACTTGCTCCCTGCAATTTCTGATTGTTTGGCTACATTTTGGAAATCACACTCCTTTACTATGATTTTTGACAGCTTCAGAAAGTCTAGATTATCCTTCTCCATTTCTCACTCCATACACTTAAGAATCAGACAACTAAAGGTGCATTAAAATGCATGCATACTACATCGACGATCACAACCTAATCTTAATGAAAGGTATTGGAAGATTAAGGCCCCTACTGATTGAACCCTTTGATGAAATTCTTGTCATAGATCAACGACTGATATTTAAAACACAAATCCTCATAGTCATTTAGGATATAAATATGAATCCTTTAGCACCAAGTCCTGTAAGACAAAAATGGAAAGAAGAATAAACATAGAGATTTAGATTTCATGAGAGTGACAACAGATTTCACCATGAAACTTACAGAACTGGTCCCATATTTCAAGGGCAATATACATATGAAATGAAATTAGGAAAATACTCATTGAAAATCATAAAGGTTTAGAGTCTCAGAAGAGTAACCTGAGTGAATTTCAAGCATAAATATACTCAATCTAATCCTAAAGGAATACAAGAGCATGAAGATCACAAGTTAGAGAAAATTAACATAAAGAACATAACCAAGGGGTCAGAGATATTTCATAAATGGACACAAAATTTTGAGGCTCCATCAGTGGCTCTTATTGGGGACATATGTCCCTTATGGGCATGATGAGAACCTTAGTTATCTCTAGGTGAAGTAGACCTGAAAATTAACAAGTTTAAGAACAATAAGAAAACATTGAAGCAACACAGTTACAATTAAGACCTAATAATGCAAGGAAAGAAAGAAAAGGTAAGAAAATCCCTTGCATGCCTTCAAGAAAATAAAAGCTTCAAGAACTGACCATGGACAAGAAACTCTTGGATGTATCCATTTGTATCTTGTAGGAAGTATGAGTTCTACCCTGCCTTTTCTAAAATGATAAAACGTCCTAGCCATAATGCTTCAAATTTTCCATGTTTGCAAATTCTCTTGATCCTTTGCATTACATTTTATAACCCAATCTCCTTCCTTGAATAGTCTTCTTTTGGTCCTTTTGTCATGAAGAATCTTCATTTGTTTCTTCTTGATGATGTTCTTCTCTTGTGCTATCCTTTTGATTTCATCCAACTCCACAAGTGCATTCAACCTCTCATCCATGAAATCAATATATTCTATATGCTCTTCTATCATGAATTTATACATTGGTAGAAAATTATTTAGAGGAAGTCTTGCTTCCTTGATATAGACCAAATTGAAATGGGAAAAAGTAGTAGATGTTTCATTGTGATCCTATCTGCCCATAATGCCAAATTCAGCATTGAGTCCCATGCTCTTTTGCTATTATCCAACATCCTCCTTATGATCTTCAGGATATTTTTATTGCTAGATTATGTCTGCCCATTTCCTTGAGGATTTTATGGGGTATATGAAACCACTATTCCACAAGTGTCACAAAAATTAAAGAATTCTTAAGATCTGAAACACATACCATTGTCTACAATGATCTTTTTAGGTGCTCCAAATCTAGTCAAGATATTTTCAGTTAGGAACTTGGTGACAACTTTTCTTATGGCTTGTTTAGTGGGTATGGCTTCCACCCACTTCGTAAAATAATCTATGGCTACAAGGATCCATCTATGTTCCCCACTAAAATTATCTCTTATTTCTCCTATGAAATCTATTCCCCACATCTAAAATGGTTCCTCTATTTGTAAAGGCCTCAAGGGAAGTGTCATTTTGTACTTTAACTTACTGGAGAACTTTTGACATGATTCACATTTTCTCACCTAGGCATGAAAGTCCTGGAATAATTTAGGCCAGTAGTATCATGCATGTAAAATATTATGGGAATTTTTCTTGGTAGAGAATGACCCCCACACATACCCTCATGAAGCTCCTTGAGGATTGATTCATCCTGATATGTATCCAAATAGAACAATAGAATACCATCTCTATTTTTCTAATAGAGGTCACCTTGGATTAATACATACTTGGAATCCTAAAGTTTAATTGTTCTCTTTTGATTTTCATTTAATCCTTCATGAAATTTCATATGTTTCAAGTAGTGAACAATATCAGTATACCAATGACATCTTTCAATACTCACCTCTACATGTTCAAGGTCTACTTGATTCACTTGTGTAGCTTCTAGGTTTTAATTTTCCATAAGCTTGGACAGACCCTATCCTCTTACCAACTTTTTGATTTGGATGTCAATATTGAATTGCTGAATCTAATTGATCCATCTGCACCTTCTTCATGTAGTTTCTGACTATCTGAAGATGTCCTTAATTGTTGCATTAGGTACGTATGTAATTACCTCAACCCCAACTAGGTATGGTCTAAATGAATTAACTGCCTTGACAAGTGCATAAGCTTTCTTTTCATTAATATCATAATCAAGATCAGTTGCTTGAAAATAGTTGGTGAAAAATGCAAGTGTTTTTTCATGCCCTTCTTCATTTTATGTAACATAACCGGTGCTATAATATGATAAGATGAAAAGGATAAAATATGAAATGGCTTCTTGAAGTCAAGAGACATGAGCACTGGAGCCTCTTTGATTTCTTTTTCTATCACTGCAAATGCCTCCAAGGCTTCATTGTTCCATGTTATCTTTGTCCCCTTCTTCAACATCTTAGCAATCGGTTTGATAATCTCTACAAACTTGGAGACAAATCTCCTCACAAAGTTGATCTAACCAAAGAATGATTGGATGGCCTTTATTGTTTAAGTATTTGAATTTTTTCAATCACTACAACTACTTTTGGATTAATCTTTACCCCTTCTTTTGACACTATGTGGTCAAGAAGTTTCCCCTCTGTTATCCCAAAGTGGCATTTTTTTTGGATTAAGGGATATTCCATACTCAAGGGCCCTCATGAATATTTTCTCAAGGTGTTTGCAATGATCCTCTTCCCTTTTAGAATAAGAAGTTGGATCATCTTGATACACAACCAGTATATAATCAATCAATCCCTCAAAGGCTACATCCATAGCCCTTTGAAAAGTATCTCCTGCATTCATTAGGCCAAAAGGCATTCTTGCATAAACATAAGTGCCCCAAGGTGTGGTAAATGCAGTCTTATATTATTTAGAATCCTTGACTTTCACCTAGTTGTATCTTGAAAAGTCATCCATCATAGATAATAATTCATTTCCAATTACCTTTTGTAAGAGAGATGCCATATTAGGTAAATCATAGTTGTCCTTAAGTGATGACACATTTAAGTTTCTAAATTCCAGACACAACCTGATGTCACCATTCTTCTTTCTAACCGGGCCAAGATTAGATACCCAAGGAGAGTGCCTGATTGGATTTATAATTATTGCATCCCTCAATTTGATTAATTCTTCTTTCATCTTGGGTGCAAGTTTTGGATTGATAGGCCTTTGACTCTTCCTGGAGGGTTTAGCATCAAGTTTCAGAGGTATTTCATATTGAAAAAGATCTTCTCTATATGTCTTTAACTTATCATAAGACCAAGCAGACACATGCCTATACTTCCTCAATAAAGTAATGAAATTTGATCTGATATTTGGGGATATCTTCTTAGCAATTAAAACTTTTTAAAGAGTATTTTCATTACCAAGATTGATCTTTTCAACTTCTTTATGTATTGCGATAGACCTATTTTCCTTAAAAATTTCTTGTTCATAAAAAACAATTTCAAGTGCCACTAAGCCTTTGGGAATTTTGTTTATCTTGAGTTGCACAACTTCCTTCCCAAAAAAGGTCTCTTTTCCATATTGGTTATCCACATATCCATTCCAATCTATATTTTGATCCTCATATTTGTCTTCACATGCTAGAAATATGAGGAGATCTCTATCATCTTCAAACACTTTCCAATTCTGCACATTGTCAGGGATTGAGGGCTTATTTTTCATCTCTACCTGCACAATCTTATCCAATGGAATGTCAATCTACCTAATGGCTAAATTAGCCATTAGGTCTACAAGAAAATTCTCTAATCTATCCATCCACTTGATTGAAAATGCATTGAAAAATCAATTGGATCCCATACAAAACTTCTATATTGTTTTAACCTAGGAATTCTAGTAGTGAATTTATTTCTAACCTGAGAGACAATCATATCAAAATCACCATATACTGAAAGCATCTTAATACCATATGATTTCACAATGTTCAAACCAAGGATTAGTGCTTCATACTCTGAAATGTTGTTAGTGCATTCAAAATTCAAGAAGGAAAACTTGAAAGCCCTACGATGTGGGGATACAAAGATGATTTCGGCCCCATTACCGTCCTTTCTACATGCTCCATCAAAGTTCATTTGCCAAAGATCCTCTTGACTTTCCTAAAAATGCACTTCAATAGGATTACTAACCTTTAGGGTTGGTTTAGTGATACTCACCTAGAGATTTTCCATATCAAATTCGCAAAAGTTAACACTATGATCAAAATTAACATCTTCAACTAGGTAAGGAGACCTTGGTTCCCTTTGTATTTTGATTTATTTTCCATTCACCGGTATAGTGGCATAAGTTAGGTCAAGTTGGACATGACCTCCAACTATATTTGATCATTCTCTTGAGAGTACAAAGCCATAATTTGCAGGGATCTCAACTACTATGATTTTTATTTTGTAAGAAGCTTGTGGGCATGCTGAAAACCTAAATTCTACATCCTTCATGATGTTGATCACATGGACTGATCTTTTTTCCATTGCATAGTTTTTCTCATATGGTGTATCAACCTTCAAACCCATCTCCTTCATAAAATCTGTAGACATAATATTTATTGTTTCTCTTGAATCTATCGTGCAATTTTTTACTAATTTATTGTTAATCAGCAAATTGAGATAAAAAGGATCAACTTGGTTAGGAATTTTATTCAATAGTGTCCCTAAATATACAATAGGAGGTTCATTATTATCCTTTTTATCATTTTCATCCTTAGAATCTTCCACATTCGCTAGGATTTTCATAGTCTCTTTCCTGTAGTCATAAAATTTCATCATTTCCATTAGTGGAATAGAGATCTTAACTTGAGATAATATATGATTCATAAAGGAGTGACAATCAGATATTTTCATACCAATATTTTTCTTTTATACACTTTCTTAACTGGGGAGGCTGCAAAGTGTCTACCTATTTTCCATAAGGGTCCTCATTTGATTTCTTTGAAGTACTCATCTTAGTGTCACTTTTCTTGAGAACCTTTTCAAAAATACCTAAGGGTTTTCCTTTATCTGTATTAATAGTTATGCTCCTGAAGTTGTAAGTATTTTTGGCTTGCTCCAACACTGCAATAGTGTAAGCTCTCATTTCATCATCAGTCAGCCTCCTAAGAGAAGGAACCTCTTATTCATTAGAGAAAAATTGGTAGATGTGGTTATGTTGGTCAGTCCTTGTGACATGTAAGTCCATAACACACTCCTTATTTGAAGATTCATCATCCCCACCCCAAAAAGTTTTAGAAGATAAAGCATTCATAGTGGGATGATCTTCCATTTCTTGACCTTCCTCTTCCAAAATGGATTGATCTATAACACATTGATCCAGTGCATGAGGGAGTCTACAAACTTCACACCATGGCCCATATTTAACCAAATGATTCACATTTATCAATGGATCAAGGGTATCCTTGGTATAGTTATGCTTCCCTAGTTTCCTAGATTTCCAATTTTTATGATAGGGCATATCATGTAACCTTGGTCTTTCATTTCTACTTTGCTTCATTTTCATATCTTTTAGGATATCCATAATTTCTTTCAAGTCATCTTTCTTTGGATCTTTTGGATTGTATAACTTCACATCATCCATTTTGTTCACTCTCTCGAATGCCTTCCTATCATTTTCAATTGTCATTTCAACCTTGAATTCTTGTTGAAGTGAATTAGGTCTATGTGACCTTATCTCACAATGTGTCTTGTTATCAAATGCACTAAGATGAAATTAAATCAAGAAAAAATCCACTGGTCTAATGTCTCTAGGAATTTTGTTCAATACCTTATTGAATCTTTTGTTAAACTCTGAAACATATTCATTTGGATTGTTATTTATGCTAGTTAGTTCATGTGAAGAAAATGAAGTATCATTATGATCTCCAAATTGTTCTATGAATTTATCCACAAAGTCACACCATCTAGTGATAGATCTATCAGGAAAAATTATGTACCATTCTGTAGCATCTTGTGTTAAGGACTGAACAAAAAGTTTCATGAAGACATCTTCATTATCCTCATCTAGTTCTTCAATTGTACTTTTTAGATTGATTACATGTTTCTCTGTGGACTCCAGTCCATTTCTAGAGAATTTTGGAATTGTAGTGCTTAGTTCATTGGCAATTGGATTAGGATACCCTCTTATCCTTGTGAAATCCAATTGTCGGTACCTCTCTATGATCATGGGATGCCTTGTGATTTGATTCCTTGGTCCTAGATTTTTCCTTCTAGGGTTTGGATTATGGTGTCTTTCTCCTCTTAGTTGCATTTATTTTTGGGTTGGACCACCATTCAATAAATTTCCCATGGTCACACCTCCTTGGCATGGTCTTCCATTTTGTGGATTGTCCTTGTTTTGTTGCCTTGGATTTTTATTATGTTGATTTTCACCAGAGCGTCTGCAAAATTCTTCCCTCTAATCAGGTCTTCCATTCCTCTCTCCCATGGGATCAAACAATGGTTGCATGTGACCAGTGGAAAAATATGGGTCTACATTCTTCTTATGTGGTGGAGTGTACTTGGAAGTCTTGTTTGCTTCTTCCTAATCAGATTTTCTTCTTTCCTACTTTTGTTTTCCTTCATCATTTGTCTTTTCTTATGAGGAAACAATCTGCCCTCTTACTATCCCAATTTTCTGAAGAATGTGATCAGGCTACCTCCTAAGTATTTTCACCATTTTTTCATCCTGATGTGAGATTTTGACCATCTTTTTCAAAATCGCATCCCATTGTTGGTATTCCTCCTCATCTTCACTCTCCTCTTGTGTCATCACACATTGAGGATCTTCTTCGGTTTCTTGGAAAAAAAGATTCAGATTTTCCTCTTCCTTTTGAGGGCTATGATGATTTTATGTGTTCTCCTATTCATAATGGATTTGTCTCCTTACTCTCTCAGGGAAGTCCCTATAACCTATGAATGTCATATCTGATTCTTCACCTTTGTTCTTCCTTGGATTCCTTTTGAAGCTCAATTGGGTGAATTTATTGTGTCCTTTGTTCAATGATCTCCTTCCAAACATTCAGAACAGATGTCAGGTGGGATCTTTCTTTTCAACAAAATCAACATCTTCTTTGAAGATAATAGATTTTCCACCTCCTTGTAAAGGAAATGGATTATTTTCCATAGGTTTGAGTTCTTCACTCTAGTAGAGTATGCCTTAAATTATATTTGAATAAAGAAATATAGAACTTATGCAACCAACTTCACAAAGGATCAAAATATCCAAAGAGAACCAATGTACTTCAAGGAATGCCAAAACTCCTCAAAATTAGAAAATCAAAAATATTAAAATGTTTTAACAACAACAAAAATCAACTTCCTCTTCACTAATCAGGAATCAAAAACTCCTAGGCCTGCTTTGTAATTTGTTCCCCAGTGGAGTCGCCAATCTGTTGGTTCTCAAATTGACTAGTTGGAAATCCTATGAGCTTTCCTACTCAATGTTGGGATCTTCCAACTCAATTTGGCTAACTGACAGGAATAGTCTTAAAAGGTCCAATTCCCCTACACTTCTGGCTTTGCAGGACCAAAGCGATTGTACCTATTCCTAAGCCAACTCCTCTAGCCTTAGGATTTTTATAATAGATAATCTGATTATAAATGCATCCAAAGACTCTTCCAAATGGAAATAAATCAAGAAGATCTTTAGAATACACAACTTGAAAAGTATGTATTGATGAACTAGAACTGATTTAGAACCTAATTGAAGATCTATGATTAGAGTTCACCAAGTTTCTAATTAGATATGTAATATGATTAAATCAGTAATATGTTGACATTGATGTCAACTAGTTTGACAACACTTATTGTGTAAGTTACTACACCGAAACATCTGTAGAAAAGGAGTAAAAGAGATGAAAAATAGAAATATCTACATGAGGAAGATGTATATGACAGATGAGGATAAGGATTACATTGAGTAACTTGCTGATAAGTCTATGACCTTATGTTATTGACTTGATTATGTTTCATTCATTTATGATGAGGAAAAGAGCTAAAAGACACAAGGTAGTGTGGTCGGTTGATGAAGCATTACAGTATACACTGAGCAGTGCAGTGTATACCGAGCACAATATAAACTGAGCTTGTGTTCATCGACACATTTCTTTGTTAACCAAGCAGGAGAAAAGAATTAAATGATTAGTTTAGCCGTTAAAGATTGCTGAGTTGTAAAGTACATCGAAATCAGTGATGGAGATAATGTTTGTTACAAAGATCAACGGCTAGCATAATTTAAGGAAGATCTAAAGGATGAAATCAAAACATTTTACAGGCACAAGTGTCGAGGAAGGTTTAAGCAGAAAAATGGACGAAGGAGAATAAGCAGAAAAATCTATGGAGGAAAAGAAAATGGTTTACTTGTCTATTTAAGAGATCAGAGTTTCATTATGAAACGTATGCCAGAAGAAGAAGGAATGTAGAATTATCACATGAACAAGCTTCATGTATGCCTGATCAAACTAGTTAAGGAGAACCGAACTGCAGAGTTTACCCAACGTCAGAAAGCTATCACCGAGCGACAGTAAGTCATTGAATATTGTTGATACAGAATTGTAATATTGATCAAAGGATTTGATTGAGCATAATATAGATCTGAACATCTACAATTGAAGTTTTATTGTAATCAGATCAAAATGTTGTTACATTTTAACCATTGTAAATAGAGAAATCTCTTAACAGAGTGTACTTGAAAGTCTTATATGTGCCATTCATAGAATGAGCATTGTTATCTTGTCAACCCCAGAGTGACTATTGGTAGGATGATAATGGTTGGTCTTAAATCCTCTAACAAGGTCACACCTAACAGTGTGTTTGTAACCTTTAATAGGGTTGGGTCTTCACCGACCTCACTTCAAAAGAGTGAACATTTTTTGGGTTGCCGATCCCAGGTGGTTTTTCCCTTCACAGGGTTTCCACGTTAAATCTTTTGTGTTATGTGTTCATTGTGGTGATTGTTTGTTATCATACTTTGCATATTACATGTTAGATTTGGTCAGTAATGACTAGTAGTTAATTGACCGATAATCGGTAAAAGCATAGACAGTAAAGTATTTTATGTTACCGAGCTACAGAAAGTTAAGTAAATTGTTTTGGATTATACATTTTGAATTGGGACTGTGGATAACTAATTCACCTTCCTCTCAGTTATTCTAACAATTGGTATCAGAGATGTGATTTCTTGGAACAAAGTTTTAAGGACTTCAGCACAAAGGTCTTAAAATTTTTAAGAGGGAAGTGCCAAAGCTTAACAAGGAAAACTTCACAATATGGCAAAGTCGAATGAAGCTGCATGTATCTAGGATTGGGAATTCTTCCCTAGATATGATGGAGAATGGATACCTTGCACCACCCATTGGTCCCTTGACCCTTGATCAATTAAGGGACAGGCATGAACATAATGTTACCATGATGGAGATTGTTGTTTCCTATTCAGATGTCGAATTTGAATATATCAAGAACTGTACTACTGCTAAGCAGATGTGGGATAAACTAGCTATAATCTATAGTGGTGATGTGAATGTCAAGAGAGCTAGAGTCAAAAGCTTGAGAGGAAGATTCGATGACATGAAGATGAAAGAAGGTGAAAACATTGTGCAGTACACAAACAGAATAAAAGAGGTAGTTCACGCTATTAGAGCATCAAATGGAGTTATTGATGAAGACACTGTGGTAAGAAAAATTTTGAGAACCCCATTGCCTATCTATGCCATCAGAATATTTGCAATTCATGAAAATAGGTCAGCACCTAACAACACACTCACTCTTGATAATCTGATTGGAAATATTACAACATTTGAACTGAATAATTATGATAATAGTGTTGTACCCAATGTTGAATCCTCTTTCATGACTTCTCTGAAGATTGGTAAGTCTAGTAGCAAAAATAATAAGGATGATAGTGATAGCAATACTGATGATGAGCTTGATGAACTTGAAGCTCTTATGGCCAGAAGGTTACCTAAAGGTAAAGGAAGGTATAGAGGCAAGTTACCTCTAGCATGCTTTAACTATAAAGAAGTTGGCCACATTGCTGCTAGATGTCCACACAAGAAAGATGATGATAGAACCAAAGATCAATCTGAAGGAAGCTATGGGAGAAGATAGAACAGAGGCTACCGACACTACAATAGAGATAACTGAGATAATAATGACAAAGGCAAGAAGGTTTGCTACATTTTTGAGGAAGAAGATATCACCGATACCGACACTGATGATGATGTGGAGGTAGTATTTGTGGCAATGAAGGATGATTCCGAAGAAGATGAAAGGTATGTAGAAACAACACTTATCTCTAAAGTTAATAAGAATGATACATGGATTATCGATAGTGGCTGTACACATCACATGACTGGTGATGAAGAGAAATTTGATTATCTTGAAGAATATAATGGAGGATCTGTAAGAATGGGAAATGATGCACCCTGTATGGTAAGAGGTAAAGGATCCTTGATGATAAAT
The DNA here is from genome assembly GCA_027943335.1 of Chamaecyparis obtusa. Taxonomy (NCBI): domain Eukaryota; kingdom Viridiplantae; phylum Streptophyta; class Pinopsida; order Cupressales; family Cupressaceae; genus Chamaecyparis; species Chamaecyparis obtusa. The sequence continues at coordinate 503,303 of BSBK01002072.1, forward strand.
GATAGATTAAAATGTGAAAATGCTTATTGGGTAAGAGGATTGAACTATAACTTGCTAAGTGTGGCACAGCTGAACAATTTAGGCCACCGAGTTGCTTTTGAGAGAAAAAAGGTGAAAATATTTGATGATGGAGGAAGACTTGTTGGAACTGGTACACAATCTAGAGGTAATCTATTTATCTTGATAATGATCAGTCTTCTTGTTTATTGATGAAAGATGAAGATGCATGGTTGTGGCATAAGAGGTTATGTCATGTGAATTTTGATAACATGATTAATTAAGATCAGTAAAAAGAAAAGAGTTAGAGGTCTGCCTAACTTATCTAAGCCGTATCATGTTATGTGTCATGAATGTCAGAAAGGTAAGATGACTAAGACTAGTTTTAAAAGCAAAGATTACTCAACAAAGAAGATAATTGAGTTGGTTCATACCGACCTATGTGGTCCTATGAGAACTCAGAGTTATTATGGAGATAGATAGTTTATTCTTTTTGTTGATGATTATACTAGCTTAATGACTATCATGTTCTTAAAAGAAAAATCTAAGGCATTCAAGATGTTCAAGTGGTATAAAGAAAAAGTAGAAAAAGAGACTGGTAAAGATTTGAAATGCTTAAGATCTGATAGAGGAGGTGAATTTATCTCTGATGAATTTACTAATTTTTGTAATGAGAATGGTAGTAAAAGACAGGTCTCTACACCGAGGACACCATAGCAAAATGGCATTGCTAAAAGGAGGAATAAGTCAATTGTTGACTGCGCAAGGACATTAATGATAGAAAAGAATGTTTCTCAAACATACTGGAGAGAAGCCGTTAGCACTTCTATCTATGTGCTAAACTGAGTACAACTAAAGAAGGACACTAACAAGACACCCTATGAGTTATGGTTTGGACACAAACCCACTGTAAGTTATTTCAAAATTTTTGGAAGCAAATGTTTTATTCTAAAAGATGAAAGAAATAGAAATTTTGACTCAAAAGGTGAAGAAGGGATATTTCTAGGATATTCCAGTAAAAGTAAAGCATACAAGTGTCTGAACAGAGTTACAAATAAAATGATTGAGAGTACTAATGTTTGAGTTGATGAGTTTGATGATAAGAATGTAGAGGAAAGTAGAAAGGAACCTAAGGACTACAGTAGATTCACTTACATTGAACAACCTGAGTACCTACCGATGATGCAGACAGTGACAACTAGTCAGCAGGAAAACAATATCGAGGGACAGGAAAAAGAAACCAACGAGCAGGAAGAACCTACCGAGCAAGCAAATGAACCTGCACAGGATGAACAAGAAAAAAGGAATCGAATACTGGTGATTTTTGTTAGAAGACACCATCCTGAGACACAAATCATTGGAGACAAACAAGCTGGCATTTAAACAAGGAGTAAAGCAAGACAAGGTACATGTCTAGTTTGTGATTATGAACCAAAAAATGTAAAAGTTGCATTAGAAAATGATGAATGGGTTAATGCAATGAAAGAGGAAATAGAACAGATAGATAAGAACAAAACCTAGACCTTAGTACCCCTACCTAAAGATAAGAATGTTCGGTACCAAGTGGATATTCAAAAACAAGCAGAATGAGAATGGACAAGTAACAAGGAATAAAGCTAGATTGGTATGCAAAGGATATGAACAGGAGGAAATAATTGATTATGGTGAAACATTTGCACCTGTTGCTAGATTAGAAGGAGTCAGAATGTTACTTGCATATGCTGCACACAAGAAGTTCAAAGTTTACCAAATGGATGTCAAGTCAACATTTTTGAATGGAATACTTGAAGAAGTCTACATAGAACAACCTGAAGGGTTCGTTGATCCAAAAAAAAAGACATGGTATGTAGATTACATAAATCTTTATATGGTTTGAAGCAAGCACCAAGAGCCTGGTATGAGAGGTTGCATACTTATTTGTTAAGTATTGGATTTGTTAGAACAAGTGAGAACAGAAATTTGTATATGAAAGGAGATACTGATGACACTATTCTTATTGCTGAAATATTTGTGGATGACATTATATTTGGAGGTCAAGATAAAATTTGTAAGTCATTTGCTGATGAAATGAGAAGTGAATTTGAAATTTCTATGTTCAGAGAGATTAAGTTATTTCTTGGACTACAAGTGATTCAACAGAATGATGGTATATTCATCACACAATCCAAATATATCAAGGAAGTATTGAAGACATTTGGCATGGAAGATGCTAAACCTATGGGAACACCAATGGCTACTGGATGTAAACTGACTAAGGAAGATGAAACTATAAAAGTGAACCAGACATTGTACCAATCAATGATTGGTAAGTTAATGTATGTAGTGCATAGTAGACCAGACATAGCACATGTTGTGGGAATTGTTGCAAGATTTTTTGCAAACCCTAGAGAGTCACACATGGTTTCTACAAAGAGAATCCTAAGATACTTGAAGAAAATAGAAGATTATGGATTATGGTATCCTAAGGAAGGCAAGTTTGAACTCAGAGTCTATACCGACGCTGATTGGGATGGAAATGTGGATGACATAAAAAGTACCACCGGAGGAGCATTTTTCTTTGGTGAAAGACTTGTTACATGGACAAGTAAGAAGCAAGCTTGCATTTCTCAGCCTACAGCTAAAGTAGAGTATGTTTCTGATGCTACAAACTATTCAAATATTGCATATATTAAACAACTTCTAGAAGGTATGAATGAGATAATCACTGAACGAGTGATTATATACTATGATAACACCAGTGCAATAAACATTTCAAAGAATCCATTGATGCACTCTAAAACAAAGCATATATCAATTAAGTATCACTACTTGAGAAAACAAGTACAGGATAAGCAAGTTAAGTTAGAGTTTGTGACATCAAAAGAACAACTTGCAGACATATTTACAAAGCCTCTACCGAAGGATACATTTGAATACTTGAGGACAAGACTTGGGGTTTGTCCCCTATCTACCGGTCACTAAGGTGATCTGGATGTTGCATCATCCTAATCTTATCAGAAGATCATTCATGTTGATGCAACATAATTTCACACTTTGGATCATGTCTAAGGCTGTGAAAAGTTGGAGAGCTGGAACAGATTGGCATATCAGTATACAAAGATACAAAGTATGCACCGGACAATAGAGAGTTACATGGCTACTACAAAGTTGTATGTTTATTTATTTCTTTAGAATTGTTGTCAAAGGGAGAGATAAACAATATGAAACAATATGAACCAATGAGGACACTGACAAATATCTAAGGGAGAGACAAACTGAAAGAAAGGGAGATCACTGAATATCAGTTACTAAGAACGAAAGAAGAAATCCAAGAGCTGACAATATCATATTTGCAAACACAATGTCAAAGCTGCATTTGTAATGTTGTTGTGTAACGTAGTGATTAAACATATTAAGCTAGGGAGAGCTTGTAAAACATTTTTTCAAAGAGTTGTAGAATACATGTTTGGTATGTGTATGGTATATTTCATATTACTTGAGTTGCCATCAATGCCAAAGGGAGAGATTGATGAACTACAACTGATTTAGAACCTAATTGAAGATCTGTGATTAGAGTTCACTGAGTTGCTGATTAGATATGTAATATGATTAAATCAGTAATATGTTGTCATTGATGTCAACTGGTTTGACAACACTTATTTTGTAAGTTACTACACTGAAACATCTGTAGAAAAGGAATAAAAGAGATGAAGAATAGAAATATCTACATGAGGAAGATGTATATGATAGATGAGGATAAGGATTACATTGAGTAACTTGCTGATAAGTCTATGACCTTATGTTATTGACTTGATTATGTTTCATTCATCTATGATGAGGAAAAGAGCTAAAAGACACAAGGTAGTGTGGTCGATTGATGAAGCATTATAGTATACACCGAGTAGTGCAGTGTATACCAAGTACAATATAAACTGAGCTTGTGTTCACCGACACATTTCTTTGTTAACCGAGTAGGAGAAAAGAATTAAATGATTAGTTTAGCTGTTAAAGATTGTTGAGCTGTAAATTACATCGACATAAGTGATGGAACTAATGTTTGTTACGAAGATCAATGGCTAGAATAATTCAAGGAAGATCTAAAGGATGAAATCAAAATGTTTTACAGGCACAAGTGTCGAGGAAGGTTTAAGCGGCAAAATGGACGAAGGAGAATAGGAGGAAAAATCTATGGAGGAAAAGAAAATGGTTTACTTTTCTATTTAAGAGATCAGAGTTTCATTATGAAACATATGTCGAAAGAAGAAGGACTGCAAAATTATCACATGAACAAGCTTCATGTATGCTTGATCAAACTAGTTAAGGAGAACCAAACTACAGAGTTTACCGAACGTCAGAAAGCTATTACCGAGTGACAGTAAGTCATTGAATATTGTTGATACAAAATTATAATATTGATCAAAGGATTTGATGGAGCATAATATAGATCTGAACATCTGAAATTAAAGTTGTATTGTAATCAGATCAAACTATTGTTACATTTTAACCATTGTAAATAGAGAAATCTCTTAACAGAGTGGACTTGAAAGTCTTATATGTGTCATCCATAGAATGAGCATTGTTATCTTGTCAACCCCAGAGTGACTGTTGGTTGGATGATAATGGTTGGTCTTAAATCCTCTAACAAGGTCACACCTAACAGTGTGTTTGTAACCTTTAACAAGGTTGGGTCTTCACCAACCTCACTTCAAAAGAGTGAACATTTTTTGGGTTGTCGGTCCCAGGTGGTTTTTCCCTTCACAGGGTTTCCACGTTAAATCTTTTGTGTTATGTGTTCATTGTGGTGATTGTTTGTTATCATACTTTTCATATTACATGTTAGATTTGGTTGATAATCACTAGTAGTTAATTGACTGTAATCGATAAAAGCATAGACAGTAAAGTATTTTATGTTACCGAGCTACAGAAAGTTAAGTAAATTGTTTTGGAGTATACATTCTGAATTGGGACTATGGATAACTGATTCACCCCCCTCTCAGTTATTCTAACATGTATGAGTGCTTGAAAATAAAAATTGCTTGAATATATAATGCTTGAAAATAAGAATGCTTGAAATAATTAAATGTTTATATAGAATGTTTCAATAATTGGACTGATACTTGCAAGAATAAATGTAGAAAAGATTCACTGACTTCAACTATGAATCCAATTATTACCTTTCAATGATCTCAAAGATCAGTGCCTTGTTCACTTGGGAAATAGAGTCCACTATAAAGAATATTCTTATGTACAACTTTATGGGACAATATACATTCAAGTATCATCAATTGTTCATGTGCTCTAAATACAGAAGACCAATCATATATATGCAATTAAATGTTATTCTAATAGGATTTTAACTTATTTGGAGGGAACACCAATTTGACAAGGATGATGAAACACGTGTAGATTTCACACTATCCTTGTTTATCAAACAAAGAATTCTATGAAGGACCTTAATGCACAAGCATTGTCATGAACAATTCACCAATTACCTTGCTGACCATAAAGGACTAATCCAACCTTCAATTTATCCCTATGCCTCAATTGAACAAAAACATAAAAACTTTATTGATCATGAAAGATAATACATAAGTTCATGCTGCAAGCAGTGACTTCTAATCTACATTCCTAATTACAAATTGGTATCAATCTATCTCTATTATAGCTTCTCATTGATTTTTGTATCCTCATTTATATGTAAATGAAAGGATGCATACAAGATTCAAATCAATGTGACTCTTCATAATGAATAACTAATCCTATGTCAATGGTTGTAACTGCAAGATTACAATAAGAAAAAATCTGATGATCATAAGAAAAATGATCTACAAATTTCATTAGGCACGAGGCTACTCTATTTAATTCTATAAATAACGATTGAATTTTATATTAGTGACCATTGCATTTCAAAAATATGTTGCTTTCCCTTTGTAAACATTCAATGGTCATGATTATATCCTCTGGAATCTGCATCTTCCTAGATTATATCCTGTGCAACCACATGGTTGTCCATGGTGAGCCCTTTTTCTAATTCTTTGTTGGGCCTTGCTTAAATCTCAGACTACTTAACACACTCTATTTCACATGTGCAATAAATCAATAGGTTACGATGTATTTGTCAAACAAACATGTCGGTCTTTATGTCACATCATTTGTCACCTCGATTAAGTGTTGTAGAGTGTGCCACCATGTTCGTTTCTAGTGTTGCCATGCATTGTGATTCCAATTTTTTTTATCAATCCTCAAGCCTTTTATTTGTGGGACCTCAGACTCTTGCCACTTGTCACCAATTTGTTGGATTTCTGATAACCTATCTTTCGCACAACTTTAACTTCAAGAAGGTGGGCCCCAATCTTCTTTCATCGACTATTGACAACCATAAGATGATCACAAGATCTATGACCCATGATGTGTTTCGGGCTAAATTTTAGAAAACACACTCTCCTTTGAGAATGTGCAGCGAAATGAAGACACATGACATGTGTTGCCTACTTTACCATGATTTTTGAAGGTTTGGCTACATTTCATAAATCGTACTCCTTCACTATGATTTTTGACAATTTCAGAATGTTGACATTTGCATATGTCCTCTTCTATTTCTGATGGCTTATCAAAAATTGCACATGCTCCCAACAATTTTTTATTGTTTTGCTGCATTTAAGAAATCGCACTCCTTTACTGTGATTTTTTATAGTTAAATGGAAGTTCAAAAATCACACTCCTTTACTATGATTTTTGACATCTTCGAAAAGATGAGATTCTTCTTCTATATTTCTCACTCTAAGCACTTAAGCATTGGACAAATAAAGGTGCATTAAAATGCACGTTTATTACATCGATGATCACAACCTAATATTGATGAAAAGGTAGTCAAAGATTAAGGCCCCTGCTAATTGAACACTTAGATGAACTTCCTTCCATAGATCAAGGACTGATATTTAAAACACAAATCCTCCTAGCCATTTAGGATATAAATATGAATCCTTTGGCACCAAATCCTGTAAGATAGAAACATAAAGATGAAAAAATGTAGAGATTTAGATCTCATGAGAGTGACAACAGATTTCACCACAAAACTTATAGAAATCATCCAACATTTCAAGGGAAATATACATATGAAATGAAATTAGGAAAATACTCACTGCGAAGCCATAAAGGTTTAGGGTCTCAAAAGAGTTACCTAAGTGAATTGCAAGCATAAATATACTCAGTTTGATCCTAAAGGAATAAAAATACACAAAGATCACAAGCTACAAAAAAGTAACATAAAGAATTTAACCAAGGAGTCAGAGATATTTCATAAATGGAGGTGAAATTCTGAGGCTCCTTCAGTAACATACGAAGAGTCACCTTCAGTTTGCAAATTTGTGGAATGAATGCACACCACAAGGAAATATTTATGGTGTGTTAGTGTTCTGAAGGAAATGGTTGTGCAGTCAATAATCCAAACAATTGAGATGAGAAAGAAAGTAGGATGATATGAATGCTTAGTTGGGATTGCATTTTTTTGCCAAAGAAGAGGCGTTGCACGATGAATAATTACACAAATTTGTTATATTTTTAAGGAAAATTGTAGCAATAAATAATATTAAATATAATAAAGAATAAGAAGGGAAAAATAATAAAATAAAATAACACAAAGATTTAACATGTTTCACCCAATGTGGGCTACATCCACCAAGGAAATAGTCATCCACCTTTCTATTATCCAGTGAAGAGAAAAGTCGCCAAAATTTAAACCTAGTAGCATGATCAGTCACCACATACCAACAAGGGTGTAATTGTGATATTACAATTGTATTCATCCAATCACATATCAACTTGAAATCATATAGGTGCACCTTTGTATCTCTGTTTCAGATTTGAGATTATTAATAGTTAATAGTAATCAACTTGTTTTCTTATTTTATTTGTATACTTTCAGTTACATGCTTTAGGACCTATTTAGCTACATTTGACACCTCAAAAAATATTTTACAAAAAAGGAATTGAACCCTAAAAGAGAAAAAGACAATTTCTTGACCATATCTAAGTGAGAAAAGGCTAGGCACACCTTCCCCTTTTTGTGTTTTGTATTTTTATGTTTAGTGAAAGAGAGTTTGGTCATAGTTTAGATCACTAGTTTAGACTAATCCCATTTTTCCTCCTAAACACATACATATCAATTATTTTCATAAACAAATATTTTATATATTAGCTATATAAAGGATTATTCTAGACTATATCCACACACAATAAAAGATAGATAAATTCAAATCACATCTCGAATTCACAAAAAGGAAAAACCTTCAAAAAATTAAAACATGAAGAAAAAAACAAGAAAATGGGGTTATAAATCCAATAGGAGGTGGATAGAAATTAAGGTCATAAGATTTTCCAATCCATTGGATTGGTATTGGCCATTAGTAATTGGCTCTAAACCCACAATGTCAACTTCCTTATAATCCTACTCTTCATCTAGTGGTTATGTTTCATTCCTACCAAGATAAATAGCCACATCAAAGGGATGAACTTTGTGGTGTTGGCCAACCAATAGAACCTATAAGGTTGTGACATAATAGAAAGAAAAAAAAAATTGCAATGACCAACTATGACCATTATTTCTTAATCTCTATACTAAGTGTAGACACAAAAAATTTACTACACTAGCTCATGAGCTTTTAAATGTCACATTAGAACAACTTTTGGAACACAATATTATTGCTTCCAATTGAGTAAAAAGGTATGTCTAAAGTTGCACCATGAAAGGCTTAAATTTTGTATATTTATCATTGTATACATATGCATCAAAATCAAACTTAAAATTCAAGATCCTCTTGATAAGGGGATGATATAATATAGGGATAAGCATATGGACTTTCATGATGAGGACCCATATAATGTTAGACTTTTGTTTGTTTTTTAATCATAACACCCCACATGTTGATGCTACACATGAGACAATATAGAAAGAATGTAATATAACAACTAAACGAATTATTTTCAGGCCTACATCACTTTTGGCATTTATACATCACACTTTGGCTGGCCTAGATACACAATGTGAAGGCATGGTAATTCCATGGGAGATAGTGATTTTAATTGTGCACTTTTAAGATTATATTATAGACATACCCAATGAGAATGATTTCATTTCTTAGAAATCATCACCCATCTCTCTTTCTATATGCATACTATGGTTTTGATTTTTTTTCTTGGCTTTCTATTTATGTTATATTATTTCCATGCCCCTAGTTAACATGTGGAAGATAGAAAGGCACCATTGGTAGTGTATGTTGACATAAGAGGCTCTAAACAAGCATTTTTCATTCATGTCAATGCTTCTTCCTTGTGCGACCTTGCACTTTGAAAAATTTCTTATGAATGTATTTTGTGATCCTCCTTGTTAATTCTTACATTTATCTATAGTCCTTATAATATTGTGTTTCCTATGCAAAATTATATCATAATTTCACCTTCTATTATATACTCTGTGATTTATCACCCTTATGTGGTGCACCCTTTAGTTTTTCATTACTATATCATATTATTTCATATCTTCTTTATTTATCTCATATGCTTTCCTATGTTACTTATTCATCACTCATGTTCTCATATGCTTCCTATGTGGTTTATAATCTTTCTTATATGTTTTACACTTTAATCCCAATGTCATTGTATGTTTCACTTATTTTTTCACATGTTCCTTATATTTTTTATGATCTTGTGATACATGATTATGATTATTTATATTGATCATATGTTTCATACTTGTGATTTACAAATCTTATGATATTTATGATCCATACTATTATGATGAACTCCAACCATTTATATATACTTATGATATCATGTTTTTACCTACATGAACCTTGTATATGTTTTAATATAAGAAATGGTGAGAAATGCTATATTGTAGATCACTCACCAAATCTTGGAATACATTAGAATAAAAAAAACCTCAAACAAGGTGAATCTAATTAGCACAACCAAGAAACTAAGGGGTGTCAATGCATGATCTACACAATGTAGGGTTTTGGATTCTTTTGTGATAGGAATGATAAGGAGATGTAAATTCGATAGAAAGGAAATGACAAAAGAAAATGTATGATATTTTATTTGATCTATAAAAGTAAGTGCAAGAGGAAAATAGGAGAAAATAACTTATCTTGGAGAAAGAAGAGGAAGAATGACTTTCAGTTCTGAATTTGACTGTTGTCGGGATGTCAAAATTTGATGTAACTCTAGATACAAGCCTTTGATGTCTGAAAATGTCGGCTATCTAAATTTCATCCAAAAAGTGGGGGACTAGGTCATCAAAGTCAACCTTGTCTTGGACTAGGTGGTGAAAGTTGACCTAGTCCTTTCAGGTCCAAATTTGATGAAAATTGCACTAAATCTGTAACAGATTCTGAGACTCCAAAATATGGCTCTACAGCTCCCAAATTATTCTTACACACAGAAAAGAATGGGGAAAGATTTTAAAATGGTTTTGACTTGGTCAAACCTCTGTATAGATATCAACCTTGAAATGAAATTGAAATTGCATAAAGGAAAGTAATGTAAACAAGATAAATGTTAGATTCACCTTGCATGAAATACCTTCATGAATGGATGTAGAAATCAATCAAATCCATCAAGATGCTTATATTGTAGAATTAAGGATGCCTCTCCAAATGTATAGATCTACACTTTCTAATCCTAGATCTTGAATGAATGTATGTTTGATAACCTCAATGGAGAAGGAGAGAGAATAAGAATGAATGCATGGGTATTCTTTCTTTCTTGTGAATTCCTCTACTTGGCCATCATGGGAGATAAATTTGCATCAATGAGAGAATATTTTCCTTTTCTTGAATGGATCTTAAATAAATGATGACTTGTGAATCCTAGATTGGGTGCTTTCCTTCAAGTATTGAATCCACCACTTCAATTGTACAACTTGAGTTGCTTGAGAGCTTGACTTTCTTGATCAATTGATTTATTGTATATGGATTAGATGTTTGAATATAAATTGTGATACCAAATGAGAGGAGAGATTCCCCTTTTATACTCATTTTGGGATTCAATTTAACTCGGCCAACCATAGATATGAAAACTTTAAGAAAACCTTTCCATCATGCCCTAAATGAACTTTGGGGGAAAAAACCTAGGACTAGATCGACTTGGTTGACCTAGTCCAAGACTAGGTCATCTTGCCGACCTAGTTCAAGTCTTTTTGCCACAAAATTTTTTCAGACCTAGGAGAGTGTGATAGAAAGTGGAGGGATAAGTTACAGGCTATTGAGATCAAGTGAAACAGTCATTCAAACCTTGAAAACACAAAAATAGGGTCCAAAAGGTCCTATAGTGTCCAATTATGGGTGCTAAATTTTTAGGATGGTACATTTATCACCCACTTTAGTGGGAGTATGAGACAAAATCATGCTCATGGTAAAGTAGATCAAATGCATAAGATGATCTCATCAAATTCAAGGAGGCAAAGAAATATCAAGCCCCCAAGTGACTTGAGTTCTCATCAAATCCAAAATCAAAATAAGAGAGGCATCACTCACAAGAGAGAGGATGCGATTACTATCCCAATAAGAGTATGTCTTATTGTGAACCACACAAAATAAAGTGTTGCAAAAGATGGAACTGAAAACCCTAGCAAGTTGTGTTATACTAGTTCAATCCATCAAGAAGGATCAGTCCTTAAGGAAAGTGTATCCAATAAGGGATCTAACATAGGGGCGATCAGTCCTAAGGAAGGTGAGATTCCTTACAAATCAAAGAAGGAAGGATCAAACTAAGGATCTAAAAAAGTATTCAGTTAAAGGACCAAATGTGTGCAGTTAGTCTAAGGACCAAATGTGTGCAGTCAATCTAAGGACCAAATGTGTGATAATGTTGAATCATGTTAGAAAGTAAAGTCCACCAAGATAACTGAGAGGGGGGGGGTGAATCAGTTATTAGATAATTATAACTTTTATCATCTTCAACAGCATTAAACCATATAAGAAATATAATTACCAACCATAGAAAGATATTCATACACAATAACACAATGACACAAGATATGTTGACTAGGGAACCTCTTGATCAAAGAGTAAACCCCGGTGGGAATGATGCCCACAAAAGATGCACTAATATGAATATTCCTTGTGAGAGGATGGACTCTGTTAGGAGTCTTATCAAATACATTCAGTACATATGAATCCTTGTTAGGAGATTTTGAATCCCTGTTAAAAGATTCTAACCCTATTAAGAGTTATAGAAGACAAAAGGACCCATTGCCCAAATAGCTTCAGGGTAAGATCACTGAACACACTATCCAAATAATATTTGCATTACTCAATAGAATAATATGTTACCTCTTCTCTAACTATGCCAAATTGCACTCACTGTTACATCAGATCTCAATTTCAGATCTTTGTACTTTTCATGTCTTCCTTCACACATTTGCTTTCATAATTAGCTCTTTTCTTCACTTCATGCATACAGCATCAAAACCACTGCTACCATATCATAATTACACACTTTCACATCACAACATCATGCTACTACATTAAAATTACATTACAACAAGGAAATACATTCCTTCCTTTATACCACACTCAAATAATTACAAATGAGTCGGCATACAATTACAAAATAAAAGTTTCCACATGCTACACCAAAATTACATAAAACTGTCAGCTTCCAAATACAATAAATCTTCACTCGTGTGACCTCGAAGCCTACATTGTCATCCATGTCACTATCAATGTGTCTCCAACTTCCCTTTAAATATGAAAAACTAGATTCCATCCCAATTAGGAGATATCATCTGATTTCCACAAACCGCTACTCAGGAACACTGCCTAAACACTGCTTCCACCAAAATGATCATAACTTCCATGAATCAATGAATTAATGTTTGCACTCTTAACCATAGAAATATGACATATCAAAGAGTATAACCTCAACATTGCATAGCTCCAACTACAATAACCCACATGCGCTAATCCAAACTCTGTCTGCTTCTCTGCAAGTCTTCAGTAAATCACTGTGTTGACATCAATGACAATCATAGTCATGAATGCAACAAAAACTAGTACAGAATGGCAGCCAAACACTTTAGAATTCATTCCTAACAATCTCCCCAATTGGCATTGATGGCAACATAGATGAAAAACATCCAATGTTCCAAAAATCCAATACTGCAACACTGCTTCTTCAAATCCTCTTCATCAATCAAATCTTGCTTCGTTATCCTCTTCAGTTCTCTCCAACAGATGTCTCATATTGTTTTTCATGCGTACTTCTCCCCCATTGACATCAATGACAAAAATTCCATCACTAAGTCAACAACAACTCAATGTCAAAAGACACTTTTCAGAAAATACATTTACTAGAGTCCTCATGACTCAGCTCAGATACACATACTCCCCCATAGAGGAAGTACCAACATCCAGTCTAGAAGAAAGATAAGGCTCATATACCACTGGACAGATGCAACCAACTGCATCACTTCTCAAAAGTAGGTTGGGGCATAAGCCCAAGCATACCTCTCAGATACTCAAATGTATCCTTAGGAAAAGGGTTTGTGAATATATCTGTTATCTACTCCTTTGTACTTATGTATTCAAGTCTGACTTCTTTTTCAGCAACTTTTTCTCTTACAACATGATACTTAATCTCTATATGCTTTGTCTTAGAATGTAATACAGGATTCTTAGACATACTAATTGTACTAGTGTTATCACAATGTATAACAACATGTTCAACAAATTTTATTAAAATATCCTTCAACATTTGCTTCATCCAAATTATCTGGTTACAATTTTTTGCTGCTACTACATATTCTGCTTCTGTTGTGCTTTGTGAGATACAATTATGCTTCTTGCTTAGCCAAGAAACCAATCTTCCTCCAAGGGAAAATGCTCCTCCACTGGTGCTTTTCTTATCATCAACACTGCCTCCCCAATCAACATTTATATATGCACATAGGGTAAAATCATCAGATTTTTCATACCATAATCCATAGTCCATTGTGCCTCTTAAATATCTCAGTATCCTCTTTACTGCTGCATAATGTGATTCTCTAGGTTCAGCTTGAAATCTTGCTACAATTCCAACTGAGTGTGCTATATCAGGTCTTGTATGAGTCAAATACTATAATCCTCCAATCATAGATCTGTATTTCTTCTGTTCTACTGCAGGAGTCTCATCTGTGCTAGATAACTTATGTCTGATCACCATAGGTGTTCCAACTGGTTTACAATCCTCCATTCGAAATCTTTTCAACAAGTCATTCAAGTACTTTGTTTGACTTACAAAGATACCATCATTGATTTTTGTTATCTGTAATCTCAAAAAGAATTTCATTTCACCAATCATACTCATTTCAAATTCAGTCTTCATTTCATCAGCAAATTTGTCACTAGCTTCATCTTCTCCTCCAAAGATAATGTCCTCAACAAAAATAACTATAACTAACAAACCATTTTCAATTTCTTTTGTGTAAAGATTGTTATTAACTGTACCTTTTATAAATCCCAACTTTAACAAATACTTATCCAGTCTTGCATACCAAGTTCTAGGTGCTTGTTTAAGTCCATATAAAGCTTTCTTTAATTTACATACCATGTCTCCTTCTTGAGTTAAAGGAAAACCTTCAGGCTGCTCAATGTAGACTTCTTCTTCCAATTATCCATTCAAAAATGCTGACTTCACATCCATCTGATACACTTTGAACTTCTTGTAGGTTGCATATGCCAAAGACATTCTTACTGCTTCAATTCTTGCAAGAAGTGCAAAAGTCTCTTCATAGTCAAGTCCTTCTTGTTGTGAGTAACCCTTACATACCAATCTTGCTTTGTTTCTTACTACTTCTCCTTGTTCATTCATCTTGTTTCTGAATACCCATTTAGTTCTAATAATGTTCTTGTCTTTAGGTCTAGGGACCAATTCCCACGTCTTGTTCTTTTCAATCTGATCTAGTTCTTCTTTCATAGCATTAGTCCAACTTTTATCTTCACAAGCTTCACCAGTAGTCTTAGGTTCAATTTGAGAAATCAAACATAATTGTTCTTGTGCCTTATTTCGAGTAAGAACTCCTCTTTTGATGCTCCCAATAATTTGTTCAAAAGGATGATTCCTTAACAAACTCTTGCTAGGTGTCATTGTCTCAGATCTCTCTTCAGATGTAGGTTCTTCAATAACTTCACTGTGGCTTTCATTCAACAAATCACTGTCAGTTTCATAAAACAATTCAGTAGTTCCAGTATTAGGCTTAGGATGAGCTTCTTCATTAGATTCATAATCAAGCATTCTTTCTTGAATTTTGAACTTTTCATCAACTTTAACATTTGCGCTTTCAACAATAGTCTTAGTTATTTTATTGAAACATCTGTATGCTTTGATTTTCAAAGAATATCCAAGAAATATACCTTCATCACTTCTAGGATCAAACTTTCCTATATCATCATCTCTCTTTATATAACATTTGCTTCCAAAAATTCTAAAATACTTAACTGAGGGTGCATGTCCAAACCATAATTCATAAGGTGTCTTGTCTATGTCTGCTCTGATTTGTACTCTGTTCATTGTATACAGTGTTGTTTTCACTACTTCTCTCTAGAATACCTTTGCCAAATCATTCGCAAACAACATAGATCTTGTTGCTTCAGTCACTTATATATTCCTTCTTTCTATAATGCCATTTTGCTCAGGTGTTCTAGGGGCTAAATACTGTCTTTTAATGCCATTTTCTTCACAAAAGTTGTTAAACTCTCTAGAAGTAAATTCTCCACCTCTATTAGATCTTAAACATTTAATCTTCATTATGGATTCATTCTCAACTTTATTCTTAACAATCTTAAACTTATCAAATGCTTCATATTTTTCTTTAAGAAATGCAATCCACATCATTCTTGTAAAATCATCAACAAGAATCATAAAATACCTTTCTCCATAGAATCTTCTAGTCCTGGTAGGACCGCTCAAATCTATATGAACAATCTCCAACTTCTCTGTAGATGTAAACTTCTTACTAGGAAAAGAACTTCTCTTCTATTTAGCCATTACACATTCTTTGCAAATCATGTTAGTAGGCTTCATAATCTTAGGTAAATCTCTTACTACAAGTGTAGTACTTACTTTCACAATGTTATCAAAGTTTATATGATAAAAAATTCTATGCCATAACCAACTGTCATCAATATTTGTAATCAAACATGTCATCTCAGTAGGATTCAACTGAAATACATTACCTCTAGTTCTAGATCCAGTTCCAATTAGATTTCCATCTTTATCCTTTATCACACAAGTTTTCTTAGTAAACCAAACTTGATATCCCTTATCAACTAACTGTCCAACACTCAAAAGATTATGTTTCAATCCATCCACAAAATAAACATCATCAATATTAGTCTTTCCATCAAGAGTAATAGATCCTATACCTTTAATCAAACAAGGTGCATTGTTTCCAACTCTAACAACTCCACCATCATATTCATTCAACTTTATGAAATTTTTCATGTCTCCAGTCATATGATGTGAACAACCACTGTCTATAATCCAATCAGCTTTCTTTTCAACTTGAGAAACTAAGGCTTTTTCTTCCTTAACATCAGATTCAAGATTTTCTTCTTTAATTGCTACAAATCCTATGTCATCATTATTCTCAGTATCACTTTCACTCAAAGTTCTTTCTATACTAGCTTCAAGATCTTCATCATTAGCATAATAACATTCCTTAGATCTTCTAGGTTTGAAATTGCTTCTATACTTTTTAACTCTCTTAGGACATTTAGATGCAAAATGACCATATTCTTGACAAGTCCAACATTTAAAAAATTTCTTACCGTCTAGTTCTCTTTTCACAAGCAAGGCAATACCTTCTTCAATCTTCTTGTCTTCTTCATTTCTAGATCTGTTGTTGCCAGCTTAATCTCCGCTCACACTTATGCTTCTTGACAAAGTAGGGCAAACACTAAGAGCACTGAATGTTGTCTCCATTCTAGGTAAGTCTCCCGATAATCTCAGGTTCATTTCTGGTGCTTCCAATCTTCCAAGAAGAGTTTCTCTTGTAAATTTTGTTGTACAAGGTATCACTTGTTCAATCATCTATGTTGTCTACTTAAATACAAGATTCAATGTCCTCATAATTTTCCATATCACTTCATTCTCTTTCTTTGTTCCTCCACAAGATTTTATACCTAAAATGATCTCTAACATTCTACCAATATATCTTCTAACAGATTCATCTTCCAACATTCTTATATCTTCAAATGCACATATCCAATTATGTAATCTAACTCTTTTTGCATGTTCATCACCTTCAAAAGTAGAGTGTAAAGCATTCCAAATTTCATGAGATTTTTTTAAATATTTTACCAAACTGTACTCATTCTCCGGTAGTACTATCAAAAGTGCTTCTCTTGCAAGTATGTTACACATGAATAGATCTCTCTCTTCCATATTACATGTTTCAAGATTGTCCTCTTCAATGATAGTCTTATTATTCTTTGTAGTCAACCAATAACCTGGTCCTAAACATAATAGGTGTGTCTTCATCTTTTCTTTCCAGCTGTCAAAATTTACTCCATCAAACTTAGGGCTTTCTTTCCTGAAATTCACCATGGATCTCCTTAAGTTTTTAAACTTCTTCTTCAAGGACCTGCTGCTCTAATACCAATTGTTAGAAAGTAAAGTCCACCAAGATAACTGAGAAGGGGGGGGGGAATCAGTTATTAGATAATTATAACTTTTATCATCTTCAATAGCATTAAACCATATAAGCAATATAATTACCAACCATAGAAAGATATTCATACACAATAACACAATGACACAAGATATGTTGACTAGGGAACCTCTTGATCAAAGAGTAAACCCCGGTGGGAATGATGCCCACAAAAGATGCACTAATATGAATATTCCTTGTGAGAGGATGGACTCTTTTAGGAGTCTTATGAAATACATTCGGTACATATGAATCGTTGTTAGGAGATTTTGAATCCCTGTTAAAATATTCTAACCCTGTTAAGAGTTATAGAAGATAGAAGGACCCACTACCCCAACAACTTCAGGGTAAGATCACCGAACACACTGTCCAAATAATCTTTGCATTACTCAATAGAATAATATGTTACCTCTTCTCTAACTATGCCAAACTGCACTCACTGTTACATCAGATCTCAATTTTAGATCTATGTACTTCTCATGTCTTCCTTCACACATTCGCTTTCATAATTAGCTCTTTTCTTCACTTCATGCATACAGCATCACAACCGCTGCTACCATATCATAATTACACACTTTCACATCACAACATCATGCTACTACATTACAATTACATTACAACAAGGAAATGCATTCCTTCCTTTATACCACACTCAAATAATTACAAATGAGTCGGCATACAATTACAAAATAAAAGTTTCCACACGCTACACCAAAATTACATAAAACTGTCAGCTTCCAAATCCAATAAATCTTCACTCATGTGACCTCGAAGTTTGCATTATCATCCATGTCACTATCAATGTGTCTCCAACTTCCCTTTAACTATGCAAAACTAGATTCCATCTTGATTAGGAGATATCATCTGATTTCCACAAACCGCTACTCAGGAACACTGCCTAAACACTGCTTCCACCAAAATGATCATAACTTCCATGAATCAATGAATTACTGTCTGCACTCTTAACCAAAGACATATGACATATCAAAGAGTATAACCTCAACATTGTATAGCTCCAACTGCAATAACCCACGTGTACTAATCCAAACTATGTCTACTTCTCTACAAGTCTTCGGTAAATCATTGTGTTGACATCAATGACAATCATAGTCATGAATGCAACAACAACTGCTATAGAATGGTTGCCAAACACTTTAGCATTCATTCCTAACAAATCAATGTGTGTAAAAAATGTGAAAAATAGAGTGGATTTTATTCCCCCATGTTAAAGTGATTTCAAACACCTTAATGAGAGAAATGGATTTAACAGAGTATGCAGGCATCCATAAGAAATGTTATCATTATGAAATGCCCCCGTGAAATGAAAAATTAGGGGAAATGAGAACAATGAAAAAAGAGAGCACAAAAGGGATCTACCAACTTTGGGGTCAGTATAATCATATGATAATACATGATATATTGTATAAAAATGAAATGTCATCATCCCCCAAAGGTGGTAGAAATACAAGCACAATGGAAGAAAAAGTGCATAAGAGTTACAAAGAAGAGTCTTTTTGGGTCGGGATCATGGAGAACAAAAAGAATAAGCACCTGTTGTTTTGCATCATCTAAATTAGACAACACAAAGGTACATTTATGAACAGTAGCACATGCATGAAATAACATGTAACAACATATAGAATAAGTGGAGATAAAAATAGAAGAATGTTTATGAAATTTTGATTCCTTTATCACCTTGCACCAACGTAGCAAGAAGGGTTGTTTAAATAAATCTAAACAAAACATATAACAATCAGCACATCACAAGGGAAGCACATTACAATAAGAAAACACTTAGAATCCACTGTAGAAGAGGATCTAGTCAAACATATCATCTTCCCCCCATCTTGGTCTATAGTGTTTAGGTCAGGCGAGCAACTTACCAGAGGAGAAACATCAAGCACAAAATAAGGAACAACATCTAGTTCTAAACAAGGACCATGCTATGAAGCATGTCACTTTTTTTGTCACTAGGA
Source organism: Chamaecyparis obtusa (assembly GCA_027943335.1). NCBI lineage: Eukaryota > Viridiplantae > Streptophyta > Pinopsida > Cupressales > Cupressaceae > Chamaecyparis > Chamaecyparis obtusa. The sequence goes on from BSBK01002072.1 coordinate 522,944, forward strand.
GCAATAGATAATTGTTGTAAAATCATAACTGGTAAATCATGATCAATATCAATAGTCTCATAGTCATCAGAATCACTAGCATGAACATCATTGTTAGAATCAAGAGCATCATCATTAAGAGTATCTTCTTCATCCAAATTAATTGTTATATAATGTAAGATACGAACAAAATTGTCATGTGTGTTTAATTTTATCTTGTTTAAATTCACTTTCTCTGTTGGCTCAAGCATGGGTTTTTCAAAGGGAAGCAAAGCATGAGTAGGTGTATAAGGTGAAGAAATATTTTGAGAAACACATTGATGATCTCTAGCATGACACTTACAATGACGGTCATGAGCATGATGGTTGCATTTGGTTTTGCTAGAAGTTTGGCTTAGGTTAGGATCAATCAACATTGGGTCCATTTCTTCTTTAGGAGGAAGAACAAAAGGAGTGACTCTAGGTTGAGAGATCTTTTGAGGAGAATGTGTATGAGAAATAGGAGGTGGTGAAGAATCATATAGAGGAAAAGGAAGACCAAGTTTGACTTGAAATTGATCATAAGTTGTGATGACAGTGGAAATAACATCTAAATTTCTACCGCCAACTTTGACAAGAAATGAAATGGAAACATGGGAAGGATAAAGGAAACCATTGCAAGTTTGTATCATAACATCATATCGATCTTATTAATCACATTGAAATTGTCTACTATAAAGCCACGGAAAGGAAGGCCATCAACCCTTGCGACAATGTAGAGGGGACCATCAGGTGCTTGAATTGTCTTAGTACAATCAAAGGTGATGCAAGGATAAGATAGAGTTTTGGGTTTAACTCGCTCAACTTGGTTGACCACATGATTAGCTTCATTGATTTTGTCATTGTAGCCAATGTAAGGAGAAGAAGAAGGATTGGTATGATCAATGATTTTGGTTGAGTAAGACGGCAAAGGATTGGTGTAGATTTGCAAATTTTGGTTGGGAGGTGCCATGGATTTTTTCCAATGATCATTGTCACCTTAAATATAAATATAGCATTATAATCAATAAGATCTTGGATAATAATTTTCAAATAGTAACACTTTTCAATATCATGGCTAGGTTGACAATGGTATTAACAAAAATCTTTGGGATCAAAGTATTTGGAATGAGGTTTGGATGTGTCAATGGGTTTGATAGGAGGAAGTTTTAACACATGATAATTAATTAAATTCAACATCACATTATGCAAAGATTTAGAAATTTGAGTGAAATTATGAGTAGGTTTACAACCATATGACAAAGGAGCCACACATTGGATGCTAATGCCACTTGTTCATCAATAGTGTTGGATGAAATGTTGACTTTGATAAAGTTTTTTGGTTTTTCAAATTTTTTGAAATTATTGGACGCAACATCACTCTTATCAATGGAAAAAGGAGCCACTGGAGTGGTGCTCTCAAATTGACTCACTTGAAGTTGATAATGATGAAGCACTACACGCAATTGAGGAAAAGAAGAGAATTCATAAAGGATCTTGTCCCTAATGTCTTTTTTGTAAATTAGCAATAAAAATGTGTTGTACATCAATATCAGGAACGAGATAATAAATATGAATATGTAAATTCTTAATCTACCAATGAAATCACTTACTTTCTCTTTAAAACCTTGTTTACAATGCATTAAATCGTTCAAAAAAATTAGGACCAATGTAGTTTTTAAATTGTTGAATGGAATAATTAGCAATATTTTGAAAGGAATCAATGGAATGAAGAGGAAAAGAATAATACCATTGCAAGGATTTGTCTCGAAAGGTTCTAGTAAACAATTTTCCCATGAACCTATGGTCATGATAGAAATCACTACTCAAGGTTTCGAAGGTTTTGACATGATTCAAAGGGTCACCCTTACCATTATAAGTCTCAAGGTAAGGAATCTTCATATTTTGTGGGATAACAACATGGATAATATCCAAAGACAAAGGACTAGAAATGTCACAAGTAGGAATGTTGAATTTAGATTGAGTCATGGAGGCAATTTTTTGTTACAAAGAAGACACAATTTGAGCCAAACTATTAATGGTATAATCAGTAGAAAGGATGGTAGGAGGGGAAATTGATAAATGTTAGGAGCATTATTGGAAATTGAAGGAATAGTTGAATATGAAAAAGGGAAAGTATAGTAAGTGGGCATGGATGAAGGAAATGAAACACATGGAACACTTCAAGGAATAGAAGGAAGAATAGGATTAGGAAGACTCACATTTTTAGGATTGATATTTTGAATTGAGGTTGTTATGATAGGTGGAGCATAAGTGGACACAGTAGGAATGGAAGTAGAGATAGGCAAAGAGGTCTCAATATTTGTAGTAGGTGGAGTGAAACCTAAATCTTGAGCACAATCCCTAATAGGATTGACATTGGTATCAATGAGATGAGAAATTCTATGAAATATTTTAACACCATGTTCATCATTATGAATAAGTTTTCTTAAGTTTTCTACAACGGAAATAAATTTAGGATTGGAGTTTTCTTGACCTAACCATTGTTCAAACTTTTCACAATCATGGGAAAGTTTATGTACTTGGACAGGAGGAACCCTTAAGGCATCACCTTCATCATGAGAAGAATGAGAATATTTATTCTCCATGATAGGATTGATATCATTATGATTCATGTTGGTATCATCCAGATTCCTCGAAAAGATGGAGGGCCTAGGATCAAAGAAACCCATAGGTCTACAACTTCTTCTGACCATGATGTTATAGGTTAGACTCAAAGTGATAACACTCGTGCACAAGGGAATGGAGAGAGATACAAATTATGAAATCCAAAATAAATTCTTTTATGAAAAGCACATTAACTATGAAACATGTAATGAAAATCATATACAAATAGATTTGATTATGAATATGCAATGAAGACTAGATGTATAAAATGTAGTAAATAAGTGATAGAAATAGCAACTAACATGATACATGCAAAGTAGATCTAGATGTCTAAATGCATGAAAATATTATCTAAAACCTAATTAAAAGAGGAAATTCCATAAGTTGGGTTCACCAAAATATAATATAGGTGGACCTAGATATCCAAATGAATAGATTATAGCAATATGATATAAATGCATACAAAATAGATCTAGATATATAAATGCATAAAAAGGGAATCTAACACCAAAAATAGAATGGAAATGCAGGGTGTTGGGTTCAAAAAAATGTAATATAATAAATGGTAAGAAATGATCACTCACCAAATCTTGGCATGCATTATAATACAAAACCTCCAACAAGGTGAATCTGATTAGCACAACCAATAAAGTAAGGAGTGACAATGCATGATCTACACAATGTAGGGTTTTGGATTCTTTTGTGATAGGAATGATAAGGAGATGTAAATTTCATAGAAAGTAAATGACAAAAGACAATGTATGATATCATATTTGATCTATAAAAGTAAGTGCAAGAGGAAAAATAGGAGAAATGAACTTACCTTGGAGAAAGAAGAGGAATAATGACTTTCATATATGAATTTGACTTTCGTCGGGATGTTAGAATAAGATGTAACTCCAGTTCTGGGCCTCTGATGTTCGCAACTATCCACTATACAAATTTCAGCCAAAAAAAGGGCGACTAGGTTTTCAAAGTCAACCTCATTCTGGAATAGGTCGTGAAAGTTGACCTACTCCTTTGAGGTCTGAATCCAATGAATATTGCATTGGGTCTGTAACAGGTTCTAAGACTCCCAAATCCAACTCTACAACTCCCAAAAATATTCCTACACGTAGAGAAGAAGAGGAAAAGGTTGTGGAAAGGGGTTTGTCTTGGTCAAACCCCTATATAGGAAACAATCTTGAAATAAAATTTAAATTGCATAAAGGAAAGTAATGTAAATAAGATAAATGTTAGATTCACCTTTCATGAAAGACCTTCATGAATGGATGTAGAAATCGGTCAAATCCATGAAGATTCTTATATGTATGCTTGTATTTTAGAATCAAGGATTCCTTCACAAATACATAGATCCACACTTTCCAATCCTAGATCTTGAATGAATTTATGTTTCATAACCTCAATGGAGAAGGATGTTGGATTACAAAGAGGAGGGTGAATTAGTAATCCTTGATTATTTGTACCTTAAAAACTTTTCTTTGATTAACTCGATCAGACATAATTCACTATTTATCGACAATGGTAAATAAAATTTAGCAATCAGCAAATCAATCACATAAATTATTCAACACATATAACATGAATATTTAATGTGGAAACCCAGCTTTGGGAAAAACCACTATGGGCATTGTCATCCACTAAAGATAATACTCTTTTGAAGTATACTCGATTAAGAGTCAATCATGTTAAAGATTACAATACACACTGCTAGGTGTGACCCGGTCAAGGGATTTACCTCATATCTGTTAGGATCTTCACCCTATTAGGAGTAGCCTGGTTAAAGGGATTCAAACACTCTTTAGAATGTTACATTTTTCAAGGGTTTTACAATAAGACTGTTAAGTCCACTTGGTTAAGAGATTTATCTGTTACAAATGTTAATAAGCAATAGTAAATAGTTTGACCTATAAATTCACAACTATCTTTGCATAACCAAATCCTTTGTGCACTCTTCTATCTTCACTTCAATCCTTTTCTTTCCACTGGCTTCAACACTTCATCAGATTCTTCTTTCTGACTCGGAATCTATCTTTTCTTTCTTCACTACATCAGTCGATGACTTATACTTTTTTCAATTTTCCATCCATTTGTTCATGCAAATCCATCCTTTATATAGACATTTTTTTCCTCTTAATCTCCTCTATTACATTTTCCTTTGATTAATCTCATCGGTCCAATTCATTTTACAAATTTATACATTGAATCTGGATCTCAGTAACACATTGTATCTTCACCTAGGAACTTGAACTTTCTTGAAACTTTTTCCTTCTCTTTTTATCGTTTAGATCTAAACCATAGATCATCATCGTGAATTTTTTTGATTGTATATCTCTCCAACTAACTCTTCCTTATCATCATAAACATCCACCTCATCATAGCTAATCAGTAAATATCGCTCTAATCCTTGTATTTAATTTATGTTCCTTTCTTGGTGGATAACTTCTAGATTTCAGTTAACTTCACTAGGTGTCTTGTGTTCCTTTTCCTTTACTAAAACATATTATCTTTTACCTTTTACCTTTCTTCTCTTTACTAAATGACTTTCCCTGCTCGGTAACCAAAACTATTATGCTTACCCACTTGACTAATCTTCATTACCATACTTTACCAACTTGATATAATCATATGTTAGGTAGAAAAAGATTATCTCAACATAGCCTTAACATTTTCTAATCTTTATCAGTTTCCTAATTAAGTTCATCATCTTCAGAACATCTCACTTCTTCTTCTCCTTAACTCATTCACACTTATATCATACCCTGAATGATATGGAAACACAATATAAATCATATATCAATTTCTTGACATCAATGATAAGACAATAACTGATCTAACCTTTCTATAATCTTGTATTCCTCTAATCTTAGTTGGTATTCATCATCATCACCATCAATTATAGTAAAAGAAAAAAGAGAGAAGAAGAGTGAATGCATGGATATTGTTGCTTACTTGTGAATTCCTTTACTTAGCCATCATGGGAGAGAAATTTTCATCAATGAGAGAATATTTGTCTTTAATGGAATGGGTCTTGAAGAAATTAAGACTTGTGAATCCTAGATCAGGTGCTTGCCTTCAGTCTTGAATCCACCACTTTAGTTGTACAACTTGAATTTCTTGAGAACTTGACTTGCGTGCACTTCATCAATTAATTTCTTGCATATGGATTGTATGTTTGTATATAAATGTTGATATCAAAATGAGAGGAGAGAGTCCCCTTTTATACTCATTTTGAGATTCAATTTAACTCTAGGCCGACCACAAATCTGGAAACTGGAAGAAAACCCTATTTTCAAGCCCCAGGCCGACTTTGGGGGGAAAAAACTAGGACTAGGTCGACTTGGCCAACCTAGTCTAGGACTAGATCATCCTAGTCGACCTATTCCAGGTGTTTTTGTCTCAAGATTTCCCAAGACCTAGGAGAGTGTGATAGAAAGTGGAGGGAGAAATTACAGGTTGTTGGGATCAAGAAAAATAGTCATTCAGACCTCCAAATCACCAAAATGAGGTCCAAAAGGTCCTAGAGCCTCCAATTATGGGTGATAAATTTTTAGGATGATACATATGCATATGCATGTATGTTTATATAGCATCATAAATTGTATTCATATGGAATTTATTTCTCATCTAGGCCCTATTTTTTCATGTATGGCCTCATGTACCCAATATTATTATTTCAACTTAATTTTGATAGAAATTTTGGCTTCCTCCTAGAATTCTGGAGTCCAGGTACTAATTATGTCCTATATTGGGGGCATTGGGTCACCTTGGGAAAACCACTCCCACTAATTTGGCCGCAAATTTAAATTACGCAATAGTTAGCTTGTGGGAATGGGAAATTAAAGCTCATGTCAGCTTGCTCCAAAATTCACACCCTGAAATGCTAGGGAGAGGTATAAAAGAAAGTTAAGCCCCTCATTTTGAAGTCACTCTCAATCCATCTACATTAATGAATTAAATCAAGCTAAAGCATTCAAGTTTTTAAGCCTCCAAATCATTTCATCCCGTCATATTCTTTAGGGCCAGCATTATGACAAGCTTCAACAGCCTTGTTGCAAGAATGTGTTCATGATTTTATTTTTAGGTTTTTTGAAATCATATTATTTCATCAACACTTATAATCACATTCAAAGAGCATTTCATCAACAAGGTATAAGACATTTAAATTCTCAAATCCATCATTTTCTACATAGAAACACACATTCGATTACATTTCACTTTCAAGGTTAGTTGCTATACTAGGGTTTGGCCTAGGAAAACCCCTTTCAACCTAACATTTCTATCTTTTTTGTGTGCAGATAATAGGCAGTGAATGCATAAGGTTAGGTACATACTAAGCATCGGGGAGCTGCATAACATTTATCATTAAATCCAAAATATGTAGGACTCGGTCACCCTACTCAACTAATCCCCAAGAGCGAATTGCGCTACTTAATTAAATCTTGATTTTTCCTTGAATTTGGATCACACGTCAATTTTTGTTTGTATCTTCTATATCTTTCTCCAAAATCTATATAGCCATTTTTTGTTCTATCATACATGCTAAAAGTCATCATTTCATAATATTTTTCCCTAGATCTTGCATTCATCTTCCACAATTACATAGTCACTTTCAAATCATGATGAGGGACTGTTGAATCCATTTTGTGCACAAAAATATTGAGCCAATTAGATCACTCCCCTCTCAAGGTAATTGAAGAGGAAATAGGCCTAACCTTCCCAGTTTTCTCATACAAGCTAGTGAACCCTATTTTCTCACATTAGATTTTGGTGAGCCTGACGTGTCTTACTCTTGCATATTTCTAATTTATACTTTCATATTTGATCCATACTTTCTTAATTGATTCATATTTTTAATCATTTGTTAGATTTAACATTTATACACTTGCATTACATTTTTAAGTCTGGTTCACCTACATTACATTTTGGTGAACCCAACACTTCTTACATACTTTTGATTTTTAGATATTATTTGGGTGCATTTTATTTTCATGATGGAGTTAGCTAAATCCAATTATTTTTCTATTTTGCATGTGATTGCATTGCTTCTTAGTCAAATTTATTAAAATAATTTGTTAGATAATGTCTTCTTCCACTTCATGTTGCTTGCATTCATTCATGGCACTCTTACATATGACATCATTAGAATTTCAAAGATATTTCCTAATTTCGTATCATTTCTCAAAACTTGTATCCATGTAACATGTTGTCTTATGATGGTATTCTTAAGGAAATGCACATAATGTATAGAGATCATAAGAGCTTTTATAGAAAATGACAATCCTAGAGATGATATGTAAATGAACAACACTTATACCTCCCTTAATCTATCTATTGTCAATAAGGATAGACTATTAATGATCTCCCTAATAGAGATGCAACATTTAAGAGTAATAATAAATCGTCTCCTCACAAAGCTACCTTGGTGGAAGAGGGACGGGCTAAACATGTTAATTTAAGTACTTCAATAACTGTTGATCCTATATATTCTCCTAGATATTGTCTTAGCCATCAAAATATTCTAAATAAAGATGATTTTATGCACTTTATTCAAGATTTATCTCCTAATATAACATTAATCATAGAATAATATGAGCTTATTTCTTCTTGACCTAGTAAAGTGGATGGGAATAATGATGATAGGATTAAGAATCTCCCTATAGAGATCAATCCTCCTATTATGCCTCCATACACAACATCTTTCCATAAACCTCAAGATGAAATCCTTCCACTCTGTAAACTAAAGACATATTATGAGGTAGCTTATGACATTAGACATTATCTCTAAACAAGGATATAGTAAACAACATCTTGGAAAATTAGAACAAGGAATAAAAGTCCCTATAGAACCTTTTACCACACAGTCTACTACAGAGGTTTTAGGAGTTTTACCTCAAGAAAATGTTGTATGTGACCTTCTTCAAGTTGAATCGATCACCTATTTCTTACCTAAAGAAATGTGGAAGCAAAAATGTAACACAAGTGAAACTACTTCCACTTCAAGATCTAACCCCCCACCTTCTTTACAAACCCTTTTACCACAAGAAACAAACATTTTGTCACCTCTTGAAGGTCTTTTGCTCTCATAAAATATAATCCCTTTTGGGTACTTAAATATGATTAAAAAAAAATCATTTTCACCATTTTGCAAATAATCAAAAACTACATAATAATAAAGTGCATTGTCTTTTTCATCATAGTAATGCTCATTCTCTTGCCAATTACATTGAATTTAGATAATCTGTTTAAGATTTGGTTGATATATGTCTTATTCATATTACAATAGATCTTCTACTTTTTGTAGATATTCAAAATGTTGTGCATTATCAATCCCTTCACCTATTATTTTTCTCCACACTATGTAGCCTTAGTAGGTTACCTTATTAGGGGATCTTTGTTTTTCATGGTGTTATGTTTCATATATCATATTACTTTGTGAGAAACATAATATCTCATGTTCCTTGTCTTCATGCTTGGGGGGAAAGGGTTCTCTCTTCAATGTATTATCCTTTCAAAGGATCTAGTTTCGCTTGACTGAGTGGTATTTTTTTATCATATGATGTTGTTTCTTGGATGGAATTTCTTGTTTATCTTAGCGATTCTCTCTTTTTACAAGAGGTGTATATCCTTGATTATGACCTATTCCTTTCTTGAAAGTATATTTCCTCACTTGGGACCCAAAAGTTTGCCATCCTTCATCAAGAATCCCTTTACCTAGCAATGGGGAGAGTGTGAATTCTTGTTCTCTTTCCCCTCCTTTGGTCAATTTTATTATTTTTTTTCAATTTATCTCTTCTTGGAGGTAGATGTGTTTGACAAAATATCTCTTCCTCCTCTCTTTGTTCATCCCTCAAAAGGATCTCTTTACACTTTTTGAAAGAGATCTTTTTACAACAATCCCTTCCTTGCCTCACAAGAGTTATCCCTATTTAGCTAGGGTTGTACATGTACATTGTTTCTTAGAGGATATTTTATTGGTGCTCAAGGTGTTTATCCTTGTTCTTGTTTTCCTTAAGATGTCACCATAGCTCTATGTTTAAATCTTAAGGAAGGGGCATATATGCAACCTCCTTGTTCAAAATGTTCCAGGACTTCCTTTTGAATTTAGTGTGCTTTGTTTGGTTATCATTTTTCAAAACTTGTTTTCAAGATGATTTGAGTAGCATAACATAACTAGTTATAATATTTGACTCTCCTTAGTGGAATTCCTTGCATACAGTATTTTTCTTGGTTACCCTTTTGCACCATTTTTAGTAGATTTCCTTGCATATAATTTTTCTTCATTATCCTTTTGAGCCATTTTTAGCATGTTTCTTTGCATACAATGCTTTGCTTGGTTATTATTTTGTACTATTTTTAGTGCATTTACTTGTATACAATGCTTTTCTTGGTTATTCTTTGGATTGGTTGACTAGCATAACACAACTTGCTAGACCATTCAACTATATGTGTACCAAACTCCCATAGGATGAGTGGAACTAGCATAAAATAACTTGCTAGACTATTTTTTACTCTTCCTCCTCTCTTGTCTCATGAGTCACACAACATAACACAAATTTTTGTCTAATGTAATTTTTTTTCTTTCATGGATCACCTAACATAACACAACTTTCTATCCAATGGGATTCGTGTTTCCTGTCTCTCTCTTATCCATGATCCCATAGCATAATACACCTTTCTAGTTTGTAAGATCACGATGTCTTGTCTGATATTTGATGTATGCTCTTTCTCTTTCCATGTGAACCATTGTGCTTTTGAAATGATATTTTGATTGTGATATTAGTGGTTAAGATATTATTTTTATAAAGGTTACTTCAATCAGTTGGCTTAGAGCCTTTATTTTTAGTACTAACCCTTTCTTCTAAGTCTTTTTTGTTTGTCTTTGTTGTGTTTCATTTTGTGTTCCCTTACATGTAATTATACAAGTTATGATCTTAGGGTTTGGGAGAATATTACCTTGAACTTAGTGATCTCTCTCTCTCTCTCTCTCTCTCTCTCTCTCTCTCTCTCTCTCTCTCTCTCTCTCTCTCTCTCTCTCTCTCTCTCTCTCTCTCTCTCTCTCTCTCTCTCTCTCTCTCTTTGTATGTGCATAGTATCATGTTCCTTCTAAAGTGGGGGATAAATGTAGCATCGTAAGTTGCATCCATTGCACTTTCTTTCTCACCTCAACTCTATTTTATCATGTATGGCATCTTCTACCCAGTCTCATTATTCACACTCCATTCCAATAATATTTTTGGCTTTCTCCTAGCATTCTAGACATCAGGTCCTAATTTGGGCATGTATTGGAGGGAGTCAATTGCCTCGGGAAACCCACTCCCACTAATTTGGCCCCAAATTAAAAAATGTGCAACAGTTAGCTTGTGGGAGCGAAAATTAAAGTTTGTGACAACTTGCTCCAAAATTCACACCTTGAAATGTTAGGGAGAGGTATAAAATAAAGTTACCTCCTCATTTTGACATAACTCTCAATCCATCTACAACCATGAATTCAATCAAGCTCAATAATTCAAGCATCTAAGGCATTTCATCCCATGATGTTATTCAAATCTAGCATTTTGGCAAGCTTCAACATCCTTCATGCAAGCAAGTGTTCATTATTTTTTAAGGTCTTGTTAAATCATGTTATTGTTGTTGGACTAACTACCAACATCTCCCTTTAGGATTCGTGACATGGTTTAACAACCTCCTATGTTCTATAAGTCTAGTGGTTGTATCGAGCATTAACAGGTCGATCTTTTGGTGCAACGGCAACCACTACTTGTAACAAGTGGTATCAGAGCTTGGTCACAGGTTCGAATCCCCTTGGGTGATGCTGAGGGGGGGATTGTTGGACTAATCTCCAACGTCTCCCTTCGGGATTCATGACATGGTTTAATAGCATCTTGTGTTCTATAAGTCTAGTGGTTGTATCGGGCATTAACAGGTCGATCTTTTGGTGCAACGGCAACCACTACTTGTAACAATTGCATCAACACATGTGACCACATTCAAAGAAAAAAGTATAAGACATTTCAATTCTCAAATCTAGCCTTTGCTACCTATCAACATGCTTTCAATTACATTTTGATTTCAAGGTTTATTCTAAAACTAGGGTTTGACTTGGGCAAACCCCTTTGAACCCAACATTTTCTCTCTTTTATATGTGCAAGTGATAAGTGCAAAATGCATGGGCTTAGGTGCAGATTGAGCATCAAGAGAGCTACAAAATACTTGTTGTCAAATCCTAAATAGGTGGGATCTAGTCAACCTACTCAATTGAATCCCAAGAGAAGGTCATCGTGCTCGACTAGGTATGTGTGTATCTGCCCCAAATTAGGATCACATGTCAATCATTGTATGTATCTTCTAGATCTTTTGTAAAAATCCGCAGTCATTTTCTATCCTATCGTACATGTTGAAAGTCATTATTTCATCATATTTTTCCCGAGATCTTGCATTCATCTTCCACAATTACATAGTAACTTTCAACTCATTATTAGAGATTGCTAAATCTATTTTGTACCCAACATCTTGAACCAATTGGATCACTCCCCTCTCAAGGTAATTAAAGAGGAAATAGATCTAAGTTTCCTAGTTTTCCCATACAAGTTAGTGAACTCTATTTTCCCATATTATAGTTTATGATATGTATCGTACTTATATCTTATGAGTACATGTTTATACTCCATATCATGCTTACATCTCTCTAGTGTTTATGCGATAATTTTCTTACATCTATGGTTATTATTATCATTTTTGGCCTTAATTGGGAGAAACATTGGGACAATTTAATCTTTTCCTTATTTTATGTACTTTCATAATCTTATATTATCTATGTCCTTAGATTTTTATCATGTGATAATGTAATTTACTATGTTTACATTCTTTTTTGAAGGTTATATTTTTTTTTCTTTTCTTCCATAATTGATTACATCCTTTGTATGCAACCAATTAGATGATGGTCATATACGTCACTAGTGCTCCTACTATGAGATGTTTTACCATATTGCAATCAAAATCATTTTCATGTCAAGTTGAAGGAACCTTACCAATATTTTCATGTTATGTTTTCTTAATCAAATCCCTACCAATTTTTCTCTAATCAAATATTTACTAATTTTCACCTATAAAATAATTTACCCTTACCCATGTCACTTTTACTACTTTTGAAGATTTATTTTTTTTAAATGTAGTTAGATCATATTTAATGTGATATATGCTACTCATTACATGTTTTTTTTTGTGTGCATTTTCAGTAGAACACTCATCGCAAAGAGAAATTATGAATTAGCATCCATATTTATATCTTTTTTTACCATATCAATATCCTTTAACTGATTGAAAGTACACAATTTACAAATTTTGAATCCCATCCTCATTATGGTTCACATGCACATCAAAATGGGGGCAAAACATAATGGTGAAATTAGCATGGTTATGCTTGTTCCCCTTAATTTTTGGATCCTCTAGTCAATATTTTTGTTATGCAATAACAAGTGTACAAGTGACAATATTTTTTCATGAAATCAACTTATGACATCATCCTATATTAATCTCATCATCACTTGCTCCTAGAAGTTGATATTAATCCCTAGACATCATATTCACCAACTTGGATCAAGTATAGCAGTGCAAGATTGATCAAAGTCATTTTGGTTTTCACAAATTCGAATCTTTATCTTTTAAAACATTAAAAATTAATTCTAAACCTTACTGACATTTACACTTGTTATTGTAAGCCAACCTACAAGCAAACCACTGTCAGCCACTTTTCTTGACATAGAACCTTCCTCTGCATTTTAAATTCTTTGCACAACCTCTGCAAGTTCGACATTTACTAGAGAAGTATCCACAATCTCAAGGAGAGAACTAACCAAATGAGAATTTTTCTCTACCTTCGGAAGCTTGGGCAAAAAATTGACATTTTACGAAGACCTTTCCAGAGAATTTATCATGCACAAAGGGAAAGCAGCAAAAATTCCAACTATAAAACTTGAAAGAAGGAAGTTTTGTAGAAAATGGCTTTGAGACTCACCTTGTCTTCACATGCTATGCCCTGCTATCTATCCTACCTTGCATTTGCCGCCTCTACTTCAACAAAATGTCTCATGAATGATTTGACATAATGACGCAGATTACTTATGGCAAAGAAAGATTCGCTAAAGATTGGGAGAGTACAACATATATTTTCGCCCATGTGAAGCATCGCCAATTTGACAACTTACAGTTTCTCAATAAAATCCAATCTCTTTTGGTGTGTGTGCATTAATGTTTCATTATTACCCCTTTTTGTTGCACTTTCCAAAATCATAAATAATGTACTTTCATGTACATCATGGCTGACAACTGGTTTCCACAATTCGGAAAGTGTTTAACATTACTCATGGAAAATTATGAACTTTGAACTTCGAACCATAATTTTCATGAGTTCAAGATCAAAGTTAGGCAGGTCTTCTCAGGACTTGAGACTTGTGGACACAAGACAAAGCAATAGGATCGACTCAACAATGAACTTGAACTTTGAACTTTGAATAGTGAGGTTCAAGGTTCAAGTTCAATAACACATACTATTAAAACAACATATGACCCGGTAGCTAGACTTTTGACGCGACCAACCTTAGTACTTACTTTAACTCTTGAACTTGAACTATGAACTAAGGGAGGTTCAAGCAAAAAGGTTCAACAATGACCATGCATATAGACAAAGCTCAAATGTTTATATTTTTAGCAAATAAAAATATATATGGGTAACAATATGAAACCAATTAGATGATGTTCATATATGTCACTAGTGCTACTATGAGATGTTTTATCATATTGCAATCAAAATCATTTTCATGTCAAGTTGAAGGAACCTTGCCAATATTTTCATGTTATGTTTTCTTAATCAAATCCCTACCATTTTTTTCTAATCAAATCTTTACTAATTTTCACCTATAAAAATAATTTATCCTTACCCATGTCACTTTTACTACTTTTGAAGATTTTTATTTTTTTAAATGTAGTTAGAGATCATCTTTAATGTGATATATGCTACCCATTACATGTTTTTTTTTGGTGTATATTCAGTAGAACACTCATTGCAAAGAGAAATTATGAATTAGCATCCATATTTATATCTTTTTTTAGCATATCAATATACTTTAATTGTTTGAAAGAATTCATGAATTTTGACTCCCATCCTCATTATGGTTCACATGCACATCAAAATGGCGGCAAAACGTAATGGTGAAAATAGCAATGCCCATGCTCATTCCCCTTAATTTTTGGATCCTCTAGTCAATTTTTATGTTATGCAATAACAAGTGTACAAGTGGCAATATTTTTGCATGAAATCAACTTATGACATCATCCTATCTTAATATCATCATCACTTACTCCTAGAAGTTTATATTAATCCCTAGGCATCATATTCACCAACTTGGATCAAGTATAGCAATGCAAGATTGATCAAAGTCATTTTGTTTTTCACAAATTCAAATCTTTATCTTTTAAAACATTAAAATTTAATTATAAACATTACCAAACTTTACACTTGTTGTTGTGAGCCAACCTAGATCTCATTGGTGTTGGTTTGTGTGTTATGATGTTGCATTTACAAAAAATATCACTCATTTATAAAACACATCAAGTATTTAAGAGAAGCATTATCATAGAGATTTTATAATGCATCTATAGCAATATTATCAAAGCATAAGTCATCTTAAACATCCTTGCATATTTGATTTTTATCTTTCATTATTGTTCCAAAGTCACTAAAGTAGTTTGTTTAGGGACTTGAGTAAGAAGAACATGACGGGCTCACTTAGAAAGTTCCCAAACAATGTTTTAAACATTATTTTCCCATATTCATATTATAGACATTTAGGCAAGTAGTTTATAATTACCAAAATTCTACAAATTCATTTCATAAATCTAATTTAAATTTTACACATCAAATCATTTTCAAACTTGTAGATTTGCAATCAAGAATTTGAAAAAATACATAGCATTGTAAATTTACTTATTCTAAAACATTTTTCTAATCAAGCCCTAAAAAACAATGGTGAATTAATTCTACCATCTTAAATAACATAGTCCACAATTCAAAATTCAAATTAAACATTACATTCAAATTCTATAATTTTATATATTTATTGATTATCCTAATCCAAAATCCAAAATCCAAAATCCAAAATCCAAAATCAATGGATGAACTATTTATATTAAGCATTTAATTTCATTACAAACTCAAAAGAAGGGCAAAAATAGTCGTCCAACAATTGGTCTTTCACTTAAATTTTTTATAATTGTGTTAATCAAGTCATTTAATTTTGTATTTTTTAAGTAAACAATTAAATTAAAAATTATTATCAAATAGTGATATTTTAATTGTTTAAATACAACTGATGAGAGTGATCATATGTTCCTTGACAATGGCATCCATTAAGAATCAAATTTCTTGAGGATATGTTTGGAACATATGCGATCCCTTAATGATTTTGATGGAGTCAATCCCCTAATAATGACAACTGAGTAAAAAGATAACCACTTTTTTTTAATTTCTGGATTTACATCCACAAAATCATTTTAGCCACTGGATACAAGAGCACGAGCCTTAGGCTACACCTCTTCAACTAAGAGCCAAAGATTGAGGGGTATCCATTCCGTCAAATTCGTCCGAGCTACAATTCGAGTCTTATCCCCTTTTTCAATGTAAGAGTCTTGCACTCACTTAATCTCTAATACACTTATTAAGAACCTTTCAACTTTACCAATATTTTCTCATAATAATATAATCTACACGCACCCAAATCTCTTACTAAAACCTTTATCATTTAATTGTTGAAGTGACCAAAATATTAAAAACTATTTTGCCAAGAATTTTAAGTCCAATCTATTATAATTTAAATTTCAATTAATTAATTCAGGATAGACATTGTCCCAGATTCCAAAACCGACAATAGAAGAATTAAAACACAGCGCTGTTCCCGCTAAGGCTGACAACAGAATATTCCCAAGATTCTTTCAAATCGTACGGCCCAGAAACGTTTTAGACATGTAATAACTTTCTATATTTCCGTTAACGTCCGCGTACTTTCTACTCTAAACAAGATAACGATCACCATTGTAATTGCTCTTTAAAATTGACGGTCTGTAGTCAGTTTTGGCTTTTTGGTTTTTTAAGTATATAATTTAGGTAGGGAAAGGGAAAGCTCACCGTAAATTTGTACTTCTTTTTAAAGTGCTGGCTGTTTAACGACCTTAAAGTTTTTATTATTTTTTGTTGAAATGGGATTGAAAGGTTTTAATAATATTTAAAACAGATTAAGTAGTATATGGAATTTAGGGTTAAATAATGTTGGAATTGTCGAATTCTAATATTTGACAATTGTAAAAGTTTTAAATTCGAAAAATAATTTTTGGAATAATAATCGTTTGGTTCACTTGGAATTCATAATGAGAGGATGGAAAATGTTGTTTGCATATGGATTTCAAAATATTATAAATTTTGCTTTACCCCCCCCTTCCCATTTAAGTGGAATTGGAATTGATTTTCCAATTCCACCTATTTAGATGGAAGATTCAAATGTTCGTTTTGGGGGTAAATGGGAATTAACAAATCCCTATTCGAGTTTCATGTTTTGAACACAAACATCGAAAATGTCAATTACGAGATTTGACAATCCCAATTCTAATTTAATTCCATAAATAAACATTTGATTGTTTTAGAAGTTTTTATGTCAATAGTGACATTGTTTGAAGTGAGTAGTAGCAATAAAAAAAAAATTTTGAGATGTAATTAAATATAAAGAAAAAGAATAATTAATATATAATTGTATTTTTTAATGTATATATATAGTTTTCATGTAATTTATTTAAAAGAATTTGGATCATTTGATTAATTAGTTGTTTTTTTCAATAGATTTTTCATTCTATGGGGTCCTTTTTACATAAGTTTTGAGGCATATCAATTGTTACATTGATATTTTATGTAGTAGTAATCAACATAGCTTTAAAATATTTTATTGTCATATTTGAATATTAATAGCCTTGATGTATTTCCTAAACATTCTTATAATTGTTTAAAACCATTTCTTTTGTTATGTCTGTTTTTTTAATTGTGAATTGAAAGTAGGAGATAATGATCCATTCAAGAAGTTGCAACTTGAAGATTTATTTTTGAATTTTTTTTTAATTTGAGGTTGAAATGGAATAGAAGATTTTAATAATATTAATGAGATTAACAAGTTTATGGAATTAAGTGTCATTGAAAAGGAAATTTGATTATAGAATTTATAGATTGTTTTAGAAGGTTTTGATGTCAATAGTTACACAATATTTGAATAGTAGTAACCCAAGTATATTTTTGTTGAGATATAATTAAATATAAAGAAAAAATTTATATTTTTTATGTATATATGTTGTTTTCATGTAAGTTATTTTCAAGGATTAGATTCATTTGCTTAACTAGTCCTTTTCCAAATGTTCGAATGGATTTTTAAGTTCCTATTGTCCTTTTCTACATAAGTCAAGTTCTTATTCTTGTTCAAAACCATTTCTTTTGTTATGTCTATTTTTTAAGTTGTTAATTGGAAGTGGCAAAAGAAGATCCATTTAAAGAGATACAAAATTGAAAATTTAAACAAGGTAAAGAATGTGCGTGATCATGTTCAATATTGTATTAATAATAAATGTTTGAATACCATTTAGGGCCTCGATATTTCTTGGATGTGTTTGTAACGTAATACCTTCAATTTCTCTCTTAATTTTATATAAGTTTAGCTATTCCTAGCCTTTGATACCGTTACAAATTTTCAACCCAATTAGTAGTGTGATTTGTCATACCAACAAGAACAAAAAATGAAGACAAAATAAAGAACTATAATACTAAAAAAATCACTAAAAATAACTATATATCTTCTTTGACCATTCCCAAGTTCATCTACTCTCCTATTCTAGAATCAAATCTTACATACATTTACAAAAATATATGCATCATTCACATTAATACAATTTAAAATATATATTATTAAATGCATGTATGTTTCTAGATTTGATTGTGTGTATTTTTTAGCATCAATGGATCACACTCTACGATCCATCATCACGAAGAGAGAGGGCAAGAATAATTATTAAATGTGTGTATGTTTCTGAATTTGATTGTGTGAATTTTTTAGCATCGATGTTTTGAATCACACTCGAGAATGCAAAAATAAGTCATAATGTTAATATATATTTTTTCTTTCCAAAAAGAGATTAAAGTCATACTAAACTTCTTAAAAACAACTACTATATTGTAAAATAAATATTTCAAAAATCAATTGTATTTAATTAGAAAACATGAAAAAAAATCCAAAACCGTGGTACAATAGATAAGGATCACTTTGTTAGGTATGAAAAAAGCATATGAGGAAAACAACGCATCTTTTGACGGCGACAGCCGGCGGACTTGCCGACATTATAAATTATAGTTTGTAGAAGTGTTTGCGTCCAAATGAAAAATGACATTACATACAATCCAATCTTTGGAAAATGATTGATGTGACAGCTCAGCACTTGGATACAACATGTCGCTGTCATCACGTGGAATACCATATCCAATATAATCGCAAACCTTATAATCTCCGTCACCATTTACAAATTGTGCCTCCTGATTGGCTGTCGAATGGCGGTTAATTTTTTAGGATCCTGTCATTTTAGCAGCTCAAGATTTATTTATTTTAAATGTTAGTGTCATGAAAGCATTTGATTTGACAGGTAAGTAATCCAGCATTTTCTTCCATCTAACTTTAGTGATTCTTTATTTTCAATTAATTAGGTCATATATTAAAATATCTAACTTTAAAAGTAAAGATAATATTTTAAAAATAGGTGGTGGTATGGAATAATGTTCTAAATTTAATCAATAAAGTTGGGAGATAAAAGTGAAAGTAATTTTTAAGGAATATATATAAAACTTTTCGGAAGAAGATAAACGAATAAAAGTAGGGGATAATTGCATAATAGAGGAGTAAAATCAACAAGGCGGTTTAATTATGTGTATATTTTTGTATCAATATTTCGAATCATACTTTATAATTCATTGTCAAGATAGTGAGTTAGGGATGAGAAAAGTGAATAGATTGTAGACCAAAAATTCACTGAATAAAGGATGATTCGATGGAATATTTATATGGAAGATTCAAATGTTGGTTTTGGGGGTAAATGGGAATTAACAAATCCCTATTCAAGTTTCATGTTTTGAACACAAACATCGAAAATGTCAATTACTAGATTTGACAATCTCAATTCTAGTCTAATTCTACCAAATAAACATTTGATTGTTTTAGAAGATTTGATGTCAATAGTGACATGTTTGAGGTGAGTACTAGTAATAAAAGAAATTTTTGAGATGTAAATAAATATAAAGAGAAAGAATAATTAATATGTAATTAGATTTTTTAATGTATATATATAGTTTTCGTGTAATTTATTTAAAAAAATTTAAATCATTTGATTAATTAGTTTTTAAATCATTTCGAATCAACATTTTTGTATATTTTTATATCATTAATTAGTTTTTCAACAAGGTGGTTTAATTATGTGTATATTTTTGTATCAACATTTCGAATCATACTTTATAATTCATTGTCAAGATAGTGAGTTAGGGATGAGAAAAGTGAATAGATTGTAGACCAAAAATTCACTGAATAAAGGATGATTCGAAATGTTGATACAAAACGATGCACATGGTTAAATTCAAGTTCTGTGGAAATCTAATGTGTTTAAGAGGTAAGGGGTTCTAGATTGGGGATTTGATCATTTAATTTACCTTGTATCAAGTAAGTTTTATTTTCATTATATTGATTTCTAATTGTTGAAAGTGGCACGTATTTTCTTTCCTTGGAGCACTCCTACGACTAAGAGTCTTGCATATTTAGTTACACCTATATTGATTTCTTATTGTTGAAAGTGGAGTCTTTTCTTTCTTCGGAGCCCTCCTATGACTAAGAGTCTTCACCTAAACAATCTTTTAAAGAGATGTGAAATGTCAAGTAAAGTACTTTGCATTGATCACTAGAGACATTCAACCATGTCTTTCAAGGGACAATAAAGTGGTAATCAAGGGACAATAAAGTAGTAATCAAGGGACCGTCATCTATCTTGATGATCATTTGAGTGGAGTTTATTCAATAGATAATAGAGTAAAACCTCTTTATTGACTATAACAACAATATTAATAAATGTTTTAAAATGTACTATTATATCCACTTAAAGATTATCATAAAATATTAAAACAAAACCCAAAACTAATTTTATTATTTATTTTTAATATTATGATATAATCATTATTTTAATATACTTTTTAACATATTATAATTATGTTGACAAAAATGAATCATACCTCCACCATAACATATGCAAATATTTGATCATCAATCCCACTCTTGAGACATATCCCTTTACCTAAGTTTAGGATATGCATGTTTCAATTAAAAAATATTTTGTTTTAAAATGGAGTTTATTGGGAAAAAAATTGTTACCCATTTTATAATGACACTAGCTTTATAAGAACTTGTGTGGTTACACCTATATAAATCAAATGGAGTTTTTATAATATATTTTTAGGAATTACATTTTGATTGGACATCAAGCATTTATCTTGTGGTTTTAAGGTGGATTGTAGGCTTCTTTCAATCAATAAAAATAATATGATTTCTCAGGAAGGAATGAAAATATTTTCCCTCTATATGTATAGTTTATAGTATCATGTTTTAAAAAATTGGAAAAATATTTTTTAAATTTTAGATGTAAATTATACTCAAAATTTTGAAGTGGTTATAAAGGTTTCTAAAAAATTGTGTAATAAAAAATTGTATACATATTTTTTATATTTCATCTATATATGTTATTTATATATTTTTATATTATAAGTCATATTTGTCGGGCTAATTTGGTAGCAAGAATTGAACCTTGGACCTATATGGGAGGAACCTCAAGCTCTATGAATGATGTCATGGAAAATAGATCATGAAAGTCCCCATGAACCATAGGCAAAGTTTGAATTGAAGTGATATCTACAAACTCCAACACTACCTCCAATCCTCATCTATATTCCTCCCTTTCAAACCACTAAGCTAAATACTTTAGTCTTAACAAACTATAAAGTGCTAGAGACAAACATGGATGCCATATTTGAATTCATCCTAATATTAATCTCTACCTCAAGATATTTAATGCCAAGCACCTGCATCACTCACTTAATCTTTCTTGACAACACCACAAAAATTGTTGTCAAACTCATTCAAGAAAAAATTGGGTTTCATCAACCCAAAATACCATATCTCAATACTAAACTATCCCTTCCATTAGTCGCCAATTTAAGTTATAATAATCAAAATCCCCTCTGTTAAGGTTTTAGGATCATTGCAAATGTAATAGCACTATCTGATTGTATGTGTTTTCCAAATGCAACAATCTCTTGCATTTATATTGAGAATGAGCCAAGAAGAGACATGTCCCTTCATGAGACATGTCTATTCATTAATATGTAATTAATATAATGACAATTATTATTATATATACATACATATATATAATATCTCTTGACTATTATACTAATTTCTCTAATATTTACATAATACACACACACACACACATCTCATATATATATATATATATATATATATATATATATATATATATATATATATATATATATATATATATATATATATATATATATATATATATATATATATATATATATATATATATATATATATATATATATATATATATCTTCACTATTATTGACTCGTAGTGTTTATTTGACTGAAGATAAAAAACATCAACACTCCCTCTTAGCTAGGGAGGATAAATCAATCATATGATGTAAGAAATAAAGGCATCATCCTCAAGATGTAATCAATAGAAACATAGTCTCAATATGTGGATTGCCTCCATCGGCGATTCTATCGACAAGTTCTCAGGTGGATTGCCTCCATCGACGATTATATCCACAAGCTCTTGAGTATTGGCCTATCAGAATGTCAACACATGACATTCACCAAATACTCTAAGTATTAGCCTATCAAAACATCAACATATGATATTCACCAAGTACTCAATAAGGTACTGACCTACAAAATATCAACACATGATATTCACCAAATACCTATCATATATCTATACAAACAACTCTTAGACCGCTAATGACATCTAACACTTAGTTGTTGATTTACAAGATATATCTATGCAAAGAGCTTATAGACCATCAATTTAATGACATCTAACACTTAGTTGTTGCTTTACAAGATGTATCTATACAAGCAACTTATAGACCGTCAATTTAATGACATCTAACACTTAGTTGTTGCTTTAAAAGATATATTTATGCAAACAACTCATAGACCGTCAACTTAATGACATCTAACACTTAGTTGTTTCTTAATTCATCATGATCTGTTTCAACATTATGAATAATGTATATCATGATTTAAGTTATTGAAAGATCTTCGCCTTCCAATAACTTTTGCAAATACAACTGATAATCATTTGGAAGTTGTCACTTCCTCATGATCTACACAGGGGGCAGGCCCATTAAAAACATGCATGATTCATTAGTATAATAATCAATTATATCAAGTTTACCTCAGAAGTGTTTCACCTTCAATAGTGAACTCCCTCTAAATCAATATGATCAAGATTGTCACAAGTTGACTGAACCATTTGCTCCCTCTAAAGCTCAAGTTTATCAACTTCTTGACCTCTTTTGAAATGTCAGACTCCCTTTGCATCTAGTCATCAATTCGTTTGCAAGCATCAAGTTATTTCTCCCTTGAATGCAATTATCTTGTGCTTCTGTCTTGAAGGTATGTCAAAGAGAGGTTACAAATAGCTCACTGAACTATCTCGACCAGAAATACCAATGATAGAAGCATACAAGATTTTACTAACCAATAGTATAGGCATGACTTACAAACTCAAAAATTATGTGCATTAATAAAACATGAAATACTTATCTTTTATAAATTTCAAGTATTTCATTCTATATAGAAAATATCATGCAAATTCATAGAATGATGCCATCGTTCTCAAACATTACTATAATTCTTCACATGAACTATATTTAATATCCAAAGGTTCTATACACTATCACAACCTTCAATCTTATTAGATCTCCCTTCAAGTGGTTAGGCTTTTAAAGAAGGAACCTCGCTCTTTTTCAGATTTTTTTCATAGACCCGTACATGGTCATAACTTTTGAACCTGGCATTTTCTCTTCAATTGCTCTGGTGAGATTCTTGTAAATTTGTTTATCACCAACATATCCAAAATTTAGAAAAATCCAACGATGCGTTTGTGAGATATGGTCCTCGTACCGAGACTGTATTTTCTGAGACAGTCACACATTCACCATCAATAACTACTCTCTTACATTTGCAACCTAGCTCTAATACCATGTTAAGGTTTTAGGATCATTGCCAATGTAATAGCACTATCTGATTGTATGTGTTTTCCAGATGCAACAATCTCTTGCATTTATATTGAGAATGAGCCAAGAAGAGACATGTCCCTTCATGAGACATGTCTATTCATTAATATATAATTAATATAATGACAATTATTATTATTATTATTATTATTATTATTATTATATAATGAATGTAAATATTAGAGAAATTAATATAATACTCAAGATATATATATATATATATATATATATATATATATATATATATATATATATATATATATATATATATATATATATAATATATATATATATATATATATATATATAATATCTCTTGAGTATTATATTAATTTCTCTAATATTTACATTATAATATATATATAATTTCTCTAATATATATATATATATATATATATATATATATATATATATATATATATATATATATATATATATATATATATATATATATATATATATATATATATATATATATATATATATATATATAATATCTCTTGAGTATTATATTAATTTCTCTAATATTTACATTATAATATATATATTAGAGAAATTAATATAATACTCAAGAGATATTATATATATATATATATATATATTTATATTTATATATATATATATATATATATATATATATATATATATATATATATATATATATATATATATATATATATATATATATATATATCTTCACTATTATTGACTCATAGTGTTTATTTGACTGAAGCTACAAAACATCAACACCCTCCCCACCATCATTGCCACTTCACATCGATGACAAAGGTGCAAGTGAAAATTCTTTTGGCTAATAATAATTTACAAAAAAAAAAGACCATTCATAATATTCTAACAAGCAAATCAATATAATCACGTCAATAGAGCAATCAGATCCCCTTACATGTCCAAATGTCCATCTCTCTACTAAATCATCCCACTTTTAAAACAAAATTAACTATAATAATATCTTCATTCAAATAAATAATATAATTGTCCAAGAAATTCATAATCCAATTAGCCTATCCATAACAATATCTAAATGAGAAAATTTAAACAATTCCAACAAAAAGAAATCCTAAGATTTTTTTTATTTTTTTTTCCATTGGTGTTTCCTGTATTTTCAATCACATTGAAAATGACCATAGAGATCTTCTATTAACATTAGCAATTCAACATTATATTGTCATTGGAAATCTACAAAGAAGGAACTAGACACTCATTTCATTACTCGTCTTATCCACCAATTTCTTAAAAGTACCATATGTCAAGGACCCAAGAAATAATGGATCACATGCCCTACTCTTGAAGCCCTCAAACTAGCCTTGGAGACTCCATCTAAATACAACTTGAAAGATCAAATAAGTTGGGAACTTATTTTGATTTTTTTCCCAAAGATGTTTTGTCCTACCCAAAATAACAAGAAATGGTTTTAATACTTTCTAATGCTTAAGAACCTTTCTATCCCATGACGTGAAAACTTTATTTTTCTATCACATATTTTTCACTTGCATTGTAACCACTTTTGGATAGCTTCCTTCAACCTGATAATCACCTCATTAACTAAAAATGACATTTCCTAGAAAACCCTCATATTCCTTTCTTTTCAAATAGATGTTAGGTAAGCATAGAAGTGTAGATCGCCTAAAGAGATGAAAATTTTCTTCTAGTTTAAGAAGCATCAAACCTTTCAAAAATGAAGTTTTGGATAGATTGAGGTAAGCATGCACCCAAGCCTAACATTTTAAAGAAATTTGGTAAAGAATAAGACGATTTATTGATTTCTCCTCCTAATGGAAAAGGACATGCCTAATTGGATGTAATAACTATCCTTGCTTTTTTGGGGTTTTTTACTTGAAACAAATGAAATGAGATATATCTATTGTTGATTGTTAGCTTCATATTACATGCATGTAAGTCAAAACCACATATACAAATACTCTTAAGATAACAAACTGGATGAGTGGGGTATATCCCCTCCAACTCATTCAATACAATAACATGAAATAGAAAATGAGTGTGCAACTATCTAATTGAGTGTGGTTTGTCACCATCACCGCATTGAAGAAGGTTTATAATATGCAATGAACTTGGAAATACAATGCAAAGATCAAAATTGAGATACCCACATGGTCAGATCTTATTACAAACATATATCTAACAAACCCAATTACTGATAATTGAAAATGATGAACATGCAACAAAAAATCAATAAGAAATATCACTTTAAACCCTAGACGTCCAACTCAAACTCCTCAAACTAAAATGACATAAAGAAATCAAATCTTACTATACTCAAAGTGCCTCCCAAATAGCATATTTTTGCAATGCAAACCTCAATCTAAAGAAGAATGGAGATTTCATTTATGGATGGAGCACAATTGTGATATTCGTATGAAATCATAAAGTTAATTTCTCATATTGTATCTTTCAACAACATGAAAAATGATGTCTGCAAGGGGTTTTGTCCTCAAAAACCAAATATCCACCAAATAGAAGAAATATCAAAATCCAAACTGAACATCCTCAAATGAGTTCTTAACTCTCTTTTTATACTTTCTCCAAGGGGGTTGATCCACTTCACCAAGCAATGTGGGATTAAATAAACCACCTTTTCAGTCTCCCAAATATTAAAGGTCTCATTCTATTAAGAAATATCAGTTTTCTCCTCTTACATGGGATGGCAAATGCTCCCCTTTCAAAACAACGTTGTGTTACTAGGCCAAGGGGTAATAGTCACTTGAGTCATAAACTAACGATATAAGAGACTTGGGTGATTAAAATCAAAATATATTTCTATGAACATATTAAAACTTCACCCAACGTCCAAATATGAAATATTACACTGTTGGAGAAATAGAGGCTGACTCAATTGCTTAAAATAGACACTTACTAAAAATAGAAACTGCTAAAATAGTGTGTCCAAACACCAAATTTGTCTTATCTAAGATACATTAAAACTTACTAAAAATAGTAAGTGCTAAAAATAGACACTGCTAAAAATAGTAACTTACTAAAAGGGCTCCAACAAATGGCAATGGATTCCTCAAATCATGTCTGATGATGAAATTGCTTCTGATAATGCCTCCAAGAGTGTTGTTAATCTCCATTGATCTACTTGAACACACTAGCAACATCAAAATTCTCCTTTGATTCTACTAACACCAACCTAGAAGACCAACACGATTTGCACTATAAGAGAACTAGAAAGTGGGGACATTACAATTTGCCCTTCCCAAATATTGTTTGTCCTCAAGCAATGCCAAAGTAACTCCACAATCATCAAACTAATCCAAAAGGTTACCAAGAATAATTCCATGGTCCCAAGTTATCCTAGGAGATTTGTAGTGTCATCTTCTTAAAAAGTCTTGCAAGGTACCCAACAAAGTGACCTCTTGAAAGCCTCTCAAAAGGAACAATCAAATATTGCACCAACTCTATCAAATCCTCAAGAAATTTCTCTCCAAAAGAACTAAACTTGAACACCATAGGATAACCTCCAATAAACCAACATTAGTTTCCCAATCCTCAACTACTAAACTACAAACCCAAGTGATTCTAGGGTTCCAAATCAATCTCATAAAGGAACCACCATGTCGACGCTGCACTACTCTAATCACAACATAAAAAAAAGTTCTCTTGTGGCATTCCAGTAAGATCCATAAATGCAATTCCAATAACTAACATGATCTGCTTAGGCCAAAACCTTAATCCTCAATATATCTCCACTAGAAGTCCCAAACAAGTAATGGGTATCACAAATGAGGGACTAGTAAAGATGTATGTATAACTAACCCTAAAATCAACTAACGAAGTAGTCTATCTATGATCAACAATTGGAATCATATCACTAACACATAACCTCCAAGTGTCAAGGTAAGAAGATTGAGTACATCAACAAACCCAACTTACTGCAATCAATCAATTATTATCTAGAATCATGCATAATAAAATCATGAAGTGATTGTAATGACCCAAACTCTCCTAAGTGAAAGTGGAGAATAATTAAACTATACTTAGAGGATCCCCCACAATTGGTTGAACTGAAATATGCAAGTGTTCAAAATCAAATTGTCCCAAGATTGAGGTCAACATAATCAATGTGCAAAAGTTAGGACAATAGTAAACACTCTAAAATCTCACTAGATACATAGAACTCATGATTATGGGAGTAACTTAAAACCCATCAATTATGATCAAATCTCCTTTACCATCAATCCTCAACCAAGAACTACTCATTTGTTGGACTAAATAAACTGTCCAACTCATATACAAATCAAAATTTGAACTCATATGTAATATGATCAGAGAGTGGAAAACAATGCTAACATTCATTATTACAACTTCAAAGCCCTCTGAAAGATGAACCATAGCATAATGAAGTTTGTTGTCCTAAACCAACTCCAAAGGTAAAATGTAAAGCTTACAACACAAATATTTATAGGGTGAACTCCATGAGTTTGAAGATATTAAATAAATAAGAACTATTGTTGTACATGACTAAAATCAGGGAAGTATAATCTAATTTAAGTACTCTACATAGAGGACAATAGTATTACCAATGAATTATCCAAGTATAAGACTAAAAGTTGAGCATTGCAACACTCAAAAATAACTTGGGAGTGGCTAGAAAACACCTCCGAGCAATCTCCAACTGAGAATCTTTACTTTATTGACAAAAGAAATTGTACCAACTCCCCTAAATGACAAAAAAACATAAAGTGAAGTGATTGATTTGCAATCCCACAAAAAGCTCCAAACTAAAAAAGTGATCTATTATTTGTCAAAGAATACTCTGAAGAGGTCATACTACAAATGTTCAAATCTCTACTTAAAATCTCTCTCCAATCCATTTGTAAATGAACAAAGAAAATCACATGATGGTTAGTAAGGAACAAAACAACTCCTTTAAATTTGAAACTTCGATTCTTATCACTCCAACGATCATTCCTATAACTCCCAATGATCTTTGTCAATTCATTTTTAGAATCCCAAGCATGGACACCCAACCAAGAATAATATCATGCATATCTAGGAAGGTGCACACCAAGACACCAAGTGTCATCCAAATCAACTTGTACATCAAGGAATTTTGTGACTCCTTTGTTAATACCTTGTAGCCTATCCATAAAAGCATCTAAAATTGAAGTGTGAGGAGCAATAGTAATCTTCATATCCAATCCCAAAGAAAGATTAGTATGATATATAACATCACTCAATGCAAAGGATGAATTGTCAAGTATGTAGATGTCATATTTATGTCCTTTCCCAAAATGCATGTAAGAAGCAATTTGGAAACTACCTTTACTTACTATTGTTCTAAAATTTTCACCAAGCTCAAGAATAAGTTTTGGAAACCTTTCAAAATCTAAGATGTTGAAGTCTCCAAGAATCAATACATCCCATGAAGAAACCACATTTCCTAGTGTCATAACACTCCTATGCAGTCTCAATCTGTCTCCTCGTTTTCATATCTCATATCTAGTGGTCTCCCAAGAGAGTAACAAATCATCTCATAATGTGAACCTAGTTCAACAGAAGGCTAAAAACCAACCTCTAACTCAAATCTTGAATCTTCTCCTAGATCCCATAGATTACTATTTTCACCAAGGGAAACACTACAACCAAGAGTTGTTCCATCATCCAACTCAAAAAGTGGATTGTCATATGTCTTCTCTATACCCGCCTCAAACAATGGGTTATCATTGAACACCGCAAATTGATTCTTGTAATCATATTTATGCAAATCAAGAGAGCTATTGCTCTAATGAATATCAAAATCAAAACTGTTATACCTTTCATCAATGACTCCAAGGTTGTCCCAAGTCTCTCATGCATCCTGGTTTTTATTTTCAGTTTTATATTGTGGATCCAAATAATCAAAGTTCCTAAATTTTTGCTCAAATTCAACCCCATGCAAAGATAAATCAGATTTTGTTTTAAGATCTTCATCACAATCATCAATGCTATCCTCCATAATTTCATTATGATAAAAGAAATGTGAACATCATCACAATCAAAACAAAATTCATTTTATGTAGGATCTCCATACTTAGGTGCCAACAAACCTAGATCCCATGTGTCAAAAGCTTGATTTCTTTTATTAGAAATAAAGTGATTTTTGTCCTCCTCATGATTAGTTACCTCTATGAGAGATTTGCTCCTAGTCTCACTAGCACTGATGTCTTCATAAACACTCATTTGCAAAGGTTGCGTATGAGCATCTAGCCTATATCTATCAAAACAATCATCACTAGAAATATATGAACTCAATCCCAAGGCTATTGTTTTCTATTTCCCTTCGTCTATAAACTCATCAACAATAGTGGCATGCATGTCCAAGGGGCCTTTTTGAAACTCTATCACATGGTCTTTATGTATCAAGGCACTATCTCCATTTGAATGATTTGTTCTTTACATTTGTTTGTTTCTCATTGTTTCTTGAACTAGAGGAGTCTTTTTCAGAATTCTTCTTAACACCAAATAGAGACTTTACCCATTTAGGATGCTCATGCAGTTCCTTATGCAATTATTTTAAAGTCTTGACATAATTTTTCCATCTCTTAGTATAGCTTTGAAAATTTTGGTTCAATTCTATCAACCCTTATAGAGGTTGCCCCTCAAAATTCTTCATCTTTCTAAGTAGAAAAATCCAAAACCTTATTGCAATCTTCAAGAATCAATTCTAAAATTTATAACCTATCAGGTTGGCAAGATGCATAACTCTAGTATCTTTCTTCCCTGTCATTGGCTCTCATAGGAAATGCTCAAACTCGACATGCAAGGCTCTAAAATGGCATGCAAACTTCTAAATAGTCTCAAAATATAAGATACACTGATAGGAAGCAACATGCACCTGACCCTAGGTCACCTCTAAACTCACATACAAGAGTGATAAACTCACATTCAACTAATAAACCCAATAGGCTAGAAGGAAAACCAGCTCTAATACCACTGCTAGAGCGAGCCCTTGAAAACTAGAAGAAAACATCTAGCCATAAAAGAAAACAAGTTTTTATCCTTACTAAAATAGACAATCTACCTGGAAAGACAAAAAATAACCCAACATTATTAGCAACTTCCACATGACTTCGGCCTTCAAGAACTTAAATACTTCCACCAAAACCCGAAACAAGCACTGTCACCATATTCAAAAATTTCATAAGAAGGAGAACACAACCAACACATGGGGATGCAAGACCCCATCCTTATCATTCACAAGGAACCACCAACATGGCCCAATAGGTAACATGTCATCACCACAACCCACCTCACCTTTGGTCATCATTTCACTAACCAATAGGAACCAGACAAAAAACCATCCACAAAGAGGCAACTCCCTAAAAAATGTTGAGGCCAGAGTCACAAATACCTCTCCCCACCATCTCTAGCCAGGATTTAAAGGCTCCTCAGTAGCACCTCTAAGCATAGAAAGACAAGGGTGGAACAAGAAAAGCCCCAACAAAAAACACAAAATAACCTTCCCATCACCCTAGAGAAAAGGCAAGAACCTACAAATAAGTTGTATTTGGGACACAACAACTCCATCCATAACCCTCCACAAACAAACCAATGCAGCGGAGAGGTGCCATACACATGAAGTACCAAAGGTAGCACACACCCTCACACCGAAAGGAACACCAAACCACATACCTACAGTTGGGTATTATCTTACCAAACCACTATAAGTTCTCCATCTCTAAACAAGGGAAAAAGGATCTTCGAACACCAAACAAATAGAGAAGACCTATGTTACAAGAGAAGCCACCTGAAAAAGGCCTCAACAAGTCTATGAGGGAAAAGACAAATCTCTTTCATCCATTCTCATCTACCACATCATAAGAGATTAACTTGCCTCAAAATTTGGGTAGAGAACAGAGTCACAACCTCTACTTTGACTCAGGGAAACTCTATCAAGAAATTTTGTCCCTCTACCAAGGAAGAAAGTGTGCATAAACAACACCATAGGGCCACAACAAAAGGCCCTACTCTGACACAACCACCAAACATCCAAACCCAGACACCCATCAAGAACAGTAGGGGCATTTATCACCATCGAAACCCCCACGAAACCATGCATAGGGACGAGTAGAGTCTGCTAAAGAGGGAGGCAGACAAAAAGCATTGGCCTACCCAAAAAATAACTACAGAGACCACCATACGAGGACAAGAAGCGTCCATAGCAAGTAACCCGGGAAAGACAACCAAAATCACCTACATAATTAGCCACATTCTATAAAGGAACAAATCCAATAGATCATGAAAAGAAACAAGGTAGAAGCCTTCATCTGCAAACGAAGAGGCATATTACATTTGTTTCTCTATATGTGCCTATTTATTTATTTATTTATTTATTTATTTATTTATTTATTTATTTGCTTATTGTGTTTGTTCTTACTTTTCGCTTATTTGTTGATGTTCTTTTACATTTCGTGATTATTTTTGTATGTGTTTTGTCTTTGTATTCAATTTTTGAGTATATGAGTATTTGCTTTTTGTAATTCATTTTGATGTCCTTGCTTATGATTGTTTTTGTTTCTTATCTTGATATTTATGCTTAGGTTTTTGTGAATGATTTTTTCTTTTTTGTTTGGTTTATTTTTATCTTGTTTATTAATTTGGTTTGATTTATCTATTCTCATTTTCTTTAGTTTCTTATTTATATTTGTTTGTTCTTTTATATTTTTGTCTTCATTTCATTTTTCTTATTCTTTTTTTTTGTCTTTGTTCTTACTTTTTTGAACTTTGTGCACATTTTCCTTCTCGACCTTTTAAACCAATTTCATCGACAATTTCTTCCATTTTATTATTGCAGCTCTGTCATCCTAATGATGGATCAGGGAGTGTGATCCAAAACATATGCAAATAAATTATACATAGTTTAATCCAGAAACATAACTAGTTAATCATTATAGACTATGGAAATTTGATATCTGTGAGACAAACCTTACTCTAGCATTTGGAAACCAGCCTATTGAGCTATATATGAGGTGCTAAATCCACTAAGTATACAAGATTGACATTATACCTTCCATCTTTTTCACCAAACATCAAATAATGTCATTTTATTAATGTCTTTTAGCCAATTTTGTGCCTAGTATGTATTGTTGAACCTCAAAAACATTTGAAGACAAAAAATTCCTTCAATTCTGAAAAATTGCTCGTCATCTTTAAAGAACCAAATAATCATGTATATCCCATACAATGGAAAAACAATATTTATTTGACTTTCTAGACTTCTCTTTATTATGCAGGGGCATTGTTCCCTCATTGAATTTTGCTTCCAGTTTTGATTTTTATTTTCGTGTTTAGCCATAGCTAGTTCATTTGTTACCTTTTACAAACAAATGGTTCATATGTTACCTTTTAAAAATAAGTGGTTCATTTGGTGTCCTTTAAAAAATCAGTCGTTAGATTGGGCAACTTGTGTTGATAGCGGTTATAGAATTTGTTGAAACTGTGGAAAGGGGATTGAAGTCTATCAGAATTAAAATGGCTATCAATTGATTGTAATGATGGTTCTTGTTGTTGCAAAAAATTTAAATAAAAAACATTTTGGGGATTTTTTGTGAGGGATACAGATTGGCTTTGTGGTTTCTCTACTTTTATAAATGTTTTTGCACAATGCCCTATTTGTATACTGTAATTCCTTCGCATTAAACAATTATTGGCTTACTGTCTTGTATTACTGTCATTGTTTTTTTATTAAGTGAAAATAGGTTTTGAAGGGGGCTCGAAACCCTGTACAAGGAAGTTTTAGGAGGGGCCTGAAAGCCACAACTAAAGATATTCAGAAATAGCCACAAAATGAATAAGAATGAAGATGAGGCGAAACAAGGCCAAGAAAAGGGGAGCAAAACTAGAGACCTCCCCCCACCAAAACAAAGGGTTGCATGAAAAATAAGACCATGAGAAACTAGTAAGTAGCCCAAAACAACCAATACCTCAAAAAACATGCAGTCTAGATAGACTAGGCATACAAAGTTCCAACTTCCTGAAGGGGAAAAAAATAATAGGGTCCCCCAACCAGGACCAACTGTCCAACATTAGGATTTCCCTTTGGATCCATTCTTATGGGATCCAAGGGTCATATCAAAAGGAGGAGGAGACCTCTTAGAGTGTTTACCTTTGACTGTAATCCAGCCTTCCTCAACCTTAGCAACCTCAGCCTACCAAACCATTGAATCCAACGTAGAAAAATCAACCCCCAAGTAAAGATCAGCGCAAAGCGAAGAGCCAGTAGAGCCAGCAGAACCAGCAGATCTAGGGCTAGTCACATCACTAGAAGGAGGAATAGAGATAGCACCAGCAGACGCCCCAGCAAGGACCTTATCACAACCAGCATCAGGGATAGATACAGTAGAATGATCAAGTATCAAATCAAAACCATCAGCTAGCTCTGACTAAGACAGAATAGGAACAGCCTCTGAAACAACAACGGAAGGGACAATAACGTTGACAACATCCATAAAAGATGAATCTAAAATGGTCCCAAGAACCACAGAAGCATAACCAACAGAACCCACAATAGCACTGGTGGAATGATTTTGCCCAACCATCTGAGAAGAAGACTTAAAAACTATGTAATGATGGGAACAAGCACCTTTCCACCATGAAGAGGGATTATTCAATTTAACTTTCTCTAAATCACATTTAGCAGCAACATGTCTCATCTTGAAGCATCTTCTACATCTAAAGAGAATTCCTTCATAGTCCAAAGGTTGAATCCAAGAACCCCTTGGAGTTGAGAGTTTAATCTCTACTAGCAAACCCTTAGAAGCATCAATATCAACCAAAATGCAGGCATAGGTGGATGAAGAATATAAGAAGACTCCACATCCACCATAATAAAATCACCCAGAGCCTCACACACTTCCTCTAGGAGAGAGTCCACCCAGAGATGAAGTGGGAGGTAGGGGAGTCTAACCCAAATTGGCATTTTGCAAAAGAATTCAGATGAAGGTTTGAAGTCCTCATGTCAGAGTTTCATCATCAAGGGGAAGCGATTATCCAAGAAAAAAATGCTTACAAAGAATAATCTCTTTATCCGCCACATTTACAAACTTGGCAATAAAGAAACCTTGGCCATACGAAAAATCTGGACTGAATCCAAAATAATGGGCTTCCAATACTTAGAGATCCAATCATGGAGCCCTAGGAGACTAGGCCAAAAACCTTCAAACCGACGGATGAAATTATTGTCATTGTTGTAGACATAGCTGACTTGCATTAGCCATTTCTTGGCACAATTTTGTCGCCATATTTTTGTATCTTTGGTTTTCTTTTGCCTTATTGAGTCCTAGAGTTTATGTCTCTTCCATTGGTTGGAAGAGGGTTGTCATCACTTTATGCCAAAGGGTGATGCTTTCTCTAATATCTTCCCAAAATTTTAGTAATCTCCCAAGAGAGATGTTATGTGGCAATAGGTCTACAAACAAAAAAGAACCATAATATCATGCTTGAGTTTTTATTGAGAAAATAATTGATGGATCTTAGACAAAATATTTCTATAACAGCTTTCTCCATTTGACGAAGGGTTGAGAAAACATTCCTCATACCAATTTAGCACCCAAGGCTCTATTTTTCCTTTCCAAACATCTAATACAACACCTCCTTCCTTTGGGTAGATTTTATCCCATGCAGTAAGGGAATTTAATTTTTCCCATTTAGCCTCTAACACAAAAATTGTCATATGATCTATTATGGATTGTTTATAACGTGTGTCAAAGCATTGAGGGTGCACATTCAATAAATTTGTAAATCATTCAATATTAATGTAATCAAAAGGATCTCTTTGACCAAATAAATTCACTTGCATTTACATGAACAAAGTCACTTGTGTCAAAGGAATCCACTAACTACATCATAAAAAGATTGACCATTACGACAAAAGGAGAAACTCCCAAGTATTTGTTTGGCAAATACCAAACCCAAAAGCTTAACACCTTGGTGATCTACAATGGTAGCATTGGAAAAAAAATTTAAAGTTGTTGCTTCATTCTTGTGGTTTATAATTTGAAAAATCTATTGCAGACACTGATTATTAATCTCCTATCTTATAAAGATTATTTAACTGTCAAAAATTAATTCACAACTAATATTGAAAAATAACACAACTGCAACTTCACCAAATGAAAAATATGGAAAGAAACGTGCAACACAATGAACACAATATTTTTGGACAAATTGTCCTTGGAAAAACCCCGGAGGGAAAACCAGTACTGTAGATGAGAAATATATTAATCTTCAGAAAATTAAGAGATACAAAAACTCCTTGCCTCCTACTAGAAGAGCTCCGACAACCTCCCAATTTCTCATGTTGATATACCCCCACTGCTATCTCCCAACGCTATCACTACGCCCTTGCAATCATTGCAAGACTATTTGCTATCACTGCAAATTCATTTGCTAACACTGCAAATGCTTCTTCAACTTATGTCTGTTGTGTTTTCCAAATGCCCATAGACCCCCTTTTATACTACCCTTGTTGGAGAACCAATGGCCGAGATCAACTCTCAATCAACGGATGAGATAAATACAAAACCCAAAAACCAATAAAAAAGAGATTGCAAGGTGTCACCTAGGGGAATCAAATAATGCATTAAATAATTGTATCTACACTAAATTCTAGACAAACAATTATTTAATATTGTTTAGCAAGTGGACAAACAGTTGTCCAAGCTAACTAACTAACACTCCCTCTTAGGGAAGAAGTTATTCTGCATGACACCCAACTTATCTCTGAAGAAGATGAATTTTGCCTTCCCCAATGCCTTTGTCAGAATGTCTGCTACCTACTCCTTTGTAGGTATGTATTGTAGCTGAACAATCCCCCGTTATACACAATCTTTGATGAAGTGATACCTTGTCTATATGTTTAGACCTATCATGAAACACCAAATTCTCAGATAAGATAATACAACTCTGATTGTCACAGTGTATTACAGTAGTCTCAACCTTCTGACCAAACAAGGATACTAGAAAATTTTGAAGCCATATAGCTTCACACGTCACCATGTTAGTTGCTATGTATTCTGCTTCTACAGAACTCAGAGCTACAGACTTTTTCTTCCTACTGAACCAAGAGACAACCCTTGATCCCAAACTAAAACAACACCCTGAAGTACTTCTCGTGCTTGTTGTACTGCCTGCCCAATCTGCATCAGTATAGCCTATCAACTTTATACCTTCACCTCGAACATATTTGATCTTGTACTCAACTATACCACACAAATAACGCAACACATGCTTTGTTGTTGTCCAATGTCCTCTCTTTGGCTCAACGATGAACTAACTAAGAGAGTTTACTGCAAATGGTATATCTAGCCTAGCATTGACCAAATACATGAGCAAACCAATCAATTGTTTGTATAAGGTGGGATCTATATCCTTCTCCTTGGATGTATCTACCTTCCTCCAATTCATGATCATAGGTGTAGACATGGCTTTGCAATCCTCCATCCTGAATCTCTTCAAGATTTCAATGCAATATTTCCCTTGCCCAAGGAAAATCTCTCCATCTGTCTGCCACACCTCCATGCCTAGAAAGTAGTGTATAAGTCCCAAATCCTTCATCTTGAACTCTGCTGCAAGGTCCCTCTTGCACTCAACTATGAGCCCTAGTGAACCTGTTAGAAACAAGTCATCCACATATAGAACAAGAATGAGAACCTCACCTCCAACTACCAAGTAGTAGAGGTTAGCATCTACCTCACTCTTCACAAAGCCCATTTCCTGCAAGTAAGTATTGATGTGCTCATACCACGCTCTGGGAGCCTGCTTCAGTCTGTACAAAGCTCTCTTCAATCTACACACGTGGGTCTCTCTGATGTGTGCTACAAAGCCTTCTGGTTTCTCTATGTATACCTCCTCCTTCAACTCACCATTGAGGAATGTTGTCTTGACATCCATTTGATGGATCTACCATCTCATATGTCTTGCAAATGAGATCACAGCTCGTATAGAAATATACATGGCCATAGGAGAAAATGTCTCCTCATAGTCTATTCCCTCCTGAGAGAAACCCTTTGCCACAAACCTTGCCTTGTATTTCTTGATGCTACCATTTTCAGTGTGCTTGATCTTGTAGATCTATCATGATCCAACCACTTCCATATTTGTTGGTCTAGGCACTGCCTCCCACACATTGTTATGCATTATTGAGGTATATTCCTCAACCATCGCATCTCACCACACCTGATGTTGTGCATCCTCCTGATAACTAGAAGACTCACTATCTACCAACTGGCTAACTAAAGCTACATAGTCATTGAACTTGGATGGTTGTCTATGTTGTCTAGTACTCATCCTAGGAGCCCCTATTGATATTTCGGCCTTTACGAAAAATATCTCTACCTTGGATAGATAAATTGATTTGCATAAATAATAATAATAAATATTGGAGATATTTATTATTTATTGTTTATCAATCTAATTCAATATATATATGAGTTGATTGAATTAAATATTAGAGGGCCCAAGGTCGGCCTCTTGATATGAATGTTTTATGGTATAAGTCGGCCCCTTGAGGAATGGTTTCATGCTCATATATATTTGGTCAAGTCTTGAGGAAGAGAGACACCAAAAACATAATGTGCTCTCTCTCCATTCAAGAATCATAGCAGAGATTATTCTAGACAACAAACATGGAAGCAGCAATCTGTAGCAGACATTATTCTGGGAAGCAGCGAATTTCCTAGGTTGGTGATCTGCTTCCCTCCCTTAAGGCTCGAACCTCCCTGGCATTTACTAACAGTTCGGTTATGCATTAGGAAGCAGCAAACACCAATGAGCAGTAGCAAATACCATTGAGGAGGCAATGAATACACCCTTTGGAAGGCTGTGAATTCACCATTAGGTAGCAGATCTCAGTCCAAGGCAGCAGCAACCTCTATGCCCTAACTACAGTACATTCAAGTGCAGATTCTGGATTAGGTGGAGCATTGAGGAGTTCAATGAGCTGCATATTCAAAGTGGAGATTCTCATATTGATCAAGGTTGATCAATATCATTGCATATTGGAGGGCATTAATGGCAAGGCAGATCTAGGCTTAGTTTCAGCCTATTCAAGGACACACAAGTACAAATCTTTGAACAACTTTGTGAAGCCCTAGGTGAGCTAAAGGAATTGAAGACTCCAAGGATGAATATCAGAATTATATTCCAGGTACTATCTTTTCTTTTTCTTGAGTTTATGTTATCATGTGCTTAGTGTTTGGAAGACTTCTATAGTTTGATCTTTCCTAGTAGAATCTGTAAAATACTAACATGGTATCAGAGCTACGGTTGGGCAAAAGATCCATTTTCAAATTTAGGAATTTAGTCTAACTCTTTCAAAACTAAGAAACACTAGGGCAACCGAGGTTTGGTCTGAAGATTGTAATGAAGTTTTAATTTGCAATTTCATTGGTTGCCTTCTATAGGAAAACTTATTGGTTCTCATTGGCTGGAAAGATATGGGTAGAACCCATATGTTGTGTCAATATAATATTTGCATATTTACCTATTGACCTCCTTGAAGATTTATTTTTTGCCTTTCCTTATTGGATTAAGAGGGAGTCTAAAACTTTAAGTATCAGAACGAGTTGATTTAGAGGGAGTAGATCATCTTGAGTTAAATAAATGGCATGTATGATTTAGGGGGAGTATAATAATGGGCTCACTTACACCTAGTATTGTGATCTCCTTCCTAATAAATGAGTAGGATCATTTCCTATTAACTCAGCTGATTGTTTGATTAGAATGACTAATTGATGTCATTAGTATGCTTTATGTTAACATATTTTTTTGTTATATATGTTGTGTATGAATAGCTAGTTGCTTTAACATATTTATGTTATTGTATGGAACATGCATAGCTGATTGGATCAGCTATTTGTTTAGCAAATTGTCATAACTAATGTAGAATCATACCGTGCATTATGAATGCACTCTTTGTCCTTACATATGTTATATCTAATGTTGTTATGAGATCATTCACAACTGATTGTTAGAATAACTAAGTAACTGGTTTTACATTGACATATACATGCATACATTGGTGGATGAATGTATGATGACCATTAGCTAATTAAACTACTACATTAGCTTCATGTATGGGAGTAAACTTTACATGGGCATATGTTGTGTATATTACAGTTGGCATTTTTTATGTTTGTTGTATACACGGGAGCATTTTTTATAGATGTATGATGTGTACATGTTCATGTTTATGTACATGAGTAAATACATCTCTTGGTTTATGTTAGCATTGGAATACGTTGACATTGATTTGTGTTTCTTCTCTGGCTCATACTCTCTATTATGGAAATCACAGTTGATTGCTAGTATAGCTTACTTACTGTTTTCCTTATGCATAGGTGCATACATTATTGGATGATGAATGTTGAAACCTTCTTACATTGGCATATGTTAGAATAGACATATCTCTTGAGTTAATATTATTGTATGCATGGGAGCATTCATATATATGTATGGATACACTTCCTTTTACAACTACATTGCATCTTGATGTGATCACATTGCACCTGGTTATATGTTGGTTACCTATATGTGGTGAAGACTTATGTGATTACTCTTATGCATAAATGTTGGATAAATTATGTTGCTTCTATCAGAGAGTTGCATTTGGATGTTAACTACTTAATATGATTGTATGGGGCATACGTCATTTGTATAGCTTGTGAAGCATACTTTAATATTATGTATGAATGGATCATAGTTTCTTTCATTTACTGATTATAGCTGATAGTTCTATGTGTGAACTTTTCATTAACTTATAATCATATTGGTTAATCTTATATACTTATGTTTTTGGCTAAGTTATTCTTATGAATTGAAGAATATCATTTCATGTTCTTCGAGTCCAGGGGACTCGTGGATCAGGGATCCACATTTGCATCGATCAGGGATCCATTGCTGAGTAATTGGTGAGACATCATGGATTTGATGTCAAAAGTCCATTACTCCCAGTAATTGGTGAGACATCATGGATTTGATGTCAAAAGTCCATTACTCCAAGCAATTGGTGAGACATCATGGATTTGATGTCAAAAGACCATTGCTCCGAGCACTTGGTGAATATCATGGACTTGATATTCGTGAGACCAATGCTCTTGATATCATGGAGTTGATATCCCTTGAGTCTTGAAGACTCATGGATCGGGGATCCACAATTAAGTATTTGGTAACATCATGGACTTAATGATACCATGAATATCATAGAGTTGATATTCTAAATTCTTGAGTCATGGGACTCGTGGATCTGAGAAATCCACATTTGGATAGTAAAACATCATGTACTTGATGTTGGAATGATGTCATGGATCTGACATCTCTTGAGTCTTGGTGACTCGTGGATTTAGTTATCCACAAATTGGATGGTATACATTATGGACTTGATGTTATCATGAATATCATGGATTGATATTCTTGGGTCATGGAGACCAGAGGATCTAGGAGATCCACATTTGGATGGTAAGCATAATATGATATGATGTTTCTCATATGAATATGAGATGTATGGTTTATAAAGAACAATTTTGTTCTCATTATATCTTGTAGATTGAGATCTACTATCATAAATGGGAAATCTATGGGATCATTGGATTAGGAATCCATTTTTATATGTTTCGAGTCTTGGAGACTTGTGGATTTCGAAAATCCACATCCAGTTGGTAATCATTCTGTTACCATGATTTTCATATGGATATGAAATCTATGGTTGGAAATGATGTAATAACATATGTGTTATACCTATCATAGATATGAGGTCTATGATTCTATTGGATATGGGATCCATGTTGGTTATGTTTTTGGCATCTCTATCAAGGATGATAGAGGGAGAACATTGGGTTGATCTTTGCCTCAAGTCCAAGAGGGAGTGTTGATATTTTGGCCTTTATGGAAAATATCTCTACCTTGGATAGATAAATCGATTTGCATAAATAATAATAATAAATATTGGAGATATTTATTATTTATTTGTTAAATATTAGAGGGCCCAAGGTCGGCCTCTTGATATAAATGTTTTATGGTATAAGTCGGCCCCTTGAGGAATGGTTTCATCCTCATATATATTTGGTCAAGTCTTGAGGAAGAGAGACACCAAAAACATAATGTGCTCTCTCTCCATTCAAGAATCATAGCAGAGATTATTCTAGACAGCAAACATGGAAGCAGCAATCTATAGCAGACATTATTCTGGGAAGCAGTGAATTTCCTAGGTTGGCGATCTACTTCCCTCCCTTAAGGCTCGAACCTCCCTAGCATTTACTAACAGTTTGGCTATGCATTAGGAAGCAGTGAACACCAATAAGCAACAGCAAATACCATTGAGGAGGCAGTGAATACACCCTTTGGAAGGCTGTGAATTCACCATTAGGTAGCAAATCTCAATCCAAGGCAGAAGCAACCTCTATTCCCTAACTGTAGTACATTCAAATGCAAATTCTGGATTAGGTGGAGCATTGAGGAGTTCAATGAGCTGCATATTCAGAGTGGAGATTCTCATATTGATCAAGGTTGATCAATATCATTGCATATTAGAGGGCACTAATGGCAAGGCAGATCTGGGCTTAGTTTCAGCCTATTCAAGGACACACAAGTACATATCAGTGAACAACTTGGTGAAGCCCTAGGTGAGCTAAAGGAACTGAAGACTCCAAGGATGAATATCAGAATTATATTCCAAGTACTATCTTTTATTTGTCTTGAGTTTATGTTATCATGTGCTTAGTGTTTGGAAGACTTCTATAGTTTGATCTTTCCTAGTAGAATCTGTAAAATACTAACAGCCCCCACAAGCTCCTGAGTATCCCTTTGTTGAACCTCATGGTTCCTGTTGCCAACTATAGAGGATGAAATATCAACCTCCATATCTTCTTGATGCATTTCCTATTACACCAGTTGCTCCATACTCTATGAACTCTCACCACATGAGCCTATGCTTGTAACTATACTCAAGTTTTTTTTCCCTTGACTCGATTGAGCTACCCTTGGAGCTTTTGTCGGCTGCTCACTTTGATCTTCTACTAGCAACCCTCTAGACCTCCTGAAAGCCTTTTCCTCCATGAACTTAACATCATGTATGACTATAATCCTCTTGGTCCCTGGAATAAATATCTGATATGCCTTTGAGGTTTCACTGCATCCCACAAAGTACCCCCTCTCTATAGTCTGATCTAACTTTGTACATGTATCACTTGGAATATGACAATATGCCAAACTTGCAAATATCCTAAAGTGACTGACATCGGGCTTCTTCCCCATGAAAGCTTCCTCTGGTGTCATCTTCCCTAGTACCTTATGTGGAACCCTGTTCTGTATATATACTAACGTACTACATGCCTCTGCCCATAAATAGTGGGGCATATCCTGATCATGTAGCATAGCCCTTGCTGCTTTTGATATAGAACAATTCTTCCTCTAAACAACTCCATTTTATTGTGGCTTGTAGGGAACAGTCCACTCTCTCTTGATTCCTTCCCTCGTACAGAAATCCTGGGATTCATTTCCTTTGTATTCACCTCCATTATCTAAATGAAGAACCTTTATCTTCTTTCTTGTCGAGTTCTCCACAAGAGCCTTGAACTCTTGGAAGTAACTGAAAACCTCATCCTTGGTCTTCAAGAAGTATATCCAAGTCTTTCTGGAGAAATCATCAATAAAAGTAACATAGTACTCATATCCTGTGAGAGACTTTGTCAACATTGGTCCACCTACATCTGAATGTACTAGATCAAGAACACCCTCACATCTGGTGTCACTTCCCCAACACACATCACTTACATACATCATCATGCTCTGTGCTCACCTCTGGAACATGTCACTGTCTCACAAAGCAATTTAAGTGCTCCATGATGTATATGGCCCATCCTCCTATGCCATAGCTCTCCAAGATCTCTAGGATTACTGTTGCTCATGAGTGCCTTAGGAGTATCAAATTGCAGCCTATAAAGGCGACCAGTCCTAACTCCATGATACAGGTGATTCCAATCCTTGTGCTTTATCAACACATGTGTCCCTCTAAAAAGTACATTATACCCTTTATCCTGAAGAATGGATACAAAAATCAGATTCATACCAAAGCCTGGCACATGCAACACATCACAAAGGGGAATAATCTTTCCATTCTCCCTCTGAAACTGAACAATCACTTCCCAATAGAGTTAAGCTTGGACAAGTTCCCCATAGAAATCTGGATATTGGTGTCCTCCTCCTTGTAACTAGATAAGTACTCTCTAACTCCTGCCATATGAAATGACGCCCCACTGTCAATATACCAAACACTCTGTGAGGTTGAGCTAACCATACAAGCTTTGAGTGTGAACTCGTCTTCAAATCTACTAGAGAGCTCATCTGCACTTGCTGAAGTTGCCCCCACTTTGTGCCCTCATTTTCATTTTTCTTCCTTTGCGAGAAATCACTGACATAGTGGCCAAACTCGTGACAACCAAAGCACTTGACCTTAGATAAGTCCTTCTCACTTTGTAAATTTGATCCTTTGCTAGACCCCTTCTTCGCTTCCCCTTTCCTACTAGGGCAACATTTTCTTGTACCACCTCATTTTTATGACTCTTGTTGTTGGCTCCATTGACAAGACTTATTCTAAACTCCTCCTGAGTGAAATCATTCCATAGTTGATCGCAACTCAGTAAGGTGTCTCATCCACTGACAACTTGAACAAAGACATCCCACTTCTTAGAAAACCCATTTAGGGCTATTCTGACTAGCTCATCATCACTGGGGCTATCTCCAATAGTTGCTAACTCATCCTTGACAAG
Source organism: Chamaecyparis obtusa (assembly GCA_027943335.1). Lineage (NCBI taxonomy): Eukaryota > Viridiplantae > Streptophyta > Pinopsida > Cupressales > Cupressaceae > Chamaecyparis > Chamaecyparis obtusa. The sequence continues at coordinate 567,794 of BSBK01002072.1, forward strand.
TCTAAGCCTGGTGAGGTAACTTATGACGTCTTCTCCCTTGTTCATCAGTGTATTCTTCAACTTTTCTCTAAGAATCAACTTCTAGATGGTGGTAGCATTCTGGTATAGATTCAGAATGGCGTCCCACATCTTCTTCAGAGTATCTAGCTCTGTGGTATGTGGAACAATATGGTCCTTCATACCATCAAGGATTATCCTCATTGCCTTGGAATCGTCCTTCTTGTATGCTGCAAGCTGTGTTGGATTCGTAAGTACAACTACAACACTAGTCACATATTCCTTGATACCATTCTCTTCCAACAATAAATAAATTATGGCTATCCAAACACCAAAATTAGAGGCACCATCCAATCTATCTTGATCTCTCAAACTTGTTGAGGCCATCTCAAAGAAATAAAAGAAATAATAACTCGAAAGAGGTCAATTTCCTTTCCTTTACTTAGGGTAAACCCTTTCTTCCCTCAACACTGCTTTGATACCATGTGAAAAATCTATTGCAGTCACTGACTAGTAAACCTTTTCTTCCCTCAACACTGCTCTGATACCATGTGAAAAATCTATTGCAGTCACTGACTAGTAAACCTTTTCTTCCCTCAACACTACTTTGATACCATGTGAGAAATCTATTGCAGTCACTGATTATTAATCTCCAATCTTATAAAGATTGTTTAACTGCCAAAAATTAATTCACAGCTAATATTGAAAAATAACACAACTGCAACTTCACCAAATGAAAAATATGGAAAGAAACATGTAACACAATGAACGCAATAGTTTCGGACAAATTGTCCCTGCAAAAACCCTGGAGGGAAAACTAGTACTGCAGATAAGAAATATATTAATCTTCAGCAAATTAAGAGATACAAAAACTCCTTGCCTCTTACTAGCAGAGCTCCGACAACCTCCCAATTTCTTCTATTGATATTCCCCAACTTGATGTAGGAGCATCTTGGGTGTAAGAGCAATCTTGCATCACCCAAAAATATTTCTGTTTTTGTATTCAATAAGGGCTATCTTGCGCAGAGTTGCTATTTATGGAAACTTGCTATTTTTAGTAAGTTGGTCTTACGATCTCCAAATGTTCTAATTTTACATGTGGAGGTTCATCTCAGTCATATCAGGTCTAGTTTTGAAGATATTGAAGATTTTCGGTATTGGCAGCAAGGTACAGAAACTTCGAACTCAGTTTTGAAGGCTTTAGAGGCCCCGGATGAGGTTAAAAATTTGGGTGACGGGCGTTTTGCGCGGGTCAAGCCTGTAGAGCACTTCGTGGCGTTTCCAAAATGGGGTTATAATAGCCAATCGGGTCAACGGGTGATGACTTATGGTCTTCGAAAGTTGGGTCACCTGAAATGGCAGAAAATAATTTTTCTTCAAAATTTCTGTTTGGGTTTCAAAACTCATTTTGAGCTGACTTTGATGTAATAAATTGTAAAATAAAATAATTCTAAGTTTGGTCGGCCCTAAGGGCTAAATTTCTAGAACCTTCTCGGGCGGTGGAAATTGCCTATATAAAGAAGGCCCGTAGTGTTGTCTAGGGCAGTTCTGGTAGTAGATCTGGGTATTGATTCAAGGCTTTGTCCTACAGAATATTGTAAGGGAATGCCCATGTGACTTTGCATATTGTAATTCTGAATGCTTGTAATTCCACATTTGTGGAGATAATAAGAAGCCAATTTTATGTTCTTGCATATTATTGTTGTTGTTTCTCTATTTCTGTTAAGTGTTTGTGGTATTAAGGGGAGCACCCTTCATCAAGTGGTATCAGAGCCAGGTTTTCTTGAGTGTGTAAATAGATCGCCGACTGGGAGGCAGTTTGCACCAAGACCGTGGTTAGGGTTTCAGCGCGCATCACGAAAATGTCTCCACGAAGACAACGTGCCGGAAGAGCTGGTGCTGTGACACCTGAGGTTAGAGAGATGCAGAGACAAGTGTGAGCATTGCAAGAAGAGATTCGTAGAGGAATGAATCTTAATGTCAGAGACGAAAGCGAGGATGAAGCCGAAGAAGAATATCAAGAAGGAGAAGCTGAAATTGTGAACCAGGAGGAAGAAAGACTTTTTCGGGCGATTTCCAAGATTGGGAAAAGACCTAAGATTGAGGTTCTTACATTTTCTGAAAATCTTAACCCAGAGGAATTGATCAACTGGATCAATGAATGCGAGGAATATTTTGAGTATGAAGATGTTGAGGATCCTGATAGGGTCAAATTTGCGAAGGCCAAATTGAAAGGTCATGCAAAGATCTGGTGGCAAGAAATTCAATTGGAGCGAAATAGAAGAGGGAAAGATAAAATCACAAGATGGGATCGGATGGTGGATAAATTGAAGCGACAGTTCATTCCTGTTGATTATAAGCTTGACCTACTAAAAAAAATGCAAAGTTTGAAGCAAGCAAGAAGATCTGTTCAGGAGTATACAGAGGAGTTCTATCGACTCATCATCAGAACAGGCCATGCGGAAGCTAATAAGGAGAAAGTTGCTCGATACCTTAATGGTTTAAGGCCAAGCATTCAGGAGGAGTTGAATCTGGTTCGAATGAACAGTATTGAGGAGGCATACTAGTTTGCCCTAAAAGTAGAGGAAAAGCTGAACAAGAAGTTTGAGAGCAGACAAAATGGAAGAGGTCGTGGTGGAAGATTTGGTGGACAGTCATATGGTGGCCGAAATGAAGATCCGAAAAAGGATGAGGCCAGTAGCAGCCAGAATCAGAGAGAAAACAATTCCAATCGTTTCCAAGATCAGAATAATAGAGATCAGAGGGGAAGAGGAAGAGGACAAGGTTCAGGAAGAGGAGGCTTACGTGGAACATGTTTTCACTATGGAGAAGAAGGTCATAGGGCATTTGAATGTCCTCAGCGCCAAGGCAAAATAGACAGGAGAAATGAAGGTCAGGTCAGAGTTGCACATGTAGATGAAGATGCTAGATCATCAAATTCTGAAGATGCTGAAAGAGGAGAAATGCTAATTAACAGAAGAGTCTTGCTGAGTGGTGAGAATGAACTTGAACAAATAAAGAGTCTGTTTTGCACCAGGTGCAAGTGTGAGGGTAAATGATGTGATGTGATTATCGATAGTAGAAGCACTGACAATTTGGTGTCAGAAGAGATGGTGACAAAGTTGAAGCTTAAGAGACAGAAACACCCACATCCATATCGGATTGCCTGGGTGCAGGATGACCACAAGGTCATGGTCAGTGAACAGTGCCTGGTAAAGTTCAAGATCGACGGGTACCAAGATGAGGTACTATGTGATATCATCTCTATGGATGCATGTCATATGTTGTTGGGTAGACCATGGCAATTTGACAGATGTGTTGTACACGATGGTCGTGCGAATACCTATTCCCTGACAAAGGATGGAGTGCGACATAAGCTAAAGCCATTGAAGGAGACCGAAGAAAAGGTATGTGGTAATGTAACAATAACATTTGTTGATGGAAGAAAATTTTTAAATGGTATGAGGCATGAGCATGTGTTTTGTTTTAATTCCAAAAGTTGGTAAAGAAGAAGTAGAGGATGTACTTGTAGAAGTTGCAAATTTGTTGGATGAGTTTCAGGATATTGTATCTGATAATGTACCTAATGGATTACCACCGGTAAGAAAGATCAGTCATCAGATGGATTTGATTTCAGGGGCCAGTTTGCCAAACAAGGCAGCACACAGAATGACACCAACAGAAAGTGAAGAGTTGAACAGACAAGTACACGAGTTATTGCAGAAGGGGTTGATTCGAGAGAGTCTGAGTCCCTATGTTGTACTAGCGGTATTAGCACCAAAGAAGAATGGAGAGTGGAGGATGTGTACAGATTCCAGAGCAATAAACAAGATTACAATCAAGTATAGGTTTCCATTGCCACGAATGAATGATATTATGGATTGTTTGAGTGGAGCTGTGTATTTCTCAAATATAGATCTGAAGAGTGGATATCACTAGATTCGGATCAGAGAAGGAGATGAATGGAAGACTGCCTTCAAGACAAAAGAAGGACTGTATGAGTGGTTAGTCATGCCTTTTGGGCTAACCAATGCACCGAGCACTTTCATGCGGCTCATGAACGAGGTTCTGAAATAATTTGTGGGTAAGTTTGTCATTGTTTACCTAGATGATATTTTGATTTTTAGCAAGACATTGGAGGAACATATGATGCATATTCGTATGGTGTTTGAGAAGTTGAGAGATGAGAAATTGTTGATTAATTTGAAGAAGTGCAGTTTTGTGAAGAAAGAGTTAGTGTATTTGGGATTTGTAGTTTCAGCAGAAGGTCTAAAAATTGACCCAGAGAAGATATAGGCTATCCTTGAATGGCCTACTCCAAGGAGTGCTACTGAGATAAGATCTTTTCATGGTTTGGCTAGCTTTTACAGAAAGTTTATCAGAAATTTTAGCAGTATTTGTGGACCCTTGACTGAAATAATGAGAGGGGATAGAAAAGAGTTTAAGTGGACTAATGGGGCAGAAAAGAGCTTTCAATTGTTGAAACAAAAAGTTACAGAACAACCTGTTTTAGCACTTCCAGATTTTAATAAGGTGTTTCAAGTAGATTGTGATGCTAGTGGTACTGCAATAGGAGTTGTTATGAGCCAAGAAGGTAAACCTGTTGTGTATTTCAGTGAGAAGTTAAATGATGCCAAGAGAAAATATTCTGTTTATGATCAGAAATTTTATGCTATAGTTCAGGCATTGAAAAAGTGGAGGCACTATCTGCTTCCTAAAGAGTTTGTTTTGTATACTGATTATCAAGCTTTGCAATATTTGAATAGTCAAGGAAAGTTGAATCAGAGGCATTTGAAATGGGTTGAGTTTTTGCAGAGTTATACATTTATTTTGAAACACAGTAGTGGAAAGTCTAACAGGGTTGCGGATGCTCTTAGCAGATAGCAACTATTGCTGATAGAGATGCAGATTGAAGTGGTTGGGTTCAAGGAACTCAAGAATTTGTATCCAGAGGATCCTGATTTTGGTGAAGCTTGGAAAGCTTGTAAAGAACCTGTTACTCTAGACATGACGAAATGGCTGGATTTTATCATCCAAGATGATATGCTATTCAGAGGGAGTCAGTTGTGCATTCCACGAAGTTCTATGAGGGAGAATCTCATCAAGGAGAAGCATAGCGGAGGATTGGTTGGACATTTTGGTCGAGATAAAACCCTTGCTTTGGTTAGTGAAAATTGTTACTGGCCACAGTTGCAGCAAGATGTCAAGAAGTTTGTACAGAGTTGCAGAGTATGTCAGATGGCGAAAGGAGTGAAGCAGAATACAGGGTTGTATCAGTCATTACCTATACCAGAGAAGCCTTGGGAGGATATCAGTATGGACTTTGTTCTTGGTTTACCAAGGACACAGCAGGGACATGATTCAATTTTTGTAGTAGTTGACAGATTTTCGAAGATGGCACATTTCATTCCCTGCAAGAAGACTAATGATGTTGTTCATGTAGCAGAATTGTTTTTCAGAGAAGTGGTGAGACTACATGGTTTGCCAAAGACCATAGTTTCAGATCGAGATACTAAGTTTGTTGGATATTTCTGGCGGACATTGTGGAAGAAGTTGAAGACAGATTTGAAGTTCAGTTCATCACATCATCCACAGACTGATGGACAGACAGAGGTGGTGAATAGAAGTTTGGGAAATCTGCTGAGATGTTTGGTTGGAGATAAGCCACCAGGATGGGATTTGATTTTACCATAGGCAGAATTTGCATACAATAATTCTGTCAACAAGAGCACTGGTAAATCACCATTCCAGATTGTATATGGAAGTAGTCCAAGAAATGCATCTGAATTGAGAAAGATAGATAAAGGAGAAATAAGTAGTGCTGAAGCTGAGGATTTTGCAGAACACTTGAAGAACATCCATGAGGAGGTGGGGAAGCATATTACCAAGATGAATGCGCAGTATAAGGCTAAGGCAGATGAGAAAAGGAGGCATAAGGAATTTCAGGTTGGCGATGAAGTCATGGTTCATTTGCGGAAGGAGCGATTTTCGGTTGGTACATATAACAAGCTGAAAATGAAGAAGTTTGGACCATGTAAGATATTGAAGAAGCATGATTCAGGAAATGCATATGAGATAGAATTGCCTAGTGAGCTAAATATTTCACCAATGTTTAACATTTCAGATTTGACAGAGTATCATGAAGGAGGTGTTGAAGATGAGGTTGCAGCAGCACAGTGGAGTATTCCAGCAACCAGTTCAGATATCAAGGAGATTGAAGACATACTGGACAGTCGTGTTGGCAGAAGCACAAGGAACAGGACATATGAAGAGTATTTGGTCAAATGGAAAGGATGACCTAGTGAAGATTCATCATGGCTAACAAAGGAGGAGGTTAACCGTCTTGGTTTTCCTCTGCACACCTGAGTCGTGACAAGGTCACTTCTCAAATTACCCCGGGTGTCTGATGCAGGAGCATCCTGGGTGTAAGAGCAATCTTGCATCACCCAAAAATATTTCTATTTTTGTATTCAATAAGGGCTATCTTGTGCAGAGTTGCTATTTATGGAAACTTGCTATTTTTAGTAAGCTGGTCTTACGATCTCGGAATGTTCTAATTTTACATGTGGAGGTTCATCTTAGTCATATCAGCCTGCCAGCAAAGTTTCATAGCTAGATCAAGTCTAGTTTTGAAGATATTGAAGATTTTTGGTATTGGCAGCAGGGTACAGAAACTTCAAACTCAATTTTGAAGGCTTTAGAGGCTCCGGATGAGGTTGAAAATTTGGGTGATGGGCGTTTTGCACGGGTCAAGCCTATAGAGCGCTTCGTGGCGTTTCTAGGATGGGGTTATAATAGCCAATCGGGTCAATGGGTGATGACTTATGGTCTTCGGAAGTTGGGTCACCTGAAATGGCGGAAAATAATTTTTCTTCAAAATTTATGTTTGGGGTTCAAAACTCATTTTGAGCCGACTTTGATGTAACAAATTGTAAAATAAAATAATTCTAAGTTTGGTCGGCCCTAAGGGCTAAATTTCTAGAACCTTCTCGGGCGGTGGAAATTGCCTATATAAAGAAGGCCCGTAGTGTTGTCTAGGGCAGTTCTGGTAGTAGATCTGGGTATTGATTCGAGGCTTTGTCCTACAGAATATTGTAAGGGAATGCCCATGTGGCTTTGCATATTGTAATTCTGAAAGCTTGTAATTCCACATTTGTGGAGATAATAAGAAGCCAATTTTCTGTTCTTGCATATTATTGTTGTTGTTTCTCTATTTCTGTTAAGTATTTGTGGTATTAAGGGGAGCACCCTTCATCACAACTACTATCTCCCAACGCTATCATTGCACCCTTGCTAATACTACAAGACTATTTTCTATCACTGCAAATTCATTTGCTAACACTGCAAATGCTTCTTCAACTTGTATCTGTTGTGTTTTCCAAATGCCCCTAGACCCCCTTTTATACTACCCTCATTGGAGAACCAACGATCAAGATCAACTCTCAATCAACGGCTGAGAAAAATACACAACCCAACAACCAATAACAAAATAGATTGCTTGGTGTCACCTAGGGGAATCAAACAATGCATTAAATAATTGTATCTACACTAAATTCTAGACAAACAATTATTTAATATTGTTTAGTAAGGGGACAAACAGTTGTCCAAGCTAACTAACTAACATATAGTTCATTTTCATATAATCAATTCACAATTGACAAGGCATTAGTAATCTTGGAAAAGGTTTTTTGAAAGAGTTTATAATCTACAGACCATTCCATGAAGTTTTACCACATAAATGTTTGAATATAGTCATATGGATTTGGGCCTTGAATTATCTAAGATAAAGATTGTATTGAGTATAATTCTCTCACCCACATTTGTATATCTGATTGGACTCTTAGTAAAACAATTCATAACTGAAATGATCTAACCACAAGTTTAATAGTAATTTGATTTCATCTTTGGTTTATTTGATTGTAAACATTTTTTTTGTCATGATCAATGAGTGCAAATTATAATAAGAGTTGAATTTTTTCGCAATAGAAACACAATAAAGATGTCTTAATGAAATATTTGAGAAATTTGTATCTAAATAATAAACTAGAAACATTTGACCTTTATTAGTGTCTTGGATTTTGAAGAGGTGATTACAAACACACTGATAAACCAACATAATTTGGGAAGAAATCCATCAACGGCCTTCTAAGTTGTTGCGACCAAAACTACTAAAATAGTTGATTGATTTTTGTATGTGCATGCAATTCCCAATGCATAATTAGGAGTTGTGATTTTTATTGAAGGTTGTGTTTATGAATTGGGAGTTCGAGCTTCAAACCCTTGGCATGTTAAGTTAGATTTAGCTACCACTAAATTTAATTGAATCGCTTCTTTTCTTCTGAATTTGGTGAACTAAATTTAAATACAATGAAACTGTGATCAAAATTAATGTTATTCATCCATGAAGGGCTTGGGGTTGTGTACAAGATCAGGCTTCTAGGAGCTACATCCTGAAAAAGCAAAGGGGTTTGATTTCTTGCAGAGAAAACAAACTTCAAAAGATACATAATGATTCTTCAAACTCATCCATGTCTTTTTAAATAAATCTACACCGGAAAAGCATTTAACCTCGTCCATATTTCTTGTCTTTAGGCTTAGACATTTAATAATGTTGTCTGTTATTAATTAAGCGGCCACCATGGTAAACATTCTAGGAGAAGTTAGTCATAACTTAAATGGGCCCCTTTTATAATATAAGTGAATAATTAAGTATCGCAACTTAACTTAAGCTTTTTTCTCTTAATACTTAATTATTCTCATTATTCCCTTATTATTCAATTTAATTTTCTAACCTTTGAGAATAGGAGAAGTCGGGAAAATTCAATTAGTTTAATCGTCAAGAAGGACAAGACATTACAAACCTCCCTTCTCGAGATTGTTGGTCCTCTAACAATCGCAAATTGGGATGTTGCAGAATCTGTTCACCTTCCCAAGTAGCATCCTCAATTGGTAAGTCCTATTTTATCAGATATTCTCAAACCACCTTGTTTCTCAACTTTCTCTCTCTCCAATCAGCAATACCTTTAGGAACTAGTACCAAATTCCCTTCCTCGTCAAATGGGAGCAACTCTGGAGATGTAACTGTGTGCTAGACCAATGCCTTATTGAGGCATGAAAAAATGAAACATGTTATGTATTTTGTTGCATTCTAGTACTTCCATCTCATATGCAACCTCTCCAACTCTTCTTAGTATCCTGTAAGGCCTATAGAAGCATGATTTTATTTTTTTTGCACCACTCTTCTTCAGTGTGGATTTCATGTATTGGTTGTAGACACAAGGAAACCAAGTCCCCAACCTCAAATGATCTCTCAACTCTATACTTGTCTAAATACATTTTTTGTTGATTCTGAGCATGTTGAATGTTAACTTTCAATTAACTAAGGATGTCTTGATAATTCTACAATGTTTTTTTCACACGAAGGACCTTGCTATCATCAAAAACCTAAATCCACAAATAATAAAGCATCATGCCCGTACAAGGCCTTGAATGGAGACAAGAAAATCAACATGTGAAAGGTAGTATTGTAACAATACTAACCTACATGAAGCCATCTAACCCAAGCACACTATTGGATTGAAATCTAGTTACAAAGATAACCCTCAACCCATTTGTTTACTATCTCATTCTAGCCATCCATTTGAGGATGATAGTGACAAACTACAACTGATTAAATACTTGAAAGAAAGAGATTGAAAGACTACAATTGATTGATTACTTGGAGAACATAATGTGAAGATGATCATTGAGCTACAAAGGTATATGTGAGGCATTAAATCAGTTACTATATTGTCATTGATGTCAACTAGTTTTGACTATACTTATCATCATAGTCGCAAACATGTGAAGAAGGTAATAATGGTGAAGGATTGAGATATTAACATAAAGATGAGATGTATGAGCAAGATATGGATATGGTATTCATTGGGTAACTTATTGATGAGTCTATAACATTATGTTAGTGATTTGAATGTATTATATGATTCTGTTATAAATTGAAGATCAAGAATGTACAAGTTTATGCGGTCGGTAAATGAAGAACTTAGTATACACCAAGCAAGTGTAGTGTATACTGAGTACAGTGTTAACCGAGTAAGAAGTCACCGACATATCACAATATTGACTGAGTGAAAGATATAATATGGAACATATGATTGTCAACTAAAGATGATGAGGTGGACAAATATGGATGATTTTGAGGTTAAAGATAAAGTTTGTTATGAAGATCAAACGATTGACAAAATTCAAGGAAGATCGGATGATGAAGAATGAAACGTGTTTGAGGTACAAGTTTTGAGGAAAGTTGAAGTGGCAAAATCAACAATGGAGATTAAGAGGCAAAATCTATGGCTAAGAAGAAAGTGGTTTATCATGTCTATTTAAGGAGACAAAAGATTCAAAATGATAATGTGTGTGAGAAGGAAATTGCATTCATGTGAAGCTGGTCAGACAGGTTGAAGAAATAACCAAGAAAATCTGCAGACTACACTGAGCGTCAGAGAAAGGAATTAACCGAGCATAACAGAGTTGGAGGATAAGAAGAAATTGAAGTGATTATAATGGCCAGAGGTATTATGAGCTTAGCATAGATCTGAAAATCTGCAAAGGAAGTTGTAATTTGAATCAGATCATTTGTTGTTGCATTCTAACCATTGCTACAGATAAATCTCTTAACTGAGTGGGACTTAACAGTCTTTATTTATTTCATTATGACATTCAATGAATGTTGATTGTTTTCTTGTTGACCCCATAGTGAGTGTTTGGTCACAGAGAACTGTTAGTGATAAATCCTCTAATAAGGTCACACCTTACATTGTGTTTTGTAACCTTTAACAAGGTTGGCTCTTAATCGAGCTCACTTCAGAAGAGTGAAATTATTTCGGGTACCAATCTCAAGTGGTTTTTCTCCTAACAGAGTTTTCACGTTAAAAATCAAGTGTTATATGTGTATAGATGTGATGATTGGTTATTTTACTTTACACATTACAATTATTGATTTGGTCAGTATATACACTAGTTAATTTTACTGGTAATCGATTAATGAACAAAAAGGCACAAACAAAGTTTTATCGAGTTGTTTAGATTAATTGAAAGATTTTTTTTATACATGTGAGAGTATTTGGGACTATAGGATAACTGTACTTGACTGAATCCCCCCCCCCAAAGTTATCTAGCAATTGGTATCAAAGCTAGAGTGTTAATTGGAAGAAAAAGTTTGAAGGATTTAAGTAAAAGATCACAAGATGTATAAGAGAGAGGTGCCAAAGTTGAACAAAGACAATTTCTCAACATGGAAAAGAAGGATGAAGCTGTATTTATCAGGAATTGGAGATTCTACACTTACTACTTGGAAAATGAGTTTATAACTCCCAGTGCCCCCTTGACTGTTACGCAAATGAAAGAAAGACAAGAACACAATGTTATGATGATTGAGATTCTTTTTTCTCTAACAGATGTTGAATTTGAAGACATTAAGACATGTACAACTGTCAAACAAATGTGGGACAAGCTTACACTAGTTCATGGAGGAGATGTAAATGTGCTCAAAGCAAAAGCTAAAAGTCTAAGAGGAAAGTTTGATGATATGAAGATGAAAGAAGGTGAGAACATCACTCAGTACAACAACCAAATCAAGGAAGTTGTGAATGTTATCCAAGGAGCAGATGGAACAATTGCATGCATATTCTATTAGAGTATTAGCAATACATGAAATGAGAGCAACTCCTGGTAATAATATTTCTTTTGATAGTCTAATCGATAGATTGATTGCATTTGAGCTTAATAACTATGATAACAATATTTTACCTACGATAGAATCTGCATTTGTATCATCTTTGAAAATTGGAAAATCAAGCAATAGACATAAGATAAGAGATAAAAGTGAAAGTGAAGTTGAGGAAGATGAGCTTGATGAACTTGAAGCATTAATGGCTAGAAGGTTACTGAAAGGCAAATGAAGATATAGAGGAAAGCTACCCTTGGTATGTTTTAAATGTAAAGAGGTCGGTCATATTGTTGCAAGATGTCCTGACAAGAAAGATGATGAAAGACCAAATGAAAGGAAGAATGACAGAAGAGATTACCGAGATTATAGAAATAACTGACATAGAGGTAACAAAGACAACCAAGACTACAGGGATAAAGGCAAGAAGAAATGCTACCTAGTTGAAGATGAGGATGATGACACCCGAAACTGATGAAGACATAGAAGTGGTATTTGTTGCATTGAAGGAAGACTCTGAAGAAGAAGAAAGGTATGTTGAAAAATCACTTATTTCTAAGATTAGCAAGAATGATACTTGGATTATTGATAGTGGTTGCACACATCATATGACTAGTGATGAAGAAAAATTTGAATATCTTGAACATTATAATGGTGGATCTGTGAAAATGGGAAATGATACACCTTGTCAAGTAAAAGGAAAAGGAACTATAATGCTGAATAACAAGATCAGATGTGAAAATGCATATTGGCTGAAAAGACTTAACTATAATCTATTGAGTGTAGCATAGTTGAATAACACTGGTCACCGAGTTGCATTTGAGAAAAGAAAGGTGAAAATCTATTATGAGGCTAAAAAATTTATCAGTACTAGTGAACAATCAAAAGGTAACTTATTCTATCTGGACAATGTTGAAACTTCTTGTTTGTTGGCTAAAATTGAAGATGTCTAGTTATGGTACAAGAGGTTATGTCATGTGAACTTTGACAACACGGTTAAGATCTGTAAAAAAATGAAAGTTAGAGGTTTACCGAGCATATCTAAACCTGACCATGTAATGTGCAAACAATATCAAATGGGTAAGATGTCAAAGTCTAGTTTTAAGAGAAAACATTACTCATCTAATGCTATTCTTGAGTTAGTTCACACTGACTTATGTGGTCCAATGAGAACTCAGAGTTATTATGGAGATAGATATTTTATCTTGTTTGTTGATGATTTTTCTAGGATGATGATTGTCATATTTTTAAAAGAAAAAATAGAAGCTTTCAAAATATTTAAATAGTACAAAGCAAAATTGGAAAAAGAATATGGTAAGCAACTAAAATTCTTAAGGTCAGATAGAGGTGGTGAATTCATTTTTGATGAGTTTACTAATTTTTGCAATGAACATGGAATAAAGAGATAGGTGTCTGCACCGAGGACACCCCAGCAGAATGGGATTGCTGAAAGGAGGAATAGATCAATTGTTGGTTGTGTTAGAACACTGATGATTAAAAAAGACGTTGCACAAATTTACTGGAGAGAAGTTGTTAGTATTGTTGTTTACACACTAAACCAAGTTCAACTAAAAAAAGAATCAAACAAAACACCTTATGAGCTATGGTATGGTTACACACCTAATGTGAGTTATTTCAAATATTTGGAAGTAGATGTTACATTCTGAAAGATGATAGAAATGAAAATTTTGATTCAAAAGGTGATGAAAGCATATTTCTAGGTTATTCTACTAAAAGCGAGGCCTATAAATGCTTGAACAAGGCTACTAACAAAATGATTGAAAATGCAAATGTGAGAGTTGATGAATTTGCAGAAAAGTATGATGAAGAAAGCAAAAAGGAACATGAAGACTGATAGATTTTTTATATTGAAAATCCTGAAACTCTACCCGAGCAACAGTCTGGCGTTACCGAGCAATAGAATAATATTACTGAGCAACAATCTATACATACCGAGCAATAGAAAATAGTTACTAATGAAGATGATGATCATGCACTGAGTGGAAAACACATTGAAGAACACAGATCTAAATTTGTACTTGCAAAATATGTAAGAAGACACCATCCATAAGATCAGATAATTGGAGACAAAAGAGCAGGAATGATGACTAGAAGTAAGTTGAGGAACAACACATGTTTAGTTTGTGAATTTGAGCCTAAAATAGTTAAAGATGCATTAGAAAATGATGAATGGATCAAGGGAATGAATGCAAAAATTGAGCAAATACAGAAAAACAAGACATGGACATTAGTACCGAGACCAAAAGACAAAAATGTGATTGGAACTAAATGGATATTCAGAAACAAATTGAATGAGAATGAAGATGTAACAAGGAACAATGCAAGACTAGTTTGCAAATGTTATGCACAAGAAGAAGGAATTGACCATAGAGAAACTTTTGCACCCGTTGCTAGACTTGAAGGAGTAAGAATACTACTTTTATATGTTGCTTACAAAGAATTTAAAATATATCAGGTGGATGTGAAATCTGCATTTCTGAATGTGATACTTGAAAAAGAGGTATACATTGAACAACCTGAAGGTTTTGTTAATCCTAATTAGAAGAATATGGTATGTAAGTTGCACAAGGCATTATATGAACTAAAACAAGCACCAAGAGCATGGTATGAAAGACTACATTCTTATCTCATAAGAATTGGATTTGTTAGAACAAGTGATAACAGCAATTTGTATTTAAAATGTGAAACTGATGATAAGATTCTTATTGTTGAAATATTGGTTGATGATAGCATATTTGGAGGTCATGATAACCTATATAAGTCTTTTGCTGATGAAATGAGAAAAGAGTTTGAAATGTCGATGTTTGGAGAGATCAAATTCTTTCTTGGTTTGCAAATACAACAACCGAATGAAGGTATTTATATCACACAAACAAAATACATCAAAGAAGTCTTGAAGATATTTGGTATGGAAGATTCAAAACTAGTTGATACACCTATGGTAACCGGATGCAAGCTAACAAAGGATGACAAGTCAACCGGGGTAAATCAAACCTTGTATAGATCAATGATTGGCAAGTTGATATATGTTGTGCATAGTAGACTAGATATTGCACATGATGTTGGAATTGTGGCTAGATTTTTTGCTAATCGTAAAGAGTCACACATGATTGTTGTGAAAAGAATTTTGAGATACTTGAAGAACACTAAAAATTATGGATTGTGGTATAAGAAAGAAGGCAATTTTGAACTAAGAGTTTACACTGGTGTTGATTGGGCTAGAAACATTGATGATAGAAAAAGCACTCCTGGTGGAGCATTCTTTTTTAGGAGAAATATTGGTAACATGGATAAGTAAGAAACAAGGATGCATTTCTCAGTCCACTGCTGAAGCATAATATGTTGTTGTTGCTAATTGTTCAAATATTGCATGGATAAAGCAATTATTGGAAGGTATGAATGAAGAGATCACTGATTCAGTGATAATCTATCGTGATAACACAAGTGCTATTAATATTTATAAGAATCCAGTGATGCATGCAAAAACAAAGCATATATCTATTAAGTATCACTATTTGAGGGAGCAAGTTCAAGAAAAACAAGTTAAATTAGAATATGTGAAATCACAAGAGCAACTTGTTGATATATTCACAAAACCCTTACCGAATGATACATTTGAGTACTTGAGGAGTAGACTAGGGCTCCATATCATGTCTAATAGTCACTAAGGTGATGTGAGGTTGCATCAACTTGTACTTTATCAGATCTAATGTTGTTGATTTCTTTTTGGAATTGTTGTCAAAGGGAGAGATGATTACATGAAATATTCAGATAAGGGGGAGAAATTGCAAGAAATATTCAGAAAAGATCTATAGGGAGAGAGATTACATGTAGGGAGAGAGATGATCAAGAAACATTGGAGAGAGATACATGAAGCTAACTGAGGGAGAGTCTATTCCATTGATGTTGTGTAGTGATTAAACATATTAAATGCATTATCGAGTCGCAATACATATATAGACAGAGTTGTAGATAGATGTTTGGTATTCTATGACATATTTCATATTGTGTTTGTGTTGCCATCAATGCCAAAGGGAGAGATTAACATACTACAACTGATTGAATACTTGAAAGAAAGAGATTGACAGACTACAACTGATTGATTACTTGGAGAACGGAATGTGAAGATAATCATTGAGCTACAAAGGTATATGTGAGACATTAAATCAGTTATTATATTGTCATTGATGTCAACTAGTTTTGACTATACTTATCATGATAGTCGCAAACATTTGAAGAAGGTAATAATGGTGAAGGAATGAGATATTAACATAAAGATGAGATGTATGAGCAAGATATGGATATGGTATTCATTGGGTAACTTATTGATGAGTCTATGACATTATGTTAGTGATTTGATTGTATTACATGATTCTATTATAAATTGAAGATCAAGAATGTACCAATTTATGTGGTCGGTAAATGAAGAAGTTAGTATACACCGAGTTGAAATAGTGTACATCGAGCAAGTGTAGTGTCTACCGAGTACAGTGTTAAGAGTAAGAAGTCACCAACACATCACGGTATTGACCAAGTGAAAGAAATAATATGGAACGTGTGATTGTCGACTAAAGATGATGAGCTGGAGAAATATGGATGATTCTGAGGTTAAAGATAAAGTTTGTTATGAAGATCAAACGACTGACAAAATTCAAGGAAGATCGCATGATGAAGAATGAAACGTGTTTGAGGTACAAGTTCTAAGAAAGGTCCAAGTGGCAAAATCAACGATGGAGATTAAGAGGCAAAATATATGGTTGACAAGAAAACGGTTTATCATGTCTATTTAAGGAGACAAGAAATTCAAAATGATAATGCGCGTGAGAAGGAAATTGCATCCATGTGAAGATGGTTAGACAGGTTAAAGAAAGAACCGAGCAAATCTGCAGACTACACTGAGCATCAGAGAAAGGAATTAACTGAGCAAAATAGAGTTGGAGGATAAGAAGAAATTGAATTGATTATGATGGCCAAAGGTATTATGAGCTTAGCATAGATTTGAAAAGCTACAAAGGAAGTTGTAATTTGAATCAAATCATTTATTGTTGCATTCTAACCATTGCTGCAAATAAATCGCTTAACCAAGTTGGACTTAACAGTCTTTATTTATTTCGTTATGACAATCAATGAATGTTGATTGTTTTCTTGTTGCCCTCATAGTGAGTGTTTGGTCACAGAGAACTGCTAGTGATAAATCCTATAACGAGGTCACACCTTACAGTGTGTTTTGTAACCTTTAACAGGGTTGGCTGTTAACCAAGCTCACTTCAGAAGAGTGAAATTATTTCAGGTACCGGTCCTCGGTGATTTTTTCCCTAACAAGGTTTCCATGTTAAAAATCAAGTGTTATATGTGTATGGATGTGATGTTTTGTTATTTTATTTTACGCATTACAATTACTGGTTTGATCGGTATATACACTAGTAAATTTTACTGGTAATCGGTTAATGAACAGAAAGGCACAGAAAAAGTTTTACCGAGTTGTTTAGATTAATTGAAGGATTTGTTTTATACATCTTGAAGTATTTGAGAGTGTAGGATAATTGTACTTAACTGATCCCCCCCCCTCTCAATTATCTAACAGATAGTTGGTGCTTGGTGTTAATTATGTATCTATCAATCAGAACAACTCCTGCCAAAGCATACTGAGAAATCAACTATCTCGACCACTAACTATGCTCTTAGGAAGTTTGTGCAACTTGAACACCTCTTTGAAAAATAAATTTGCAACCTAAGGTTTTGAATAATCATAGAAATGACCAAGAAATGTGCACACTTTTTTAACCTATCCACCACTACAAAGATGTAATCTCTCCTCTAAACTCATGGAAGTCCAGTAATGAAGTCTATAGATATTCCTTCCCACTTCTATTCAGGTATAGGTAATGGCTAAAGTAGGCCTACAGAAAATGTATGTTCTGAATTGTTTTTCTAACAATCGAAACACTCTAACATGTTGCAATACATCAACCTTTCGTCCCTTCCAATAAAATCTCTCTTGTATCAAACGGTATGTTTTGAAGAAACTTGGATGTCCTACTAGAGGGGTATAATATATCGCCCTCATAATCTTGTCCTTCAATTTAAAACCTAGTACAAATTAAATTTTGTTATTATAATAAATAACATCAACAACAATATAATACCTATCATCTTGTGCGAATGAGATTTCCAATCAGTTGAAATCTCAATGTGAGCGCAGAGGGTAGATTTCCTAGAAAGAGTGTCAACTACAATAAATTTTCCCTTTAATATACTCCACATCAAAGTCATATGCCCGAATCTTACTTGTTTTTGTTGTTGTTCATTGAGATAATTTTGTTATAGAAAATACTTAAGACTGTTGTGATCAGTCCTGACAACAAATTTTACACCCACTACATATTGTTTGAACTTGGCTAGTGCGTGCATGATAGCTAGCATCTCCTTGTCGTAACTGAAACACTCCCGCTCTCAAATGCAATAGGGTGCCTATTCGACATCAAAACTACACCAATTCCCTAACCTGATGCATCAAACTCAACAACAAATGGTTGTGTGAAGTCAGGTAATCCCAACACTAGGCATGTGCTCATGACTTCCTTGAGTTTATCAAATGTCCCTTGGGCCTCATCATACCAATAAAATGCACTCTTAATAAGATTTGTCAAGGGTGATGCCAGCTATTAGAAACCTTGCACAAATCTCTTGTAGTAACAACACAAATACAAGAAGCCTCTCAAATTAGATATATCCTTTGGAGGTGGCCAATCTAAAATCGTTTGCATTTTCTCCTAGCGTACCTTTATACCATCAACTTCAATCACATGCCCTAGATAAAGAATATTTGTCATCCCAAACTCACATTTGGAGGCCATCACAAATAGCGATTGTGTCTCCATGATACTCAAGACCACATCCAAACGTTGCAAATGATCATTCCATGTCTTCTTGTATATCAAGATATTATCAAAGAAAACCATAACAAACTTCCACAACTAATCACATAATGTGTGATTCATGCAAGATTGAAATGTCGCCAATGCATTTGTGAGTGAAATGTACATAATGACAATGCCAATCAGTTTTATGTATATCTTCTTCTTGAATACTAATCTGACGATAGTCTAAACGAAGATCAATTTTAGAAAAATACATGGCCCTATGTAACCCATCAAGAAGCTCGTTGATCCTGGGAATGGGGTACTGATTCATTATAGTCTTCTTGTTCAAGGCTTTGTAGCCTATGCACATACACGAAGTGTCATTCTTCTTTTAAACCAAAACAATTGAAGAAGCGAAAGGGTTGGAGCTAGGATGTATGTGACCCATTTTCAATAATTCCTTGATTGTTTTTTCAATTTCCTCTGTAAAATGGTGTGGGTGTCTATAAGGCATAGTGATAACTAGCTTTGTGCCCTCCTCAAGATCAATGTCATGCTCAAACTCACGCTCAAGTGGACAACCAATAGGAATATCTCCAAACATTGTACTATGCTTATCCAACATTGTCTGGATATCAATATGATACTATGGCTCATTGTTGGGAAAGACTTCAATACAAAACACTAGGCTACCCACTCCACATCATCATCCCTGAATAGAGCCTCCATCCTCTTGCTAAAACCACTCGAGGAACACCATCTATCATAACTTTTAGCACAATTTTCTTACCATCAACCATGAATTCCAACATCTATTTAAAGTCCCAAACATACCACTCAAGTGACTCTAACCATTGAAGTCTGAATATGGCATCCATAATACTCAATCCAAGCACATCAAAATCACTTGTCAATGTGTAATCTCCAATCTATATACACAGTTGGGGACCCTCTCTGGTGCAGCACAACGAAAAACCATATTCAGCTATAACATTGAATCTTAGAAACTCCTCAGCCTAAAGCCCATGTTTCAACATGAGTCCCTCATCGATAAAATTACGTGTGGCTTCATTGTCTACTAATCAAACCATCAATTGCCCCTTAAGGACGCCTTTCATCCAAAAAGGAAGGTTGCGAGGAAATCCAAATAAAGTGGCAATGTGTGGAGTCTCTTTGTTTTTTGTATCCTTCATTTCTATTTGTTGGGGTTGATCCCCTTATGCATCATCCTCATCAGAGCTAGCATCTCGCTCATCCTAGTCCTCATCATCACATATTACCTCAAATAAATGTGCTTTTCCTTTACTAAGGCAACGATATCTAGGCTCTCATGGCACCTTACAAGAGAAGCATAACTTCCTCCTCAATTCATTCCTTGACTCTTGATAAACTTTGGGAGGTGTGTTCTTTTGTTGATTAAAAGTTTTTTTAATCAAATTTCCATGAGTTGAAACTTTTCTTATGTTGTCGATAACAAGGTGCAACCTCAAGATCAAGAGCTAACCTGATGGCATCATCTAGTGTATTAGGCTTATGAGCCTTGACCAGTCCTTTCAATCTATCACGTATTCCTACAAAAAGCAATGTGACTCACTTTTGTGACTATACCACCCTAAAAAGTAAGCACCCTTAATTTGGTGCTCATGTTAGCCCCCATTTTATTATGTATGGGTTCCAACATTGATTTCACGCTCTCCTAATGCTCATTGGACCTTCAAATTAATATTACAAGTCTTGTATTGATTCAATTCCTTCAAAACTCAAGGTTAGCCCTTATTTATAAGTGTGCTCCTCTAGTATTCTTAATCAAATAATTCATTTCATCTCCTACGCCCTATCATACCATTTATGGCCTTTACATTCTCTCTCGACCCTGAAACTGGTTGTTGGTTCAAATTTTGCACCCCTTGACTTTCGAGGACCCACAGTCCAAATTTGGGCCTAATTAGGGTGGGACAAAATGAATTTGGCATTCTAACCTTGGGTACAAAACGGTTTTGGTGTTCTGTACTCTTGACTTTTGTGCTCAACTTCAAATTGGGACCTTGTCTCGATGTTTTAGCAGAGAATTTTGATTTATAGTAGGGATACCTGAGTTTTAACCCCCGAAATGTTGTGAGAGGCATATAAACACCTTATCTCTCCTCATTTTGGTAACCATTATTAAGATCCAATATTATTATCAAGAAATCAAGCCATTGGGTTTCAAGAGCATTTTCAAGGTCTTCAAGCATCCAAGTCTTTTAAGTTTGCAGGGCAATCTTCTTCTTCATCAAGCATTGTGGAAAACTACAACATCCATCGTCCAAGGCTTATCTTTCATGATTTCTTTTTGGGGTTTTGTCGAATCCAAGCTATTGCATTAACATTTATGGTCACATCCAAAAAAGCATTGCGTCATCAACACATGAAGTAATTTACAATTTAGATCTAGCTTTTATTTCATCTTTCCTTACGCAATTTTATTAAATTTTCAAGATTGATTCCTAAAAAGGGATTTGACTGATGCAAACCCCTTTAGCTAACCTTGTTCTCCATTTTTTGTGTGCAGGAACAAGTTGTGGAGTTTTTAGACAAAATTTGAGAAGATCATAACCAAATGAAGCATCCCTACGAGTTTTAGACCAAAACCCAAGATACGGAATGTCAAATTCATTTGTACCTAGGTATAGAGCACCAAATTCGATCTGTACTTTTCAAAATAGACTCAAATTGATTTTGGGGACAATTTACAACTTCAGGATCTCAAATTTGCAAGTGCAAGTGCCTACGGGATCCTGACTGTCAAAAAATCAAATTTGTGGCAGCATAATTCCTCTATCATTCCCAAGTGCACACAAATCCTCTTCTACCTCTATCTTTACATCATTTATAGCTTCATCAAGTTCATACTTTGATGTTTTGCATTGTACCTTTATCTATCTTTCTTCATTCCAAGTAGCAAAATGGAACCAAAACCCTTCAAGCACAGATATTGCATTGACATCTCTTTTATCAAGGTTTTGTCAACCGTGTTTGTCTTGAGGTGGTTTTGTATTCCTAATGTTCAATAGCAGATTGAATTGATCTTCCTTTAATCACAAATTTCTTATTTTACAGTGACATGTCAGGAACCATGACTAAAATCTTTTCGAACTCATTAATGTGCGACTCCACATGCCCCACCTATTTTAGTTAAGTCAATTCCCTATAATAAACCTCTACATCTTTCCTATGAAAATGGGTAATCGACTTGTTAACAAATTCTTCATAGGAGTGTATCATAGCATGATCTTGAGATACTAGTCTATGATGCCACCAGTCATACGCCACTCCCTCTAGGTGCATTGTAGCAAATTGTGGAGCCTTGTTTTCCTCCATTGGTTTAAGTACTAAGAATGTATCTAATTTATGTACCCCTGACCTAGCTGTTATTTTTCTACTTCCATCAAAAGTCAATAGAGAAACCTTGTTTAATGCATTCTCAAACTTTACAGGTTGAGTGCCCTACCTGATTGCCCTCTAGACCTCATGTCTTGCCTTTTCTTACCTCGCCTTTTCGTTGATTAATAAACTGATTTAAATTCATCAATTTTCTTACATCGATTAAGAGGTTCTTGTACTCATCATAGGCCACCATGACATCCATTGTAATATATTTTTTTTTCTTCCTTCACCTCTAGAATTCTTTCTCTTTCAGTTTGTTTGGGTAAAAACGTAGGACATAGTGAACAATCAGACCTTGTATTCATTGTCCTATCAGCATTAGAAGCTGTTTTATCTTGGTTTCCATGCCCAACATCACTTATGTTGTGCTCGCTACTTGACCTTGATCTAGTATAGTCCATTCTCAATTGACCCATGGTTATGATCATACGATACTAAAATTGTTGTAACATTTGCTACTTCTATTGGACAAAGGTGGTCAAGAAATCATTAAGATGATTATTCATATCCCTTGGTGGGCTTTTTGCTCTCCTCTCATCTATTTTGTCAACAATAGGTTTACCCTCAGCTTCTATTTATTGTCTCGACCCACTTCTAGTGTAATATACATGTGTTCCTACCACTTTGGGGTGCATAGAATCAATTCAAAATGACATGCAATGCAAATCCACTAACCAAGAGTGCTCGAAAATAACATGTAACGGTAACCCTCTTCATAAATTGCTTCTAAACTGAAATGCAACTGAAATCTTTGTCATGCATTGATAATCCCCACAAGTTGGCAGGATTTGTGGCTTTGATACCATTGAAATGATCTAACCACAAGTTTAATAGTAATTTGATTTCATGTTTGGTTTAACTAATTGCAAATATTTGTTTTTTATCATGATCAATGAGTGCATATAATAATAAGAGTTGAATTTTTTGCAATATAATCACTATAAAGACGTCTTACTAAACTATGCGAGAGATTTTTATCTAAATAATAAACTAGAAATATTTGACCTACATAAGTGTCTTTGATTTTGAAGAGATGATTACAAAGACACTACTAAAGCAACATAATTCTGAAAGAAATCCATCAATGACCTCCTGAGTTGCTACAACCAAAAAAGTTGATTGATTGTTTTTTGTGCATGTGATTCCCAATGCATTAATTAGGAGCTGCAATTTTTATTGAAGATTTTGTTTATGAACTAGGAGTTTGAGCTTCAAATCCTTCCCATGTTAAGTTGGATTTAGCTACCACTAAATTTAATTGAATCGCCTCTTTTCTTTTGAATTTGGTGAACTGAATTTGAAGACCATGAACTGTGATCAGAATTAATGTTATTCACTCATGAAGTGCTTGGGGTTATGTCCAAGCTCAGGGTTCCAAGGGCTACGTCCTAAAAAAGTAAGGGGGTTTGATTTCTTGCAAAAGGAAACAAACTTCAGAAGATACATAATGCTTCTTCAAACCCATCCACGCATTAATAAATTAATCTACACCCAAAAAGCATTTGACGGTTTGATTTCTTGCAAAGAAAACAAACTTCAAAAGATACATAATGACTCTTCAAACCTATCCATGCCTTAATAAATAAATCTACACCCAAAAAGCATTTGACCTCCTCCACATTTCTTGTCTTTAGACTTAGGCATTTAATAATATTGCATTTTATTAATTAAGTGACCACCATGCTAAACGTTCTAGGAGAAGTTAGTCATAACTTTAATGGGCCCCCTTTTATAATATAAGTGAATAATTAAGTATCACAACTTAAGCTTTTTGCTCTTAATACTAAAGTATTCTCATTATTCCCTTATTATTCAATTTAATTTTCTAACCTTCAAGAATAGGAGAAGTTAGAAAAATTTAACTAGTTTAACCATCAAGCGGGAGGGGACATTACAATAACTAGGCAAATCTGATTGAATTCACTTTACTTGGACAATTCGTAATTATGCATCCTCCCACAATTTTGATGAATACCTATAAAATTGATTGCTTTCTTTGTCAAATTTGGAGTCATTCTCCAACCTCGATTCTACTTAACATGGGCAAAAACACAATTTTTAAATTTCCACCTCCATAGGTTGTAAGGTAGCAAGCTTGTGATTTGTGGGCTGAGAGAGCTTTGTTGGATGCTAGAGGTAGTCATTTGAAGTGCAGACAATTTGTGTGACCCATGCAAAGTCACATTGCATTTGTGACATAATTGAGTTTTATTTTGCATCTTGACTTAAAGATTCATGCATTAGGGTTTAGGCTTTGAGATTCAGTGAATCAAGAATTATTTTACCAATCTCACTCTATCTTTTCTTTCTTTTCCAAATTCCTTTGATCGAATGCTCTTCTATCCTCTAACCCCGAGTTTATAATTGTTGTTGAAGTCTTGCATTCAAGATTATGAATACATGAAGGCTCCATCTAGAAATATCATAGGATTAACACAAAAATTTGACATAGAACACAAGTCAACAGAAGAACTACATTAATGTTTCACTACTCTTGAATAAATCTATCAAACTTATTAAGAATAGTATAAGTGATAAGCATTTTGCATCTATACCTTGAAGAAATTTGGCAATACTCAGAGACTATTTTGATATTTTTTTGTGGTTTACGAGTTTTGTTATGTAGAATCTACCAAGGACCAGCTCATCAAGGAGATCAGCCCTAATTTACCTGAAATTTTGGAAATGATAATGATATTTGTCTAGATGCCACCCATTTTCTGAAATCTAGCTTTCATTGCCTTAATTTTCCACCTTATTTAATGTTAAAGTACTCCTGACGAAATCCGGAAGTAACTGAAAATAAACAATTTTGATATCAAAATCCAGATGTAATCCATTATAAATCCAATTTAACAACTCATGAGATATAGCATCTCAAATACTTCGCATTTTGAACCAGGGTGCATCCACTCACTTCTAATTGCTAATCTATCAGTGTGTTGACACCACCCTCGTGTCTTTGTTTTCAAGATTTAGCATCTTTCAAAACTCTTAAGAATTTAAACTTTATTATGTGTCCTTTGTGCTAGAATTTTAAACCAAGTATAAAGGCTAATCTGCATTGCCCACTTGGGTGTGGAAATCATTTTAATCATCTGTGTAAGTATGCGCACAAATATATAAATTGCTATCAGTATAACGGATAACCATTGCACCTCCTTCCCTTGCAAATGCTAGTTTAATACAAGCCAACATTATGGATGATGGAAACGAAGGAGAAAAAGTGGAATTAATCACATTTTTTTTTGAGTTGCTTAGGGAATAGACCAAAAAAAAAGAAAAAAAATATTGGCTTGTCTCTTCAAAGCAAGGATGTCTCAATAACAGGCATCATTGTGGAAATAGTGTAATGGGAATTTCTAGCAGTGATTGTGTGAAATCTGCCTAAATTCTTGGACGCAACTTTCATATGATTCTACTTTTAATCATACATCCAGCCAACTAACTATGTTGTTACTCTCTGACCTGCATGAAATGTTGTGACCAGTAACAGTTGTTGAGTAAATTGGCTCCTATACTTGATATGAGTCATCTACCAAGCCATTCTTTTATCCTTTCATTCTATAGCAGTCTCCTTATTCCATTGTTGTGTGTGCAATTTGAACTTTGTGTCCAGGGTGCTCGACTGCCAATAATTTGTGAATACATTGGAGGTCGTATAGATTGAATTCTCGTTCTTGTCAATTGAAGATGGATTGGCGAGAGCTTCCTGTTATGAAGGTCTAGCCTCCCCCCAGCCCACGTGGTGCTAGAGGACGTGTCGCACAAGCATCACCGGTCACGTTAAAAAGTTTACCCGGCATACTGCAGTTTATAGGGGGTGCTAGCAGCTATACCTGATTCCTGCGGTCTAAAAAAAAGTAAAACTGACAAGGAAGAACTCGTTCGGGTATTCTTTGAATAATTGTTTGTCATTGCAGCAGCTGGGTTTTTTTTCTTCTTGTTTATGTGAGCCTGTAAATGAAGAAACGTTCAGAAAATGTTGACAAACGAACTAGTACTAAATAATAAAATGTAAAACTGATAAGGAAGAATCATTCAGGTATTCTCTATATAATTGTTTGTCGTTGCAGCAGCCGTGTTTTATTTCTTCTTGTTTATGTGAGCCCACAATTGAAGAAACATTCAGAAAACGTTTTTGAAAATATTTAAGGAAGATTGCCGCATCTATCATTGCAACTGCACCAATAAACAATTGCGCAGAAAGACTGTTGCATCTATCATTAAAATTGCACCAATAAACAATTGTGCATAATATGGGAAGTGATGAAAACACAATTACCTTCCTAAGTTGACCTTGAAGACAAACCATTTATTTGATATACCTATGCAATGTGTCTCTGGTTATGAAGTCAAAAACTATAACCTTTTAGCTTTCATTTTATGTCCAGCTCATCATCGAGGATAGAGAGCTCTGCCTATGACTCTTGTTGTACACCACTGTGAAGGAATTAGGGTGTTCACCAAACCTACATTGTAGTCCTTATTGAAATAATATTAAATAGGAATTTAGTGGCCTTTCAGATGTACTTTCTCTCCACCCATTTTGCCTGTCCTCACTTCACACTTCTCCCACTGCCTTAAAACATACATTTCAAAATTGCACCAGGGAAAATACCAAGTTTTATCACCTCTTTTGGAAAGTTTTTCCAGATATTTCTATTAATTAACAAAATGAATAGGAATTGTAAGGGGCTTTGGGCATTGAAGGAGTTGTGATGTTCCCCTTCAACCCCTTCAATTGATAAAGGACCCAGCATCAAGACACCAGGTCATCATGCTCGATAGGTGAATTTCTCTTGACAATTAATTCTGCCAGCATTACTCAACATCTTGAATGCTTGGGGATGTGAATTTCTGTTAACTTGCAATTTCACAATATTTTCTGCAACCAAATTTGATTTTCTATTTTTTGCTTTCCGAAGAAAAGTATTCTTTTCAAAATTTGGGCAGTTTTCCTCTCATAAAACAATTGGTCAGCATCAGCTAGGAAAATAGCATAAGCAGTGATTTCAGTAGTGTAGGACACTCTTTTTCACCAAAATATGTGTTAGTTGTTTTATGATAATATTATATTAGTGTTGTAGAATGGTAGGGGTATTCACATTTTATTTTTCATTCTTCACTCTCTATCCTTGATGATGGATCACGGAGTGTGATCCGAAACGTCGATGCTAAAAAAACTTACACAATCGAATCCAGAAACTAATTGCATCATAATGGATTGTGGAAATCTGATGTTTTTAAGGGGTATTCTGGTTTAACTTGAAAACTGCCAAGCTAAGTGAAACATCATCGTTGCCAATAAGAGGTGTTTCTTCCACTCATTCTATCGGGGATTTAATGCATGTTTAAGAAGTTCAGCCATAACCCAGGAAAGAAATTCATTTACATCATACCATAAGAAGAAATGATAAAAAAATGGGAGATCTTCTATATTTATACACTTTTAAGGAAAGAGATCAACCTTCATTACAAAAGATGGAAAGCGGACAGCTATACATCCATTTATCCATGTCCTACCAACTTCTCTTAACCCTTCTTCTTCTCAGATTCCTAGAAAATGAGATCCAAAAGCAAACATCCTATCTATATCTTGCTCATGGTAAGATTTATATTACCCAAATCATTTATTATTACATCATTAATTAAATATCATATTAATTATTCCATTATGGCCCCCACTAGTTTTTTATTATAAAAGCAGAGATTTTGAATGGACCGTGATCCCTTGTACAAAGAGAGATAAAGCAATAAGCTCAGCAAAACAGCAAACAACAGCTATAGAACAGAAAGGAGACATCCAGAACACCAACCCAGTCCAAAGACGGTGGAAACTCCTAACCAAGTAAAGCAGGGGAGCAAAGAAACAACTGAACACAACAGGACAGCAACAGACCCTCATCAAATCATGTGGGTGTTTTAAAAAGTGATCCAAAGACTTTTGGTTAATCTTACAACCAGGGTCCTCCCCTAAACTCCTTTTCTTAAAACAATGAGAATTCCGAGAAACACCATTACGAATCCTATGATTCAACATATGAAAATTACCTTTATTTTCCTCATTTTGTTTCTCCGTGCTTTAGAGAGAAGGCTTTGTTACTATAACTGATGGTGATGGTGATGATGATGAAGACCGACAGTGATCAGAGGTATACAAAATTGTAGAAGGATTAGATCAGTAATTATCTTGTCATTGATGTCAAGCAATTGATTTCTGGTTTATATTGAGTTGTCATATCATTTGGAGTATGATATGCATTGAGTGAGTTAAGAAGAAGAAAAAGTGAGATGTTGTGAAGTTGAAAAACTTAATTGGGCAGCTAATACAAATCAGACAATGATAAGGTTATGTTGATATAACTGTTTTCTACTAAACATATGATTATATCAAGTCGGTAAAGAAGATTGGTTAACTTGGTAAACAAAACAGTTTGGTTACTGAGCAGTAAAAAGTCATTCGGTAAAAAGGAAAGTAAGTTTCGGTACAGAGAAAGGAAGTCAAGACACTGAGCGGAAGGTTTCAATTACCGTGCGACATAAACAGAATTTCGGTTGAAAAAAAAAAGAAATTAGCCACCGAGCAAGGAACAAAAATTAAATACAAAGATTAGAACAACATTTAATAATGAGCTATGATGATCTGGAAGATTCTAAGGATGAGGAAGAGTTAGTTGATGAGATCTATGATCGGGAAAATTCAAGGTGATGATCTATGGTATAGATCTAAGCGGCAAAAAGTGAAGGTACAAGTTCCAAAAAAGTTCAAGTTCTGAGGTGATGATAAAACATTTTACCAAGCTCTAAATTCATTGAATTAGTTTACGAGGATGATTGGACGGTTGAGATTAATCAAAAGAAAACGTTATAAAGGAGATTAAGAGGCAAAACAAAATCTATATAAAGGATGAAATTGTACGAAGAGAAGGCTGGCAAGTTAAAGGGTTGATGAGTCACAGACTGATGCAGTGAAGATGAAAAAGGTTGAAATCCGAGTTAGCAAGCTGAGTTTGTTGAAGTGTTGAAGCCAATGGAAAGTGATAGAATGAAGTGAAGACAAAGAGCGCACAAGGGATCTGATTAAGCAAGAGGTAGTTGCAGATTTACAAATCAATTTATATATTGTTGCTTATTAACATTTGTAGCAAAAAAATCTCTTAACCAGGTGGACTTAACAGTCTTATTGTAAATCCTTGAGAAAGGTGACATTTTAGAAGAGTGTTCGAAGACCTTTACCCAAGCCACTCCTAACAGGGTGAAGATCCTAACACATCTAAGGCAAATCCCCTAACAGGATGGCATTTAACAATGTGCATTGTAATCTTTAACCAGATTGGCTTTTAACCGAGCATACTTCAGAAGAGTATTTCCTTAGTGGGTGAAAATTCCCACAGTGGTTTTTCCCAAATTTGGTTTCCACGTTAAATACTGGTGTTATATGTGTTGAATGTTTATTGTGAATGTTATTGCTAATTGATAAAGTTAATTTACTATTATCAATTAATATTGAAGTTTGTTTGATCAAGTTGCCATCGAGTTGAATCAGAGAAAGTTTTTAAGGTACAAAGAATCACAAATTACTGATTCACCCCCCCTCCCTCTCCGTAATCCAATAGGCTCTTCCTTCTCTTCCAGACACTTTTTCTGACCACCAATAGAATACTTCCTTGCAGTAAAGGAATGCTCCATCATTTGATTCTTCATGCAAGGAGATGAGGACTGCTTAGAACTAGAGGGCATTTGTTTCTTTTTCCTCCAAACCATATGGTTCTTAATGGTCACAAGCAATAGTTGCATGACCCACTTTGCTACAGTAATTGCAAACAATCAAAGAGCTTTCAATTTCAAATTTATGCACCTTTTTGCCAACATTAGAATTAAAGGAAGTTGAGTGCGGAGAACTTTATTCTTCTGCACCAGCACACATAATCTCGCATATAGCAGATGTTTCATGAATCAAGTAATGGGGTCAATAGCATAAAAAAAACCTGAAAGAGTTGGCAATAGACATAAGAATCTTCTTACTCCAATATTCCAAAGGCAACCCATGTAAACAAACCCAAACAGGGAATTTGAAGTTCAACGGGTTGAAACTAGGGGACAAATTAGAAAGACAAACCATTCAAACCTAGGAACCAGAGACCTTTACCAAGAATCCTTAAACAATCCTCTAGCTCAGAAAAGGAATAGAGAAAACAATCATTAAATTTACCTTTGTTTGCCCTTTCATTTTCCAGACTTGGGAAACTCATCTTTTAATAGTGTTTATATTGGGATGATTGCCACAAAATTTTCCGACAAGCGACCTCTCCAGCCAATTTAAGGACTCAAAAAAAGAGTCTCAGAGACATAGAGAGTTGGGGAAGAAGCAGCAAAAAAAGGTTCACACTCAGGAACAAAAACCCCAGAGGCATACAAACCCACAACCTTATCAACATAGAACACGCTTTTCTAATCCTGTAGAAGACCAGCAATTTCCCCTCAAGGCTCCTCAGAAACCTTAGGGGTGGATAAAACAAAGTTGGAGTCATCCTCCACTCCATTTTTGTTATTAGCCAACTTTGGTTGATCCAAAGCTTTGGTTTTAGGGGAGGATAGAAAAAGTTGAAGTTATCCTCCACTCCATTACTGTTATTAGCTAACTTTGGCTAATCCAAAGCTTTGCCAACAGAAATGTTCTTCTCAACCTCCACATAACAAGAGGATTAGGAGGGAAAGACAAACTAGTTAACCCAGCAGATCCTTCTCCACCTACAACCAAGGTGGCGGGAGAAATAGGGCAGTCGAATCAGTGGCAGCAAAGGACAGGGGAGAAACACCTGTGGAGGCATTAAACTACCCGTCAAGACAGGAAATGCCCCCCACCAATGGGAACTCTTTTGAATCTAGAGGAGCTGAGAGGAACCTCTTCTAAGGCCACAAACAAAAGGGACAACCTCTGCAAAAGGCCAGAGGTTACAAACAATAGCTGCAATAACTGGCGCCTCAAATCTTCCCCACCCAGAGCTTCATCCAAATCACCAAATGCCTCCACTACAGCTTCATTCTAGCAACCAAACCCACCAAAGGAGGAACCGTGCATAGACTCTAGATGAGCAAGCACATGGGCACCCAAAAGAATATCGAACAACAACTACTCATCATTGTCTGAATATTCTTAATCGTCTTCATCATCTTTTGCACTATCTGCCCTGGCATCAAATCCAGGAGAATGCTTCAGAATGGAAAAGTTGAGGGTTTTATTACACAAGTAATTGGTAAAAACTTGAATTAATTAATTAATGAACAAGAAGTTCATTTATAGTTTACAAAGATAATGTTACTATTACGAAACACTCATTAGAATTAGAAACATTCTAATAATGAAAGAATCTAATATTTACAAGACTTACAATATTGAGTATTAAATAATAATAAACAAGATATTATGGAGATATTATTCTAATACCCTCCCTCAATGATCAATATGTCTACTACACCAAGGAGCCCCCTGAACTTAACAAACTTCTCTGGAAGTAGGGACTTGGTGAGAATATCTGCAGTCTGGTCCGTTGTAGGAACATACTACAAATCCACGGATCCATTTTCAACCAGATGGCAGATGAAGTGACAATGAAGTTCAATATGCTTGGTCTGCTCGTGGAAGACTAGAATTTTGGCAAGTTTGAGCACCCCTAGATTGTCGCAGAAGAGGGGTGAAGGCCCTGCTTGAGACATTTGAATGTTTGAAAGCATCCTTTGAAGCCAAACTGTCTCACATGCTGCTTCGACTATTCCCTGATATTCAACTTTTGTTGAGGAAAGAGATACAACCTGCTGCTTCTTACTGGTCCAAGTGATAGCACCTGTGACCAAACTGAAGACATACACAAAAGTGGATTTTTGTCATCAACAAAGCCTCCCTAATTTGAATCTATCTACCCAATGAGTTTGGGATCTTTGGTACATCCATAGAGGATACCAAAGTCTGACGTGCCCTTGACGTAGCACAGGATGTGCTTCGCTGCAGCCCAATGATCTAATGTAGGAGTTGTCGAAGCGGAATATGTAACTCACTAAAAATCTCAAATCAGGTCTCGTGGTTGTGAGATAAATTAAATTGCCCACTAGTTCCCTGAATGTGGATTCATTCTCAACTAGAGAACCAGATTTGGCTAATAACTGCAAAACCAAACTCCATAGGTGTAGACGCAAGTTTGCAGTCATGCATTCTGAATTTGCCTAGCAAAGCCCGTGCATACTTAAACTGGGAGATGATGCCATGAGACTGCTGCCAAGCCTCGACACCTAGGCAGTAGTACAAAAGCCCAAGGTCGATCATGTCAAAAGACTAGCATAAATTTTGTTTGATTCCTTGAATCAAAGATGTCGAACCGCCAAGGATAATCAAATCAACATATATAACCAGAAGGATTGATATCACTACCAGTAGTCTTGACATACAAATTTGAGTCGGGAGGACTCCTCTGGAAACCCTGATCTGAGGTATTTATCAATTTTCATGTACCATGCCCGAGGAGCATGTTTTAGGCCATAGAGTGCTTTCACCAGTTTGAGTCCTTGATGTTCTTTACCGGCAACCTTGAATCCAAGAGGTTACATCATGTAGACCTCTTCCTGTAACTCACCATTTAGGAAAGCACTCTTAACGTCCATTTGATGGACCATCCAACCACACTGAGCAACCATGGTTAAGACTAATTTGACGGTGTTCATCTTTGTTGCCGGAGCAAAGGTCTCGTCATAATCAATTCCTTCATGCTGAGAGAAGCTTTTGGCAACGGGACGGGCCTTGTACTTATCTAAAGTACCATCAAACTTGTATTTAACCTTATAAACCCACTTGCATCCAATGGGTTTCTTCCCTGGAGGAAGATTTGACAAAACCCAAGTGTTATTCTTCAACAAGCAACAAATTGTGGTGCTCAGTGTCCATAGCTTGTTCCCACTCAAGTATCCCTTTCGCCTCTGTGTATGTTTAAGGCTCATACACACTGTGAATGTTGGCCATGAGAGAAAAATTTATAGAATCAAAAGGTTAGCTCTTCTTCTGAGCAGTTCCACCCTTGACGAGCTCATCATCATGAAGATCACCAATCATCTTAGCCCACCATTTACGTCGGAGAGTAAAAGTGCCAACATCAAAGGCAGGAGGTGCAACAGGATCATGTTCATCAAACAGAAGATCAGATGAATCTTGCGGAAAATCAAGTGGTCCAACTGCATGTCTAGGTGATCCCGCAAAAGGAACCAGTGAAGGTGCAGGAACTAGAATAACTGAAGCCCTTCCATTAGGTGGACCTAATGGAAGACGGACACCCAAGTCTTGAGCCTAGAGAGGTTGATCCTCGGAATCCATAATTGGAGGAGAGTTGAAATGGCCCTTATTCCTCATCAAAGACCACATCACGACTAAAGATGAGACGATATGTCTTGATGTCAACAAGTCAGTAGGCCTTGTGATTATCACTGTAGCCGGTTAGCATGATGAATGAAAATAAGGTAAAAGATATATTTTGGAGAGAGGTTGTCCACACTGTTGTTTATATTTAGAATAGAACACTGTTGAGACCCAAGCTCAAGAAGACCCCTTATGAACTTTGGAAAGGTAAACCAGCCACTGTTAAGTACTTTAAAATCTTTGGGAGTCAATGTTACATTAGGAGTGATGAAGATAATTTGGGTAAGTTTGAATCTAGAGCTGATGAAGGTATCTTTCTTGGCTATTCTTCTAAGAGTAAGGCATTCAAATGTTACAATAAAAGACTGCATAAATTAGTAGAGAGTGCTAATGTCAAGGTTCATGAAGTTACTAATCAATTTGATAAGAATGACGACAGCCCCGAAGAAGGTGAAACTCAAACCAGCACTGTGGTAGCTTCTAAAATTCAAACCAGCACTGTTGTACCTTCCTCTCCTCCACATGTTCAAGCTGGAACAGCCAACAAGAGTGGTGAAAGTGATAAAGGTAAAGTACAATCTGCTCACGAAGAAACAATTCCTACATTTATTGATGTTGAAAATCTTCATGATAATTCTGGAAGTGATTCTCAAGATGAACATGATGCCTCTAATTTCAAAACTCCCACTAAGTTTGTGCAAAAGAATCATCCTATTGATCAAGTTATAGGTGAAAGGCAAACTAGAAATGCTAGAAAAAATGTTAACTACTTTGAGGATGATGATTTCTCACTCATCTTCATGTTTGAGCCTAAGTGTTTTGAAGAAGCAGTTGTAGATAAACATTGGGTGGCTGCCATGAAAGAGGAGTTGGATCAAATCAAAAAGGGCAATACTTGGGAGCTTGTACCAAGACCTATCAACAAGAACGTGATAGGTACAAAATAGGTATTCCGGAACAAAGTAAATGAAGATGGTAAGATTATTCGAAACAAGGCACGTTTGGTTTGTAAAGGTTATTCTTAGATTGAAGGTGTGGATTTTAGTGAAACCTTTGCACCGATTGCAAGGTTAGAAGCAATCAGAATTTTTCTTGCATTTGCTTCTTTCAAAGGCTTCAAAGTTTTTCAAATGGATGTAAAATCTATTTTTTTAAATGGAGATTTAGTTGAAAAGATTTATGTTGAACAACCGGAAGGTCTGATTTCTGAAAATGTAAACTATGTATGCAAGCTGAAAAAGGCATTATATGGACTCAAACAAGCTCCTAGAGCTTGGTATGACAGGTTGGATAACTATTTGCAGCAACAGGGCTTCAAAAAGGGATATGTGGATAGCAACTTGTACGTTAAAGAAGAAGGTAACAACATTCTTATTATTGTTGTTTATGTTGATGATCTGATTTTTGGGAGTGACAGTGTCAAGATGTCCAAGACATTTGCTGCGTGTATGAAAAATGAGTTCGAGATGTCTATGATGGGTGAGTTAACATATTTTCTTGAGCTGCAAATTAATCAATCTTCTAAAGGCATTTTTATTTCCCAAGCCAAGTATTTTAGGGAGTTGCTTAAAAGATTTAAGATGGAAGATTGTAATCCGATTAGCACTCCTATGGAAACCGGATGTAAGCTAAGTAAGGAGGATGTGTCTCCTTCAGTTGATCAGTCTTTTTATAGATCTATGGTAGGGAGTCTATTGTTTGTGACAGCCACTAGACCGGATATCATGCAGGTTGTAGGATATGTTGCTAGATTTCAAACTTCTCCTAAGCAAACACATGTTTCAGCAGTTAAAAGAATTTTTAAATATCTAAAAAGCACAGTTGATTTCGGTCTTTGGTTTCCAAAGAGTTCTAACTTTCTTCTTACAGCCTATACAGATGCAGATTGGGGAGGTTCAGTGGATGATAAGAAAAGCACTAGTGGGTCTGCTTTCTTTTTAGGTGGCTGTTTGGTTTCATGGCTAAGCAAAAAACAGTCTTGCACTTCATTATCCACCGCTAAGGCTGAATACGTTGCAGCAGTTTCATGTTGTACTCGGGTAATTTGGATGAAGAATACTTTACATGACTATAAACTTGAGTTTACTGATCCTATTTGTATTTTCTGTGACAACACAAGCGCAATTGACATTTCGAAGAATCCTGTGATGCACTCTCGAACCAAGCACATACCAATTAAGTATCACTATCTGAAGGAGCAGGTTGCAAATAATATTGTTAAGCTGAATTATGTTTGTTCTCAGGAGCAAATTGCGGATGTGTTTACTAAACCTCTACCCCAAGATCGCTTCGAGTATCTGCGAAGCAAGCTTGGTGTTATTTCACTTCAATGAAAGGTTCGTCTCCAGCACTTCATTGCTATATCTTTCGAATTTTCATTGTGTTTCAGCTGTGTAGTCATTGATGACAAAGGGGGAGTAGACTTCCAGTGGGAGTTGATTCATTTGTTACAGATTGGTTTCAGTTGGTTTAGTTTTATGGGGGAGCTGTTTCAGAATTGTTTCAGATTTGGAAATGGTTCAGCTTTGGTTCAGTTGTTCAAGTTGTTTCAGGTTTGCCATCAATGACAAAAAGGGGGAGATTGTTGTGTTTTTGTCATTTGATCTAAGTTTGTTGTTTACGCTGGGTCCTTGCTCCTACACCTGGCGTTGTGTTACAGTGCCTATTCACTGTGCACAATATCTTAAGACTGAGCTTCATTTGCGACAGGTGTCCACAGTGTGTGTGCCCACGGATGAATGTTCTTTGTTATCCATTCTATTTTGTTTGAATGAACAGGTGTAACATTTGGTCTTTATTGCTACCGTTTCTGTCAACATGCCATAATGCCTTCGCTATGTGTGATGATGAGTAGTGAGTATGTTAAATGAAGGAGCTCGATCCAAAGGAGTATCTTCTACCTGTTTCTTTTCTTTCTTCTTTGCAAAATATCATTTGCAAGGTGAGGAGGTGTCGTGTATAAGTTAGTGCGTGTGCTCGTAATGACCACTGTCTGTGCTGGATTCACATTTGTTGTTGACAATGTGTTCAAAGTAAAAAAACAAAAGGCCATTAGCAGAAAGGACTCAGGCGAAAAAGTGAAATGAGTGCTCTGCTAAAAAACGGCAATGCCATAGATGCAAAACTCGAATTGTATCGCATGCTAAAAACAAAATTCTAAAATTGTATCGTATGCTAAGAACTGGACTTACGCCACCAACTGCAAGAGGGACGTTAACGGCTTTGAAAAATTCTTTGCCTAAGCATGTGAATGTATGCTGTAAAACAAAAAACGGCAGAGTTAATCAAATTTGGAGTGAATGAAAATGGTGACAAGTGGGAAATGAGAAGAGTTTTTTTTGTGCTGTGGCGACAGATGATGAAGAAAAACGGCTATGTGGAGATTGAATAGAACGGTCGAAAAAAACTGATGCACTCTTTTTCGAAAAGAGGAATCACATTGTGCGGGTGTTCTTCAGTTTAGTGAACATACTACTGAAGAGAAGTATCGGGGTGTATGCGTAAGAAAAGGAATTACAGTCAAGCCGTATATATTGAAGTGAACAAACAATCAGGGATAGAGCCTCATCAGAGATGCATACACACAGCACCAAACACGTGAGCTGTGTCGGGTGTTGAATATGCACTGTTGTGGAGACTGAGAACTTCTTCGAATGTGAAAAATCCCTGTAGAATGCGGGTGCTCTATGCTTCTAAAAACGGGATACAGACGTGTGTGTAAAAAGAAAAAACCAATAGCAGTGTGAAGAGCCGATAAACCATTGTCGTGGAGATGTCTTGCGGAAGGATACTCGGCAAAGAAGAATACAGTTAGCTTTCGGGTTCCAGGAAGCACTGGCAAAGCCGTTAAAAATACTGATGTTGGGAGTTAGAAGATACACAAAACGTTTTTGAAGGAACTGAGAAATTGGTCGGGAGTATAAGGAGAGTGAGACATACAATTACAATATATAGTTCAGCAGAACTATCTTTGGTCAAGTGGCAGAGATACAATGCCAAACTGTTAATGACAGTGCCCTGTGATTAAAGTGGAGAGCATACGCATTGCAAATGTGTAGAGAGACAGTGAGTTCCTTTCGAAGAAGTGTGTGGAGTCTTCGTAACAGGAGAACAAAAATATATAAAGAAAATGCAGGATTGTAATCTGAATAGTGAAGGGGGTGTGTCTTCAAGCAAATAAGAGTTCTGTAAGAACTTTGACAGTATATTAGAAATTCCAGCAGGGAACAAAATTATGCTTTAAGTCATTCTGTATTGAAGCAGTCTATTCTTCATTTTGTGAGTCTTTACACTTCAGTAAAGACATAAATATTCTTCTTTGTAGCTATCCAGGAATCCATAGTTTAATAAGGTTGTAGCCTTATTGTAAACTGGTTGAAGCCAGTTCAAATTGGATGTGTGCAGAGTTGTAGCTCTCAGTTGTAACGGGTTGTTGCCCATCAGATTAGTGATGCCGTGGTTTTTCCCATCTTGGGTTTCCACGAGATAACTTGGGTGTCTTGTCCTCTTTATTGTGTGCTTCTTTGAATTCTGCTTTGTAGTTTTGTTTAAGTTTTTAAAATACTGATTCACCCCCTCCCCCTCTCAGCATTTTCCGTTTTACAAGAAATATAAACGTTTGGTTGCTGGAATTGACCTGGAATTGGAAAACGGGAATTGGTTTCCCTTCTCAAAATTGAATTCTCAATTCCAATTACATGCCTCAATTCTAATTCCAGGTTCTGAGGTGGAATTGTAGAATGCTCATTTTGGACCAAAATTAGAATTGGCCTATACCAATTCACCAATTCCCGTTTTATAATTCCAGGTCAATTCCAGCAGCCAAATGTAAGAGAAAAATCATTGTGTTCATTTCTGTAATTCATGGACAGAAACAAAGGAATTTTCTGAACTTTTTCTAGGGTTAGACTTAGTATTACTGAGAAAAATCAGTCTTATAAGCTGATCATAATTCTGAGTTTATTTGTAGAATTTGTTATATACAAATAAAGTTTCAAATTTTTTGTGACCTAGTTTTGAAAATATTGTTTTTTTATTATCCCTATTTGGGGATATTACATGCACAGGGGTGTTGTATTACGATAATAGATAGTTTCTAATTTTATCTCTCTCTTTCGTCTATTTGTAATGGTCACTCTTTTTGTAATGTTTCCATAAACTCCTGTTCGTTATGAAAACTTTCTCTTTCACTCTACAAGAATGTTTCTATTTCCTCTCTTGTTCGTTATAGAAACATTCTCTTGTATCTTGTATATATAGATCATTCATGATCATTGTTTAATAACACATTCATTATTTTACCACAATATGGTATCAGAGCAAATTTTTGGCTTCTTCAAAAAAATTTAATTTCTTTTTTGAAATTATTAGTTCAAGATTTTCTAAGTTTTTCACCCTGAGTGTGTTCAAAATTTGCATTTTTTTTTCCTCACCCACCCGTCTAGGGTTTCTGCATTTTCGACTAGGGTTTTGACCCTTCAGTTCAAGTTGGAATTTTTTTTACTACAAATTCCTTGTGAGTTTTTTGAGAGCTCAACTGGGTTGTCATCCGTTTTTCTAGGTGCCTCGATTTTTGAGCCAACAAATCCAAAATCTGACAGCATATTCCTTATGGGTTTTTGCAAATCTCAACTGGGTCAATCTCGCTTTTTTCTAGGTGCATCATTCTCTGTGCCTCAATTTTTGAGCCAGCGGATTCAGAATCTGACAACAGATTCTATCTGGGTTTTTTGAGCTCTTACTGGGTGTCTCTTCAAATTCTTTGGGTCTTCCGTTAATCTGCCTTAAAGTTCGTACCCTTTTCTAATTTTCACATTTTTTCTTTGAAAAATGTGCTATGGCATCTCTCACCAGTCTTATGCTAGAAGGCAGTCAGCATTTCAACAGATAGAATTATGACACCTGGAAGCAACGCTTGTTGATGATTTTCGAGTACCATCGTCTTGAGGCGCTTGTTCAGGGTACTGAGACTCGTCCTACCACAACCGATGCGACTCAAGACAAGTTTGATGAACGTAATCGTGAAGCAGTTATGCTCATTAAGCTTTCAGTTACTGATGATCAGCTGCCTCAAATCCCGTCTGGCAAGATAGCTGCAAAGATCTAGACAGTATTGAAGGATCTCCATGAAACATCAGATAAAAGCAGAGCCTTCTTTCTGCAGACCTCTCTAATCAACCCAAGGTTGCCTTTTACGCTTTCTGAGGACATGCAAATTTCTGTTTTTTTTAAGATAGATTGACCATTAAGGGCGGGTATTACGATAATAGATAGTTTCTAATTTTATCTCTCTTTCGTCTATTTGTAATGGTCACTCTTTTTGTAATGTTTCCATAAACTCCTGTTCGTTATGGAAACTCTCTTTCACTCTACAAGAATGTTCCTATTTCCTCTCTCTTGTTCGTTATAGAAACATTCTCTTGTATCTTGTATATATAGATCATTCATGATCATTGTTTAATAACACATTCATTATTTTACCACAATATGTTGGACACGAGAAAAAGATGGAAGATGCTGAAAAAACACAATTTTCTGGCTCAATAAACCCTACCCGCTCAATGTAGAAAAACACACTACCATTTCAACACTGTTTAGTAAATTGGAAGGATTTTATAGTGGATTTGAAGATTTGCATGGTCTTGAAAGCCCTCATTTGGTCTTGGTAACAAATGTTCTGCCAGTCAAGCCTGCCCTATTCCACAGTAGTGGTACCCACACCAAACTCATTTGATACATTTTGCAAATTTAGTTTTTTTTAAGAGATTTAAGTATTTTAAGTTGCCAAGTTTGTAAATTTTTCCTCTGCCAATTCTGAGTTGAGTCTGAGTATGGAAATTATGGTTTTTTGGTTGCAATACAAAATATGAGATTCATTTAACCTTTTACATCTATCGCAGCTCTATTGCATGTCTTGACATCAAATTGTAGAGCTTTGCAATGGGCCAAAGATCATTTTAAACAAAGAAGAAATATTTTGATTAAAATACAAATAAGCATCAAAGAATACAATTATTCAATAGCAATGCCATCTCCAAGAATTGTTGATCTGTATCGAGTAACAAAATGCCAGAGAAATCTGGAATTGTTTTAGGGGACTGAGCAGACATACAAGTTCCTGAGGTTGATCCAATACACATAAGACTAAACTCGTTGGTGGGATAACATTAAATTGCTCATTTAGCAAAATTTTCAATGCAAGCTCATTTTATCGGCTCATGCAGAGCAGCCTCGTAAAGAATATTTCTTTGTAGAATTACAAACATAACCTGAAGAAGGCCTGTGAGTTATTGATTGGTTGATATAGAAATTTCCTCAACATACATGATTTGATACATAAATTTCTCTTAACGAATAAGACAAGTAGCTGATGATCATAAACTTGGGAAACTTAAAGACTGCAAAAAATTGAAGTAGGCATATTTAATGTCAAACTGCATATCATACCCTGCCGGACAAGAAATAAATTTTAGAGGGGAGATGACAATGTTCAAACAATGACATTCACAAATTTAAATAATATGCAAGAAAAACATATGTAGCACCAGTACTAGTTTTGTACTCACAATAATTAATTGCTATTGTGCGTCCTTCAGCGTCAGGAGTTTGCCTGACATGATGAAACCACAAGCTTGGCCTGGATTAACATATGATGGTCCAATTGAGCAAACTACAACTGAAATCTTTAGAAATAATTCTGAAAGATTTGAGCTATACACTGTTATAAAGTCTTTACGAACAATAAAAAATCTTCCTTACCCATAAGAAATGAACCAAAAAGAGCTTTAAAAATCATACAATGCTAGACCTCAATTCTTTTTATATATATCTTTAGACTAAAATCACAGCCTGAGATTGAGTGTTCCTTTTGATGGGAAATCAGGTTAATATAGCAATAAAAGAGTAAAAATGTAATCATTACAAATAAAAGGTCACTTATTGCTGTATACTGCAATAAGCCTACTGGAATGTTGCCTTACAAAATCAAATCTCGACTGAGTGTTTAATTTTCACAAAACAGAAGTTCACAGACCAAATCAAAGCAAATGGTGATAAGGTTGAAAAGACTTACAGATAAAGAATCTCCCCTGCTTGAACTGTACATTCAAATGGTTTTGGGCCATTAAAATATCTGGGAAACAAAATTCTGCTTTGTTCAGCTTCTGAGGATGGTGGGTACGGATCAACACTAGGCCATGGAACATATTGTGGGGGATTATCTAACTCTATGCTGAACTCCCCAGTTTCCTGCAATGCATTTTGAAGTCAAGAACAACATAAGCTCCTGCTAGCTACATGCTTACATAACAAAGTAATGTGTAATCCATCCTGAATCAACTATTAAGAATATAAGCGTTAAGATTAATCATCATATCATGTTGTCCAAAGGAAAATTTCAAAATCCATGTATCATAGCCAATTGTTGCAAAAATAACATCAACCAAAGCATAAAAGTAAAAATCCTTGTCCAAAAAGTGAATATCAAGAATAGGCTGAAGAGAATTTAGCTCCGGATTCACAATGCAGCACAGATTTTCTTGTGTACCGGTGCAGCTATCTGGTGGTCACAGGACTGCTTTCCTCCACAGGCCTGCTTTGGGTACTTGAGAAACAGTGCTGTTGTGTGGGGCTTGCAGTCCCCAACAATTCTACCAATCTTTTCTTCTCTGCTTTTGTTTTTTGTAGCAGTGTTTATTTCTGAGTGAATGGCTATAGTTGGGGATCCAGGGGATCCCATCATTTTTCCTACCAAGATGCTGTTAGATTGGAAGAGCCTTCCTCATCTGGGCACAACATTGCTGTTTTTTTTGGGTGCTCACAACAAGAAAAGTCGAGGTGGACCAGAAATCGGAAAATCGTATCAAGTTGAATGCCTGCCTGGAGAAGTGTGTTGATAGGCTCATTTTGGACATCAACTAGGATCTAATTGCTGATGCTGTCTTGTATCTTTCTGAACATATACTCTGATTTGCAAGTTTATGCATATTCGAACTTCACTACCTTAATTGGAATTTTTGGCTTGGTAAAATTGGCAACCTGAAGAAGATATAGAGATTATTCCTGCTGCAAATGAGTATTTCTTAGTGGTTGTTTTCTAGAATGACTGATCAGAGTATGGTTTCTGAGGGCAGTCCATGCTTTCATAATCAACCTGGCCTATTCATCTAACCCTAACATGTGGGTTTTGATCCAATGAAGGAGCTCTCGTCTTGGATTCCCATTCAGGTCCACCTCCGTTGGCTTCCTTAGGAATTCAGGAGACCTGCTATTCTACAATGAACAATCTATTGCTGTTGTCCTTGGATAACTTGGACCTTTCGCATCATACCCTTGAAAGAAAGGTGACTACCTATACGCTATCTGATTGAAATTGCTTTGAATAACGCATTGCCTTATTCTTTAGAGATTAGATTAGGGAACAGTCAATGGATTCAACAATTAGATTATCAGGCTCTTCTTTTTAGATGTCAAGCTTGACATGCTTATGGGCATTTACACAGAAATTGTCCAATAAAGGCCTCAAGAAATTTCAAGGAATTTCAGAACTACAGTCAATACTGAGGAGAAAGCTTGCGCCAATGTGGAAGAGCCAAATTCGAATGGATTTAGTACACTGAAATCTTAGATTACAAGGAAAGAACGGAAATCGCCAAAGAAAAGATCTTGCAAGAGGCAACTTTAATCGTAGGTATGATGTCCTTGAAACTTCTGCTGCTCAACAAGAGGCCACCATGTTTGAAAAGCCTCCTTTTGGCCAAGACTTGGATCTCCCTAATTTTGATGCCTTGTCCAACCCAACAGAAATGAATAGCTCAACTGGTATATCAATGTTATTTAATAGGGGGTTTCCACCTCTCCCAATCCTATGGCGGGATCCATTACACCTCAAGATGTTGATACTATTAATTCCAAGATCATTTTAGCTCTTCCTATTTTACTAGAGGCTCAAGATGAAGGTTGTGCAGATTGTGTTTTGCAGCATGCTAGAAGCTTCTCAAGAATTTGGTGTCAAAGATGATCTTAAGAAGAAAGCTTCACCTTCCTTAGGTCTACAGAAAAAAATCTCAAGAAGGTTGGTCCACATAAACTCTCCAAACTGGGGAGAAAGAGAGATCGAGCGAATGTGAAGATGATAGGGGAACCACTAGCGGAATAAAGTGTCATTAAAACATTAGATTATCACTTCTTTGCTGCCCAAAACAGATAGTGATTTCTTGAAATTCTAGGGATTTGGGCAATGCCCTTTGACAAAAGGCTGCCTGAGATCTTATTTGACAACATAAGCCCAATATCATCTTTCTTCAAGAAACTAATCTTTAGTTAAGGATGTGACTGTTTTATCTTCAAGACATTGGGGAGGGAGTCATTATTGCTCCAACTGATTTTCAGGGTATGGCTCTTCTTTGGTCTCCCACATTACAGCAGTTTAATCTATGGTCTCCTTTTCTCAGATTATGGCAAATGTTTTGTACTGTCCCCTTCCTAACCAGTTGGCATGGTGGATCATTACCTACTTAAGTTTGTCAAAATCCTGCCAAGCTGTTGGACTCCATGAGAAAGCTCCCTTCTTCATTAAATTTGTTAAAGAGGCTGCAAGTTGAGAATATCCCTTCACAAACCTTCTATAGTAGCTACATAGACCTACAAATCCTCTTAGCTGTGTCAAATTCCATGGCCTAGGCCAATCTTGGATTGCTTTGATCTTCTCCTCATCCACACTAACACCTTGTGCACTATTTTTGAATCCCGGGTACAAAATTTCAGTCAACCCAAACTCACACTTGGAGACTTCGACATAAAAGCTGAGTTACCAGTTCGGGTGTGGGGACAGATTCGGGTACGCAAATCCAGTAAGTGGATGCGTGAAGAAATTTTTTAGGGGTTTGGATGTGTTTGGGTATGTCTGTGTGTGTGTATTATATATACAAAAAAAAAAGAGAAATATACAGAATTGTAAAACTAAATCATTTCATAGTATGATATGACCTTTGATCAATGCCAAAGATAAATATTAAATGCCAATTGATAGTTGAAAAATATTCAAATAAGCCATATCAATGATATCATATATGTCTATGTTCACGATTCCAATGAAAATCATTACAATTTACTGAATTACAAAATGTAGTTCATGAAACATGATTCAATGTTCATCAATCATCAAAAGGATTATAAAAAAATCGTCTATTGGATTTTCAGCAGCTGCAAGTTCAAGATCATCATCATCATCATAAAAAAAACACACTTTTTATTTATTTTTTGCT
Organism: Chamaecyparis obtusa; assembly: GCA_027943335.1. NCBI lineage: Eukaryota > Viridiplantae > Streptophyta > Pinopsida > Cupressales > Cupressaceae > Chamaecyparis > Chamaecyparis obtusa. Next base: position 612,491 of record BSBK01002072.1, read on the forward strand.
TTCCTCCCCATGGATGCGCCCAGGTGCTGGCTGGGTGCACCCGGATGAGCGAGGCTGCACATCTTGGCACACCCGCAGGGCTGAGCGTGCACCCAGCACACATCCGAACCCGATGCAGGCCTGCAAGATGCATCCTATATCTTAGCATAAAAGGAATGTTGCTCAAGTATACCCAGCACCTCATCTAAATGTTTCCAATGATCCTCCCATGTCTTACTAGTTATGAAAATGTTGTCAAAGAAAACCAAAACAAATTTCCTTAATTGTAGAATGAATACTTGGTTCATGCAAGATTTAGAGGTTGTTGGTGCATTGGTTAGGCCAAATGGCATGACCAAGAGCTCATAATGCCCATAATGACAACTAAATGATGTTTTGTGCACATCTTCATCTCTCGTCTTGATTTGGTGGTACCCTAAACACAAATCAATCTTGGAGAAATACTTGGCTCCATGAAGTTTATCGTTCAATTCATCAATCCTTGGTATGGAATAATGGTTCTTAATTGTCCTTTTGCTGAGTGTTCTATAGTCTATACACATCTTCATAGTTCCATCCTTCTTCCTAACTAGCACTACAGATGATGCAAAAGGACTAGAGCTAGGCCTTTTATGCCCCATATCCAATAGATCCTTGATTGCCTTTTCAATCTCTTCCTTATATACCTTAGGGTGACAATATAGAGTAATCATGACTGTTTGGCTCCTTCATCAAGCTCAATTACACGCAAAAAACCCCTACCAAGTGGAAGTCCAAGAGGTCTTGAGTACTTTGCCATGCTTATCCCAAATAGACTGAATTTTAACATCATAGGATCTCCTCTCCTTTGAAGGTCGTGTTTTTGAAATGAGACATTCAACTACCCATGCCACTTGATCCTTGCAAAAAGCTCACTCCATCCTCTTGGCTCAAACTTCCATAGGCCCCTTAATAGATAAGCCATGTAGAACTATCTTCTTTCCACTGTGTTGAAATGAGAACCTCATGGTTTGATAGCTCTACTCATATTTATTGATTAAGTATAGCCATTGAACTCCTAAAGCCACTTCCATATGCATGTTGATAATATAAAAGTCATCCTTCATTTTATACTCCCCCACCACCAACTCCATTTGGAGAATTTTCTTAGTACATGGAAGAATGGTCCCACTAGCAACTTTAAGATCAAAACTTCAAACTCTTCATTCACTAATTCTTGATCAATGTAATTACAAATAGTCCCACTATCAATATTTATTGTTACCTTTTCTCCCTTCAAGACTCCTCTAACGAAAAGCATTATATCGTTGTGCTCCTAAATGTGTTGCAAGTGTTCCCCTTGAATGCTCTCTCCTTGGTGTTCATGCTCTATCACTTCTACCTCTTTTTTCAGATTCAGCCTTATCATTTCTCAAATCTTCTAGGACACTACCTCTATGTAATGAATTTTCCTTTTGCCCAAGCACCTATGCCCTACTTGCCAAGGCTCTTTGCATGTAAAGAATAGCTTCTTCCTTCATAGCTCATTCTTGAATACCTCTACTTGACTTGGCTTGGAAGGTGATACCTTGGGAAGTGGTATATTCTTCTGAAAAGACCTCTTGTGCAGAAAGGGACGCGCTGCCTTTTTGGAAATAAAGTTATCCTTAACCATTGAATCCTCCAAAGTAAGGGCTCTTGTGATGGTGTCTAGCAAAATGCCCTTACTAAACATTTGAGACGTTCAACTAAACCTTATACAAATAGGACTATGAGTCATGTTTCAATTACATCAAGAACCATTACTAAAAGCCTTTGAAATTCTACAACGAAGTCTTCCACGTTAACTTCTTTCTTCAATTGTGCCAAATCCCTTAAGTGAATTTTTGGATCCTTCCTATTAAATCTTTCAGCTGACCCCTGGCTGAAGTCCTCCATGGTAGTTATGGAACCATGCCCTCGAGTTATCATGTCATGATACCACGATCCATGGGCTATCCCTTCAAGGTGTAAAGTAGCAAATTTTATAGCCTCCTCTTCAAACATTGAGTTTAACTTTAATTTAAAGTATGTGTCCAATTTATGTAACCAATCGCTTGCTGATGAGCTACCAGTCCCATCAAAAATGGGGATAGTAATTTTCCTCAAACGATGTTGAATGTCTTTCCTTTCTTCATACCTCCACCTCCTTGCCCACCAGTTGTTTTCATCTCATAAAATTTTGCGAAGGTCGTATCATTGCGAAAGGGAAATGCTTAAGGCATTGTACTCATCATCAAGCCTATCCATTTCCTTTCCCTAATCAGGTTGCTATTCTTCTCTACTAGTTGTTCCTTCCCTTGCCAAGAATTCAGCCTTGAAAGATCTAGTGTTAACAAAAAAATTCTCACCACTAGCTGACATCTTTGCTCAATCAAAACTGCTTGCTTCAGCCTTATTTTTGAAAGAGCTAAAGCTTTGTTAATTCATTATTTGATGAACATCATACATATATAAGGTGAAGAAGTTGGTTTGGCAACTACAAAACACATCATAACTAACATAATTGTCAACTACATCATAATCGCTAGCACTATAAAGCTATTCTTACGCCAATGTTCCCACCCTTATTGGAAAACTAGTGGGACTCACCATGGACTCGCGAGTCCTATGGCGGTCTAAGTCAACTCACCATGGACTCGCAAGTCGTGCCTGGGCAAGTCCTGGTTTGAGACTCGCGAGCCTCTACTTGCACGAGTCTAGGGTTAGGACTCTCGAGTCCTTGCCAGAACTCTTGCACACTACTTAAGACATCCAAGCAGCTTTAAAACACTTTTTCCTTTTGGATTTTTCATCTATTTTTCACCACCGAAAAGGCCATATGTGGATGTAGTTACGAAAATGATGTGCGCTATGGAGTTCAATGTGATATTTGAAGGTCTTAATTTGGTCTTTGCGCGCCCTAGGACCCCAAGAGGAGCGCTGCCCCCAAACCCCACTGTGGGTGCTACCCCAAAAGCCCCATAAGGGGCACTACCCCTTGACCCACTAGGGGCATTGCCTCCAAACCCCCATTTGATTTGTGAAGTACACTACAACTTTGAGTTCACACAGTATGATTCATTGTCTACACTCTTGCCATTAGTCGTTAATCATGAGTGAATAAAGTCAAAGATATATTTTACTCCCATATATGATACGCACTGCCATCTTTATTATTATTCCATGTATGTAATGTATCATATATAGTAGTAAACTTGGAGATTTTTTGTAATGTTTGAATTATGACTCTTATATTCTCTAAATACATTAATTTCTTTTTGTTTTTTTGTAAAACTACAATTTTCTTCTTTGTCGAGTCCTTTCCAAATTTTTGGCCGAGTCTAATTTCAAGTCCTCTTCTTGAGCCGCCGAGTCCGTAGCGAGTCCAAGTTTTCCAAATGTGCTTCTAATGTAATGTCCCCTTCTCCTCAACGATCATTCAAGTGTTGATTAACCTATTATTTTGTCATCTCAGTAGGCTACGTTAGAGATATAAGGGACGAGAGGCTAGCATTGTCAATTATTAATTGATGGAAAAATAAATAATATTATTTTGAGCCCATAAAATAATATTATAAGGGAAAAGTCACTTTGGGTTATAAAATTAAATTATAAAAATGAATTGGCTTAAGTTATGAAATAAAGTCATAAAGGGACTTTATTAAGAAGGCAATAAAATATAAAGTGACTTATTAAGTTGGGCAAAGTTATAATATAAAATTATTTTATTTATTAAGCCTTTTATAAGTGGGACGAAACTCTTGGAGGAGGGAAAAAGTTTATTAAGAATCATGCATTGTGATTTGAGGTCCAAAGGCAGTTTAGAGAATCTATTTAAGGGGTTTCCTTTCTTCTCCAAGTATTGTGATATGTTGATTTGATACTTAATAATTTCTCCTTGTTGCTGGTTTGACAGTAACAGCTATAAAATAAATTTATTTTATTTATTAAGCCTTTTATAAGTGGAACGAAACTCTTGGAGGGAAAAAATTTATTAAGAATCACGCATTGTGATTTGAGGTCCAAAGGCGGTTTAGAGAATCTATTTAAAGGGTTTTGTTCCTTCTCCAAGTATTAAGATATGTTGCTTTGATAGTTAATAATTTCTCCTTGTTGCTGGTTTGATAGTAGCAGCCATATCTAAGGACGGAAACCATTGGATATTCGTAGGTTGGATGGAAACCCAACACTACTTGAGAGGTGGGCTCACTCAGGGTTCATCATTGAGCAGATTTGCATTGTTTTAAACAAATTTTGAAAGAAAATTCATGCATGTTCTAGCATTGTAACAATATATATTTGATGTAACAGACATGCATGTTTTATATCAAAAACATTTTCAATAGATTTGTGTCTATAATCGCTTATTTCCTTGGAAATCTATATCGTTTTCTTTGCATGTTTAGTTTGCAAGTTGTCATGTTGCAATGAAATGAAGCAAAACATGGCAAAATATGAAAACCCAAATCAGATTTAAAACAATATCCTAGTTCGGGATATTTCAGTGGTATCAAAGCTAGTGATCTTGCCAACTTGTTAGGGTTTCAATAGTGCATGTCAGATTTTTCAGTTGCATGTCAATTTTTTCAGTTGCATGTGTGGTGGATGTTATTGCATGACAATTTGGTGAATACCCGGATGATTGCATGTCAGATTAGGAGCAGTTTATGAAGAGGGTTACCATTGCATGTTATTTTTGAGCAGTCTTGGTTAAATGATTTGTGTTCATGACAGTTTGGTGGATGCCCAAATGGTTGCATAATACTTTTGAATCGGTTTAATGAAGTGGGTTTCTTTTGCATGTCATTTTCAAGCAATACAAATTTTTGGATTTGATTGCATGGCACTTTTGAACAATTCCAAAAGGTGGGTTTACTTTGCATGTTAATATTTTGACTCATGTGTGATAGTGAATGAACTTAGAGGTATATTGTTAGGAACAGAGGAAACAAATTCAATGATTATTTCAAACATCTACAATAGGGGTATAAAAAGTTACATCAATGGCTAAAATTAAAGATGGAAGATTGTTATCTACTTTCCTTCCTGCCTCACCAGCTAAAGAAAGGGATAGAAAATATACTGAAAGTCCACAAAGAAATGATCGACATATGGAAAGACTTATGAATGGTATGAATGACTTATTTCAAGCATTTCAAAATTATCAATCGGATATGTCATTACTGGTAGAGAAATTGCTTTTGGAAGAAGCTAAAAAGATGAATAAGAAGCATAATAACGAGAACACATTGAGGTCACTGAGGATGAGCATATAGATCATGCCAATGCTGAGAATTCATTTGAAAAAGCCAGAAGTTCACCTTAGTCATATGAGGGTCTAAGCAAAAAGGATTCTAGAAGAGAGATAAACATGACTTCTCTTGATGTTAAGCATGAGATTGATATGGATAATGATGGTATGGATTCTTTGGGTGACCACAATGCATTTTCTATGTATTAGTTGATTTCAATGATGACACAATTCATACACATAAAGAAAAATCAGAACAATTCATTCAAAGTGCAATGTTGAGAATGAAGTTTGTATTAAGAGGTGCTTGTAAAAATTGAAGGCACGACACAAATGCATGACAGTTGTGTTGATTGTTATAACACCAGTGATATATCTCTTCATCCTCAAGGTATTGCAGCCCATGATCATGGAGAAGATAATGTGATTGAGTCACCTAATGTTGGCATTCAAGTTTTGAAAGATGAATATGAGTCATTAGTTGATGATGCATTCTCCAAGAGGACTGAATTTGTTCACCTTGGAACAACAGCATTAAATCAGTCTCAAGTAATGGTTGAGAGTTAGATTGAGAAGGCAAAGGAAGCTAATTTGTTAGCCCAACAAGCCAAGTTTCCCCTACAATAAATTACTATCATTGGCAAACATAATGATTCTATGGAAGTTACTATTAGTGGACCAACCACTCATAAGTTGACTTTGGGTGTTGGTGATAGCATCTACATTCCAAATTTGATATTGGCACCTAGTACTTGTGACGCAAGGGAGGATATGGGGAGAGGGGCCAAAGGCACACCCTAACCAGATCCACCTTGTAGAGATCACACGTAGAAGCAACAACACACAAGTGAGTGAGAGAATGCAAATATCTTTCATATATTTATTTCAATTGATTCATACATGCTAGGCTGTAAGGCCTTCCCGGTTTAGGCCAAATATTACAATTCAAGTACAGAAGTCCTCCAACATGCGAGGATCTAAAACAATCTCCAAACTTCTAGCTTCTATCTTCTAACTGAACTTACTCCCTAAACTACAACCAAAGATTACATTATATACAAGAGGCTACCGAACAAGTTGGCCTTCAGATCCACCATCAACGGAAGGGACAACCAGATCTAGGTTTGCACGCTTCCCAATGATAGATTCCAACATTAAATCCGCAACCATAATTAATTGCAAGAGTCGGCCTCAACAAGAAACTAAAACAAACGACTCGGTAAGCAAGGATAACCGAGTGCTAGACAAGCATCATCGAGCGCCAGGGAAATTCACCGAGCGCCAAAGAGATAACCGACCAACCCTGGTAAACAAAGGAAACCGAGCAACACCAAACCAACTCGGTCAAAGAAAGAACCGAGCAACACAGGAAAACACAAACATGTTTTGGTGATACAAGATTGCCAAGGACCCGAGATGCTCCTACATCAAACACCTAGGGTTATTTGAAAATGATTCTCCAAATCATAAAGCAAGTACGATCCGAGCTTAATCCAACTCAGATTGTGAAATCCCTAAACTGTCTTCAATCGGTCTATTCTTCCACTTTACCAGATATTCCATATACTATTTTCCTCTTGTACTTCTACCAATTCTTTGCTCCAAAATCTGCTCAACTTCTTCTATTTGTTTCTCAGGATAATCATTCGGTACTGTCATTTCTTCATTCGACTCATGATACTCATACAAATCAGCAATATTGAAAATAGGTGATATATCCATGTCATCAGGTAACTCAATCTCATAAACATTTCCACAGTCAAATCTCTTCAAAATCTTGCAAGGACCAAACTTCTTCATTTTCAGCTTCCCATATGTTCCAACAGGAAATCTGTCTTTCTTCAAATGAACCATTACTTCATCACCGACTGCAAAAGTCTTATGTCTTCTTGATCTATCAGCTCTGTCTTTGTATTTCTGATTACTTTTCTCTGACTTATGTTTCACATCTTCATGCAATGTCTTCATGTACTCAGCAAACTTTACACCTTCAACACTTCTTTTTCTTTCGTCAACAATATCCCTCAAATCTGATATACCTCTTGGTTGTATGCCATTTACAATCTCAAAAGGTGTTTTTCCAGTACTCCTATTTACTGAATTATTGTATGCAAACTTTGCTTGTGCCAACACAAAATCTCAATTACTTGGTGTGTCTCCAACTACCATCTCAAAAGATTTCCCAAGCTTCTATTCACCACTTTTGTCTGTCCATCGGTTTGTGGATGAAATGTAGAACTATATTTCAACTTGGTGCCAAACTTTCTCCAAAAGGGTCTTTCAAAAGTATCCAACAAATTTACTGTCTCGGTCAGAGATAATACTCCTCGGTAATTCATGCAATCTGACAATTTCCTTAAAGAAAAGATTTGTTATATGAACTACATCTGATGTCTTTCTACAAGGTATAAAATGTGTCATTTTAGAAAATCTATCCACAACCACAAATATAGAATCATTATGTCTTACTGTCTTCAATAAGCCAAGAACAAAATCCATACTGATATCAATCCAAGGTTTCTCAAAAAAAGAAATCGGTGTATACAATCCAGTATTCTGACTTACTCCTTTTGCAACTTTACAAATTCCACAACTTTTCATAAATTTCTGAACATCTTTATACAACTGTGGCCAAAAGTATTCCTCCTTAAGCAAATTCAATGTTTTATCAACACCAAAGTGTCCAGCCAAACCACTACTATGTTTCTCTTTTATCAAATTAGTTCTCATTGATCCTCTCGGTATACACAACTGAATACCTTTAAACAACATACCTCCTTGAATGAAATATTCTTCCCATTTAGTACTTTGTTGATCTTGAATAGGTGCTCTGCACTTTCTCCACGGCTCAGAAAAATCAGGATCAAATTCATAAGAATCTCTCATGTCATTAAAACCAAGAACTTCAATTTTCATCTCGGTCATCAAAGATCTTCTACTCAATACATCGACAACTCAGTTAGTGACTCCACTCTTATGCTTTATCACAAATGTATAACTCTGCAAATACTCAACCCATTTCATATGTCTTTGATTCAACTTATTCTGACTACCCAAATACTGTAAAGCTTTATAATCAGTATACAACACAAATTCACTCAGTATCAAATAATGTCTGCATTTCTTCAGGGCTTGAACAATAGCATCGAATTCTTGATCATACACAAAGTATTTCCTTTTTGCATCATTCAACTTTTCACTAAAGAAAGCAACAGGTTTACCTTCTTGACTCAACTCAACTTCTATTGCACTTCCACTTGAAATACCTTATTGAAATCAAGCAATGCCAATACAAGCAATTCACCAACCTTCTGCTTCAGAGTCTCAAAACTTTTATCAGCTCCATGTGTCCACTTGAATTCTCTTTTATCTCCTCTCATAGTGTCAGTCATAGCATTACAAATTGAACTGAAATTCCTAATGAACTTTCGGTAAAAACTTGTCAAACCATGAAATGTTCTTACCTCACTAGCATTCTCAGGTGTAGGCCAATTCAAAATAGCTTCAACCTTTTCGGGATCCATCTTCAAACCATCAGCTGAAATCACAAATCCCAAATACAAAATCTCCTCTTTCATGAATGAACACTTTTTCAGATTTATTAGCAACTTTTCTTATTTCAACCTCTGTAATACTTGTTTAACATGCAACAAATGTTCTTCTCTGGTCTTACTGAATATCAGAATATCATCTAGGTATACAATCACAAATTTACCCAAGAATTTCTTCAAAACCTCATTCATCAACCTCATAAAAGTACTCGGTGCATTAGTTAAACCAAAAGGCATAACCAACCACTCATACAAACCTTCTTTTGTCTTAAAAGCAGTCTTCCGTTCATCACCTTCTCTGATTCTAATTTGATGATACCCACTTTTCAAATCAATTTTGGTAAAATACTTTGCTCCAGTCAAACTATCCATTATATTATCCACTCTCGATATAGGAAACCTATATTTCACTGTTATCTTGTTGATTGCTCTGGAATCAGTACACAATCGCCATTCTCCATTCTTCTTAGGTGCCAATACAGCAGATACTGCACAAGGACTCAAACTTTATCGAATCAAACCTTTCTGCAACAATTCCTGATTCTCGGTAGGTGTCAACCGATGTGGTGCCTTATTCAGTAAACTAGCTCCAAAGATTAGATCCATGCAATGATCAATGCTTCTCTTCGGTGGCAAACCATCAGGTACATTATCAGAAATGATCTCTTTGTACTCGGTGAGTAACTTATCAATCTCCTCAGAAATGCTATCCTCTGTTTTCTTACTCGATTTGTTAGGAATCACAACAAAACATACATCATTCTTCTTCAAATCCTTAACAAACTTTCTTCCTTCCATCAAGCAAACTTTCACAGATGTACAAACATTACTAACAAGTTCTTCAATCAAAGGTAACAAGATTTGTCTTCTTCCATCAGTCCAAATAGTGTATTTATGCAATCTCCCATCATATATAGCATGTCTATCATATTGCCAAGGTCTACCCAACAAAATATGACAACAATCCATAGGCATGATATCACATAACACCTTATCATAGTACTTTCCAATTTTTAAATTCACATGACATTGTTCACTTACCAAGAGTGTATGCTCATCTTTGATCCATGAAATCTGATAGGGCTTCGGATGCTCCAACCTTTTCAACTGCAACTTTGTAACCATTTCCTCAGATGCCAAGTTCTCCGAGCTACCACTGTCAATGATTACCTTCCAAACTTCATCAGAAACTCTACATCTGGTCTTGAACAAACTTTTCCTTACCGGATCTTCCTTATTACTTTCACTCCAAAGTGCTCTCCTTACCATCAAGTTCTTTTCCTTCTCAGATGTATTCGGTGTCTCTTCTTGTACCAAAGCATTTCTATTGCTACTGACCTTCTTACTTGCATGTGTACACTCAAATGAACTATGTCCTTCTTCTCCACAATTGTAACAAGTTCCTCGAAAACCACCTCGGTAGTTATTGCCTCTGCCTCTAGATGAACTTTCACCTTTCCACTCGGTCTTGCCTTTATCCAGATTTGTCTTTTCAAGTTCACATCTGTTGTTTTCACCATAAGATCTACCTCTTCCTCTAGGGAATCTACCACCTCTACTGCTTTGTCTTTACTCATGTTTCTTGTTCAATTTCTCCTCAGCTTTCAATGCAAATTGATAAGCCTCTTCAATGTTCTCCAATTTAACCAAACTGATTTCTTCCTAGATGGAAACTCTCAATCCATTCAAGTACCTAGCAATTCTTTCCACATCATCTTCATCATGTCCAGATCTAATATCTAATCTATAGAATTCCTCAGTATATTCTTTTACCGAGCTATCTTTCTGCCTCACACTTTGCATTCGCCTAACTAGGTTAATCTGATAATCACAAGGTAAAAACTTTCCTTTCAATTTATTCACCATCTTATTTCATACCTTAATTTTGTCTTTGCCTTTCCTCTTTCTGTCCAACTATAGATGTTCCCACCACAAGGATGCATGACCTTTCAACTTTGTGCTTGCAATTTTCACCTTCTTTTCCTCAGTTACATTTTCATACTCAAAATATTTTTCCATCTCGGTGATCCAGTCCACCAATTCATCAGAATCCAATTTTCCACTATACTCAAGAGGATTAAAGTGTGGTGTAGACTTCAAATTTGTCAAAGCCTTCAACAATCTTTCCTCACCTTGATCCATCACCGGTGCAGGTTCTACATCAACTTGTTCTTCCTCAATTTCATCATCACTAACATCTTCAAGATGTCTTCCTCTTCTCTGGGCTGTTTCAACAACTTCTAATCTAGCAACAAGTTGTCTCAACATGTATGCCAATCCTAGATCTGCATCTCGCCTCCCATGAACCATCTTGAAACCGTCTGCAATTGCAGGCCAGATCGCAATCTGCTACCCCACAACAAATCAGCTAGGGTTTGACAAGAAGGAACCCTTAAACCTAGATTCGCAAACCTAGATCCAGATCTCACCTCGCTCTAATAACACCTGACGCAAAGGACGATGGGGAGAGGGGCCAAAGGCACACCCTAACTAGATCCACCTTGCAGAGATCACACACGGAAGCAACAACACACAAGTGAGAGAGAGAATGCAAATATCTTTCATATATTTATTTCAATTGATTCATACATGTCAAGCTATAAGGCCTTCCCGATTTAGGCCAGATATTACAATTCAAGTACAGAAGTCCTCCAACATACGAGGATCTGAAACAATCTTCAAACTTCTAGCTTCTATCTTCTAACTAAACTTACTCCCTAAACTACAACCAAAGATTACATTATATACAAGAGGCTACCGAACAAGTCGGCCTTCAGATCCACCATCAACGAAAGGGACGACCAGATCTATCCAGAAATTATGCATGCTCTAGCATTGTAACAATAGTATGAGACAATACTATTGTATATATATATATATATATATAAGATATAATTTATGTATATATGAGATATAAATTTATATATATCTAAAGTATTATTGTGTTAGAGAAATTAATATAATAAGACTATAGAAATAATATAAATATATATGTCATTATATTAATTAAAAGAGTATGTGTTAATGAATAGACATGTCCCATGAAGGGACATGTCTATCCATGTCTCATCCACAATATAAATAAGAGAGAGATTGCTACCTTTGAAAAACACATACAATCAGGAGTGCTATAACATTTGCAGTAATCCTCACAAATATCAACAATTTCACATGGATTCCACTATGTTGCTTCACAGTTTGTGGTTTATTGGAATTGCTATCAGAGTAGAGCAGCGTTTTGGTGGAGCAATGTTTTTGAGGTTGATATGGGATCCCGGTATTTGGTTTCAGCATGCAGGTGCAAATTGCTAGAGGGCAGACAATCCTATGAAGGGAGGACTATAATGTCACCTTCTCCTCAATGATCATTCAGGTGTTGATTAGCCTATTCTTTTGTCATCCCAATAGGCTACTTTGGAGATATAAAGCATGAGAGGCTGGCATTGTCAATTAGTAATTGATGGAGAAATAAATAATATTATTTTGAGCCCATAAAATAATATTATAAGGGAAAAGCCTCTTTGGGTTATAAAATTAAATTATAAAAATAATGTGACTTAAGTTATGAAATAAAGTCAAAAAGTGACTTTATTAAGAAGGTAATAAAATATTAAGTGACTTTATCATAAAATGATTTTATTTTATTTATTAAAGCCTTCTAGAAGTGGAAGTTGGAACGAACGTCTTGGAGGGAAAAAGTTTATTAAGAATCACACATTGCGATTTGAGGTCCAAAGGCGGTTTAGAGAATCTATTTAAGGGGGTTCCTTCCTTCTCCAAGTATTATGACATGTTGATTTGATAATAGTTTCTCTTTGTTGCTGGTTTGACAGTAGCAGTCATTTATGAGGATGGAAAACCGTGGATGACATAAGTAACCCAGAAATTGAAGACCTCAATTATTCAGCAGATTTGCATCGTTTTAAACAGGTTTTGGAGGAAGATTTATGCATGCTCTAGCATTGTAACAATAGTGTATTTGATGTAACAGCCATGCATGTATTATATCAGAATCATTATCAATAGATTTGAGTTTGTAATCACTTATTTCCTTGGAAATCTATATCATTTCGTTTGAATGTTTAGTTTGCATGTTTGTATGTTGTTATTTTGCAATGAAATGAAGCAAAACATGGCAAAAATTGAAAACCCAAATCAGATTTGAAACAATATCCTAGTTCGGGATATTTCATCTAGCAAATGCTTCAGAATTATCATCCTTCTTGTCACCCATAGAAGTTCCCTTCTTTTTCTCAAACAGCTGGCAATGATGTTCTCTCTCACTCATCAATTACTACCCTCAAGCTGGCAGGAGGCCAAGCTCTGATGCCGTTGAAATATACCAGGTTCTGAAACAACAAAACAAAAACAGTGATTCCCTCTATTCAATGTAAAATAGATAATGCTCACTTTGCTTTAATTTTCTCAAATCAAATCTCTACACAACAGACCATGGATATGCTTCAAAACAGTTTATTTGAATGCAATAATATCATCTGATTTACTAGTCAAACATCCATGTAAAGTGATGCAAGAGCATCTTCATTGACCGTGCCAGAGTGGGAATATTAAAATAGAGTATGGACATTTATTGAATAATAGGTGTAACGCCAATTCCACAACCTCAGCTAGTGCCCAGGAAAAGTACCGGCAGAATTAAATTTAAGGCAATGACTAAGGGAAGTGGAAGGGTTAGGGGTTAGAACAAAAATTGTTGAGTAAAGGTAGAGACATAAAGTGGGAATATGAATAAAAGCAGCGACCAAAGAAAAAAAAATAGAGAGTGGCATAGATAAGGGGAATGAAGCAAAAGAGGTATGAGGGGGTGGGTAGCTGCTGGAGTAAGTGAGGAGGTTTCAGCTAAGCAAGAGGCTGAGTATCAGCCAAGGAAGAAAAGTGTGGGAGGCTACAGTGGTTGAGAAAGAAAAGCCTGCGCATAGAAGAGACATGATGTGTTGAAGATATAAAGTTGCAGATTATGGTTTGTGGGAGAGAGCATAGGTCGATATGAATGGTATAATTTTTATAATGTAGCAGTTGTTTAGAAATTTGCTTAAATAAAAATTGTTTTGTGTTGTGTTGAACTGAGTTTTGAATGGGAGCAGAGTCTTTCTGCATTGTTAACAGTCTAGTGTTTGAGTTTTGTGTTTTGAATGCAAGAGGTGATTCCATATTGCATCAGTGGTATCAGAGCTAGAAGATTTTGAGTGTGCAAGTAGATTTCTCGAAGAGAGGTAGTTTGCACCAGGACCTGAAGGCGGAGTTGTGAGTAGAAGTCCTAAACGTGTAAACAGACACCAAACGTGAGGTAGTTTGCACCGGATTGCTTGAAATGAATTAAAGGAAGTGTATCTTCGATGTACAAGCAAATTTCCAAGCAGAGAGGCAGCTTGTAACTAAGATAACGAATTTGGAAGTGTAAGTAGAATCGTCCATTTGAGGCAGCTTCACACTGAGAAACTTACACATTAGGTGTAAGAAATGAGGAGAAAGAGAAGATCAAGGTAAAGTAAGTATCTCTTGTTACACAATGAAGGGAATATATGTGGGTCCAAGGGTCCGAATTTTTGACTTAGAAGAAAGAATAGATTTTTGTAGACTTCAGAAATAGATAATAGAGATAAGAAAAAATAGCATGTATGATTGATGAGATAGAAGAAACGATGGAAGGGGCTTTTGGAAGTTTGATTAAAAGGCACAGTGATTCTGGGAAAAATGAGAAGGTCAGTGAAAAGAATAAGATTTCAGATATGAAAGAGATGGTGCATAATGGGATGAAGGTTCTCATGAGCAGAGTGGCCATATTGACCAAGCTAGTCAGAAATAAGATTAGAATTTCAGAGTTTGGTTTAGAGGAAAGTGAAAGTTATCTTGAAGAGGTAACAACATTGAGTGTTACTGATTTGAGTAATGTAGTAGAGAGTGATAATGACACTATATTTAGTAATAAGTTTGAAGATGAAGATGTGATTGAGGAAATTCCTGAAGAAGGTAAATGCATAGAAGATATGGGAGTTTTTATGACAAGCCAAGAAGATACTCAAGATGTGGAATATGAGATGATGGAATTTGTGGGTCCTAAATTTGATGAAGAACTTAGTGAAGGTGAAAACGATGCAGTAACAGACAATGATGATAAAAAGGTTGCAATGAAAGAAGTAATGCATAATATTTTAAATTTTTATCATGAAAATGAGAGAGGATTGTATGTAGATGAAAAGATTGAAGTGGATAATTTGAAGAAAGATGTTGTGGCAGTAGTAGAAGAACAGGTGAAAGAGGTAAAACTATACTTTCTTGAATTGTGAAAGATGATTTGCATGTTAAGATGGATGAGGTAGTGAATACAAAAGAGTTGGTAAATATGGATGTTGTTAGTGCTAATTTACAAGCAGGGAAAAATTTGTATAATGAAGCAGAGGATGTGAGAAGTGAGGATGTAATGTTAGAAGGTCACAGGGAAGTTGTAGCATCGGTATTGGAGGTAATACGTTACTTTCTTGAATTTGATAAGAATAAAATTGATGTGTGAAGAAGTGAAAATGAAGTTTTGCTTTCCATGAGTTTGCTAGTACAGATTTGTATGCAAGTGTTTTGAAGGGTAGTGCAGAAGCATGTTATATGAGAATGGTTGAAGGTGGGTTAAATTGCACGGTGATAAAGAAGAGTGAAGCACAGATTTCATGAAGAAGGATGGAGAGTGCTCCAAGTAAATGTTGGGAGGAGAGGAAAAAAGAAATAATTTTAAGTGAAATTGCCATAGCGATAGAGTTTGCTGCAGATTGTTTGCAATCTCAAAGGGTGATTCTATCACTCAACTCCTCTTTTGTGAGCCTATGCTCACAAACTTTCTACCAGGTGTGTCTGATGCAGGAGCATCTTCTCTAACCGTGCCAAAGTGGGAGCATTAAAATAGAGCATGGGCATTTATCGAATAACAGGTGTAACACCAGTTCCACAACATCTGCCAATGCCCAGGAAAAGTAACGCCAGAATTTAATTTAAGGCAGTGCCTAAGGGAAGTGGAAGGGTTAGGAGATAGGAAAAAAATTGTTGAGTAAAGGTGGAGACATTAAATGGGAATATGAATAAAAGCAGCGACCAAAGAAAAAAATAGAGAGCTGCATAGAGAAGGGGAGTGATTCAAGAGAGGTAAGAGGGGGTGGGTAGCTGTTGGAATAAGTGGGGAGGTTTCAGCTAAGCAAGAGGCTGAGTATCAGCCAAGGAAGAAAAGCGTGGGAGGCTACAAGGGTTGAGAAAGAAAAGCCTGTGCATGGAAGAGACATGATGTGTTGAAGATATTCAAAGTTGCAGATCATGGTTTGTGGGAGAGAGCAGAGGTCGATCTGAATGGCATTATTTTTACAATGTAACTGTTTAGAAATTTGCTTAAATAAAAATTATTTTGTGTCGTGTTGCAATCTGAGTTTTGTCTGGCAGTAGAGTCTTTCTGCATTGTTAACAGTCTAGTGTTTGAGTTTTGCAGTGTTCCACGTGGACGCGTCCCCTGGCCTTTTGGCCTCGTCCCCATACTGGGTATGAAACGGGGACGCCGGTACCATTTTTGGCCGTCCCCAAAGATGTTCCGAAATCAATAAAAAAAGGGTACCGTCCCCGAAATGCCCAAGCAAAAGAAACGGTATGGCAGTACGGATTTCCGTACCGGGGACGGCAAAGCCGTACCTCGACCGTTATGGTACGGAAATCCGTCCCCTTTTTCTCAGAACTTCCGCTCAGTCAAAAACAGCAAAAAAAAATGGTTTTTTTAATTGTTTCAATTCCGTGCGGGCCCCACACGCGATTTTAGGTTCCAATAAAATATGGAAACCCTAGTTTGTAATAGATATAAGACTAAAGCTTCTTATTTTGCTCATTTCATTTGGACTTGAGTATTTTCAGTTTGCAAGAGGAAAGACACAGCAGCATTTTGGAGGTTCAAGAGGAGGGTTTTGGCATCATTTCTTCTTCATTCCAGGTATGTATTTTATCTTCCTATTGTTTGATTCAAACTTTATTGTTATTTGTTGCCATTTTTCAATTTTTTTCATCACATAGAGAGGGCATGTTGAATGAAACTTTGAAATTTATTTTTTTTTCAATAATTTGCAGCAGCATAATAGTTTACAAAATCAAAAAACATGAGCAGCAGTGAGGGTGAGGGAAGTAGTGATAGCATGGAAGTTGCCATGCAACCAACTCATATGTCACAAAGACAAAGAAAAAGGCGTAGGGCTGAGCCTGATAGTGATTCTTCAAATGATGATATAGATGTTCGACATGTTGGTATGGAAGATACAACAATGTCACAATCTAATCTTTTTCAATGCCCTTCCAAAATCCTCAAAAAGTATGCCAAAGGCCCATTCAATGCAAAGAAACCTCTCCTACAATTTGCCACCAAAGTACAAAACAATAAGAAAAAAAATTCAGAGGGTAGTAGGGAATGGGAGTGCCATATATGTAAGAAACACTATTTTGGGAGTTACACAAGAGTGTATTGTCATCTTTTATGGATAGGTGGGCAAGGGGTGAAAGGCTGCAAAGAAATTACAGATAAAGAAAAAGAAGAGGCCAATAGGTTGTATGTGGAGGGGGAGATGTTGAAAGCAGGGGGTCCAATAGGTAGCACACCCACACCCACACCCACCACCACCACCACTAGTAGTAAAGGGAAGGGAAAGGCCAAGAAAAATACCAATGTGGCTGATTTGTTTAACATACAAGCAAAGGAGAGAGCTGAAGAGTCAATTGGCAAATTTCTTTATGCTCATGGTATACCATTCCATGTTTGTCGTTCCTCATATTATAAACAAATGTGCAAAGATATATATGCTGCTGGTCCCTCATTTATACCACCAAGAGAGACTAAATTACGCACCACTATCCTTGATAAAGAGTACTCAAAAGTGAGCATTTTGATGGAGGACATGAGACAAACATGGATGAGTGATGGATGCTCTATCATCATGGATGGGTGGACCAATATCAAACATCCGCCACTCATCAATCTTATTGTCACTAGTACAGCAGAGGCCTATTTTCTTAGAGCTGTTGATTGTTCAGGAAAAAGGAAGGATGCATCCTTCCAATTTGAGATTTTGAAGGATGCTATAGAAGAGGTAGGGGCTTCAAATGTTGTGCAAGTAGTCACTGATTCAGCCCGGGTGTGTAAATCAGCTGGATTGATAGTAGAGAGCGCCTATAAACACATTTTTTGGACCCCGTGTTGTGTACATGCATTGAATAACACCTTGAAGGACATAGGCAAAATTGATTGGATAAAAGCTATGGTGTCTAAGGCTAGAGATGTGCAAATGTTTATTTGCAATCATCACACATCTCTTGCATTATTTAGGACATTTTCCAAGAAAGAATTCCTCAAGCCCGTGTAGACTAGATATGCTAGCTATTTCATTTTGATGGAGAGGATGCTTGAGGTCCAAGAGGCCTTACAATCCATGGTGGTCAATGTAGAGTGGAATAGATGGCATGAATCAAGTACCACGGATGGTAGAAGTGTGAGACAAAGAATCTTGGATGATAACTGGTGGACCACAATGAGGTAAGAAACTTAAATAATATAATATTATAATTGTTATACTTATAGTTATTGCTGATTTTAGCATTTGCCATTTGCTGATTTTTAAGTTTTTAAATTTTTTAATGATTATGATGTTTCTCACTTGTAATTTGCAATCATTTGCAGATACATTTGCTCCTTCATTGGCCCTATTGTGCAGGTCATTAGATATGCTGATACTGACTCTCTTAGCCTTGGAGAGATTTATGAAACTTTTGATAGCATGCTTGGGCAAGTCAAGCAAACTATTAAAAATAAGGAACCTACTTTGGAGTTCTATGACAAGCATATTAAGCCCATTGTGATGAAAAGATGGAACACTATGAACACCCCACTTCATATGGCAGCCTATGCAGTCAATCCTAAATGGTATGCACCAAGGCCTGGGAGAGTGCCTCCATCTGCTGATGAGGAGGTGAGTGTAATTTATGTTTGTTTGTAAATTATGTTTGTAATATGAATTTCTGATTTCTAAATTCTAACCTCTAAATTTTAAATTTTAAATTTTTGGCTTGTTCAATATAGGTGAAGGAGGGCTTCTTCAATGCCCTTTCAAAAATGTATAATGCAGAGGATGGTGCAAAAATTTGGGGGCAATGGCTTGACTTTGCCAATCTTCGTGGTCCAACTTTTGGTAGACCAGAGGCAAGGACTGATAGAGCTACATTAGCTCAAAAGGACCTGATTGGATGGTGGACATGACATGGTAGAGATGCACCTGAGCTGAAAGCTCTTGCCATTCGTCTTCTTTCACAGGTTGCGAGTTCCTCTTCTGCAGAGAGGAATTGGGCTACCTATAGCTTTATCCAATCAGTCAAGAGGAACAGGCTTACCTCTAGACAATCGGAGAAGCTTGTTTCTGTTCACAGTGTATTGCGACTACAGGAGCGGCAAAGTCTTGAGTATCGACAGACTCCAGCACTACGTTAGGATGTTAATCCCGAGGATGCATTGCAGATTGATGAGGATGACACACCTCCAGGGCTGCTTGGTGTTCCATTGGATGATGACCCTCTGCCTACCCCTACCAGTGATTCAGACTCTAATTTTGATTTAGATATAGATTTAGATTCCTAGAGGACAGCCATATATTTGGCTTTGCAGATACTCAGATACATTATTGCTTTTGAATCAGTTTGATTATTATGGAGTTGGATACTTTATGTCATTTTGATAATTTGATTTCATGCATGATACATTGATACTTGGAGCCTTTGGGCATTTTTTATTTTTGCTATATGTATGTGATATTCGGATATACTATTATGAATCATGATCATATTGTCATTTCAATCTTGAATCCTTGATAGCTAAGTTTTTAATTTCCATGTATGTCTCATTGTCTATGATATTCATATATGAATTTTGTCTCTCTATATATAAAAATCCCCTATGTTTTTAGTCGCCGTCCCCTAAGGTCCCGTCCCCTAAATTTTGACTTCGACCCGTACCCGTACCGGAAACACCTCCCCATCCCCTAAAACGTCCCCATACCGGAAACTCCGTGGAACATAGGAGTTTTGTGTTTTGAATGCAAGAGGCAATTCCGTATTGCATCTAAAAAATTCAAATATCTTACTCGAACTATTCATCCTTCATACAGAAAGAATGGAATGGGATTCTACAAACCTGAATTCCAACTCAGGGATATGAACGCCATTATAATGCTTATAAAATCAGAAATTATAACCTGTAGCTGTTTTAAGGTATCCTGGCTTGACTATTACTGATGAAGATATCCCACGCTTGCGTTTGAAGGCACAAGCTTGGAGCGCTATGAACTATCAAATATTCCCTTTGATTGCAAAATGTAGCACACTCCAATTCAGAAAAAAACAGAAAGCTGAACAACATACGATACTAAAGTGTTCTACACACAAGATATATCAATAGGATAGGGACTTCAGGTTAACATGGGTTGAGGATGACATAAGTAACCCAGAAATTGAAGACCTCAAAATGACAGAAACCTTGCAGGATAGATATTTTAACTGTAAAAAATTGTGTTTCGTTAAGTCCTCTTTAGGGAAGAACAAGGAAATATGGGGAGGGGAAAAAGGCGTGCTTAGTGGTTGTCTCAAGTCCTAAGAAATAAAGTTTGCCTACCATTCGATCCAATAATTTTTTCATAAATTAACCAAAATGGTCCCCCTACAATTCGATGTAATAAATATCTATTCTTTCAAATTTTGAGGGACTCAACCAGCCTTACACGATCAGAGAGATGAAATGGAAAGTCTCTCTCGAACACACTGAAAATTTTTAAAAAAACCTTCAAATAGACTTGTTGTATAGGACAACTGTACTAGAAATGTCTTGCGCGGTATAAATTGGAAGATTCACTTAAAATTTGCAAATCCATCAAGATAAACATTTCAGTTACAACCATCCCACGTAATGTAATAGCCTCATTTTATTTAGGGTTTGTGGTACCTGCGATATTGTATAGTGTGACGCAGGGTAATCCCTAACATACATTCTATGCACATCCGTTGGGGGCATCAGAAGAAAATGTTTCTGTCCCGAGACAACCGCGTACAGATTCTCATAGTGATCCTTATGAAATGACGTGGTGGCTCTCTCGTTCCCTATCCACAGGTTGACTGCCTCGGGTTTCGTACCCAATGCCTCCGTGGCCCAAGGTATGTCTTCCTCCACATCGCCTGCCAGAAAAGTGTACTCCGAGAAGAAACAACCGTTCTGTTCCTGCGCGTAGGCCACGCCCCTCTCCCCGCGTTTCGAGCCCGCGATGTACTGCAGCGCCTCGGGGAAGGGCAAGCGCTCAACGTACGCCGATACGAAGCAACTAGGGCATTCATTGTCATTGTGTTGATCAGGATTTCTCACGAGGGAATCGGCTCGGCCGTCTGGAGTGAAGTGAAGACTTACTGTTTGGTGTTGCAAGAGGGAAGAGAGATAATGGTTGCTCCATTTGCTGAGAGCGGGCCAGTGGTGAATTGAGTCCGTGATTATGCAAGGCTTGTTGGGCATCACATAATCTCTGAGGAAGTTAAGGGGAGAAAGTGGTCCGCGCACCCGCTCCACCTGGGAACTTGGCGCGAGAGACAGGTCTCGAACCTCTTCCCATAACTTTACCAAGCCAAGTTCTCCTCCTCCCTCCTCTCCGGAAATGATGTTATCAGAGCCTCGGATGTATTTCTGATTGAGATATACATTGTTGGCCTCTGTCATTTGGGCAAAAATTGGGTCTCTTTGATGTAGAGCTGCATAGGTAGGAAAGGAAGATGGAATATTGCTAAATTATTTTTAGAGAACATTAGTTTCGACTGAAATCAATTTGAAGGAGGGCTACGTACATCAACTTTTTAGGGATCAAGACTCTACAAGATTATTGATTATTGGTTTTGGGATAATAGGAGGGTTGACATGGAAAAGAATATAAAAATTGTCTTAAGTTTTTATGTGTAGTTTTTTAGATTGTTTGGTTAAGATGTCATGAAAATTCTCTAAGTTTTTTATGTGTAGTTCTTTAGATTGTTTGGTTCTCACGTCATTAAAATACAAGTGTTTCATTCTTTCTTATGAAAGATGGGTTCTTCAAGTTCTATTGCCAAATAAAACATGAGTCAATGATATTGAGTGGAAAACTATACACTTGAATCTTTATACCAACATTACAATTGGACTTGATTTGTTGTGGAATACTATTAAAATTTATTTTTGTTCTCTAAACATTCAACAACAACAAAAAAAATTATTTTTTAAATAACTTTTTTAATTATGGTTTATTCTTTTTTTATTGGTTAATTTTGCAAATAGTCATTGTGTAAATTATTATTATTATTATGAGTTTATACTCTTAGGTACGATTATTTATATGTTTTTTGATACAATTTACTTTCTTTATTTGATAAAAAAATATTATCAATTAAAAAAAATGATTTATAGTTCTATAGTTTTAAAAAAATGTATTTTTTATTAATTTCTTAAAATATATTTCATTCAATTTCTATTGGCTCCAACAACCATTGTATAATTCAATTATTTTCTCATTCTTTCAATGTCATATTCGTCACCATGTTTATAATACTTTTAATGAATTATAGCATGTGGGGTCCTTGCATTTATTTCATTAGTTGTGCTTGCTACATTTATTGCCACATATTTAAAATTCTTCAACACTAAATGTGCAATAGCAAAATTGGTGAGATGTCTCAACCTCGTTTGGTTTGAGTTGGTGAGATGTCTCAACCTCGTTTGGTTTAAGTTATAAAAAAATACATTTTTCACCTTTGGCATGTTCCTAAGATATCCAAATAGATCAAAAATAAAGTCATCATTATCTTTAATATAAATTAAACTAGAAAGAATGATCTAGTTATAGGGGAATGCCAACCCTGAATAAAGTGAATTGTACTATAAAAATGTGTAGTTAACATCAAAAGTCAGTGCATTTTTAATAATATTTAATTCAGTTCAATAATTATATTTTAAAAATTGAGTAAAATTCATACTACTAAGAAAACAGTGTGCTTCATGGGTTCATCCATCTTTGAAGATGAACAAGAATGTGGATTGGATCAAATTGAAGGAAGGGTTGGTCAAAGTCAATTTTGATGTTGCTTCCAAAGGCACTATGGGTCATCAAGTGCAAGTTGTGTGGTTTGGGATTGGTATGGTAATATTTTGGTCTTTTGTGCTCAAAAGCTTGATGATGGTACAAATAATGATGTGGAAGCAAGGGTGTCTTTGTTAATTGTAAACTTAGCAAGCAAAATGGGAGTCAATAAATTTCATTTGGAAGGAGATTCATAAATCATCGTTAATCCAATAATAACTTATGATGTCTAAGCATGTAAAATTAATCAATTAATAAAGTTGGTTAGAGTCAAACTCTCAATGTTTAAAACATTTAAAATCATCCATGTGTATAGAGTAGGGAATGATTTAGCAAACATACTTTCCAAGTGGGCAACACTTTTAAACAAGGAGAATAATTACATTGTATTTGAAGATTTTTTAGGCAACATCTTAGAGGAGTGAGTGTATGATTGGTGGAGTGGAGATTGTGCATATCTCTCATAGCAAATGAAGTGAGATTTTCCAAAATGGAGAAGCATGGGAGATTAATTACCCAGGACGAAGAAACAAACTACAAGTTTACTTATTTGGCCAGGAATGTAATGACATTTCTAAAACAACATAGTCACATTTGGCTAGTTGCAAATGATGTTTTCGGAGAGAGTTGAAGCAAAATGGAGGCAAACTTCAGTCTTTGGACCAAGAAACAATAGCTCGCATTTTGGGGGAGAATTACAGATGATAGATTGAAGAAGATTTTTAAAATTGACAAACCAATGTTTTTGCAATTGGTAAAAATGGTTATAGGAGATGAATACATGGTTGTAGAATTTAGATACCACACTAATGTGGACATTGCTTTATTATTTTTTCTTGGTTCATGGAGTTAGACGGTAAAGAGGACATGTGTTGGATTATAGAGAGTTGTGTTAAAAGGGAATGTTATGGGATGAGCACCTTCATTGCCATCTCTAGCCCTAGGGATGACTTCAAGGAAAGGGGGACAATTAGCTTCATGTGATCAAATTTACTCCATTGTTGCACTCTTTCCTGATTTGAAGTGCATCATTGGACAAGGAAATTGATGAACTCAAGCCCAAGATGGACAACAACATATTAAGTATTACTTATAGGAGTGGGAAGCAAAATCAAGAGTTGGGGCCACCAACCAATAACTATCAAAGAAGAGGAAATGGTGGTTCACTAAAGATGATTAGTGGGAATGACAATAGACAGAGAAAATCAAGAAAGAAAACCATTAGGGGTCTTTTTTGTAAATTTTTGTTTATGATTGTATACAATATATAATGCAATTTATGGATGAATTGTATAGTCATAAATAATGTATTTTTTGGCATAGTCATTGTTGTTTGAAGTAGCTAATCTTTGTATAGAAGGTGTTCAAATTGTGGGACTAATTATATATTTCAGTGGTCAAGACAAACCATTGAAAACTGTATTTTTTAAGAATCAATGCAAAAATATATTTTACCAATAAAAAAAGAAAAGAAAACAGTGTGCCATTTTCTAAATTAAAATTCTATGATGAGATAAATTTAGTGTAAGATTTTTCATGAAAAAAATAATTGTATAAATAAAGCTATCTCAAATGCAGTTGGATTAAAAAAGATGTAGAAGTAAAGAAATCTATAAATATCTAAGCAAATCTTGAATATTCTTATCCCATCATTGAATAGAGGTAAGTTCATATTTACTATTAAAGTTTTTGTCTATAAATAATAAATTGCTAAGACTAGAAAAAGTGGATGGACATACAAACCCAATCAGATGTGTTTTCTTTGGAAAAGGTAAATCTAAAAAAATCTAGAGAGACCTTCTCTTGTTGAATGTAGGTTATGATTTAAAGACTGGACATTGCAAGTACTGACAATTGGTAATATTTGATTGCAAATACTCAGATGAAGTGCACATTCATTTTCAAGAAAGTAAGATAACTGACATATTTTTCATTGTCACTACAATATATTTTCTATTTTGTTTCTAATTTAAGTGTCTTTTGGGTTGGATCTCCCAATTAATTTTCTTCAACTTCAAATCAGGTTTTGAAGTGGTCTTTATAGGTGGATTTGCAAGTTTTCTTTAGATCCAAATCTTTCTTTAATCAAATTCGTCATGTCTGCACAATTTTTAACACTAAAAAATATAAGTCTAAGTTTTACACAAATGTTCAAACCATAAGGTAATGAAATTAACATCAAAAGTCAATACAATTTTTAAGAATATTTAAATAAGTTCAATAATCATCTCAAAAAGTTGAGTAAGATTTATACTACCAAGAAAACAATGTGTCATTTTCTAATTTAAAATTCTACCAAGAATTAAATGAAGCGTACCATTTATTCATGAAAAAATAATTGTTATGTACACAACAAATAAAGCCATTCCAAATGTAGTTGCGTCAAAAAAGATGTACAAGTAAAGAAATGTATAACTGTCTAGGCAAATCTTGAAAAAGCTTATCTCATTCATTGAAAATAGGTAAGCACATATAAAAGTTTTGTTTTTTTTCCTATTAAGTAATAAATTGTTAAGACTATAAATAGTGGATGGGTAGACAAACCCAATTGAATGTGCTTCATTGGAAAATATAAATCTTAAAAAAATGGAGAGATCTTATCTTATTGAATGCAAGTTATCATTTAAAGACTGGAAATTGCAACTACTGACAATTGATAATATTCGATTGCAAACACTCAAATGAAGTGCACATTCATTTTCAAGAAAAATGGATTCCTAACATGTTTGTTATTTTCTCTTTTGTTTCTAATTATTGAAGTGTCTTTTGGGTTGGATCTCCAAGTTGCCTTTCTTTTGC
This sequence comes from Chamaecyparis obtusa, assembly GCA_027943335.1. Taxonomy (NCBI): domain Eukaryota; kingdom Viridiplantae; phylum Streptophyta; class Pinopsida; order Cupressales; family Cupressaceae; genus Chamaecyparis; species Chamaecyparis obtusa. The sequence continues at coordinate 638,230 of BSBK01002072.1, forward strand.
TTCAAACCAAGTTTTTGAAGTGTTGAATTTGCAAGTTTTCTTCTACTTCAAATATTTATTTAATCAAATTTATTATGTTGCACATTATTTACATTATAAAATTTAATTACAAGTATCACATAAATATTTTTGTAAATATATTTGAATCAAATGACATGTAACATTTTAATTAAAAATAAATAAATATTATGTACTTTTAGAAGGAAAATTTTTGCTCCATGCAAAACAAGCTACAAATATTTGTAGGTGCATTTTAATGGAGAAAACAAGTACAATAGTTATGCAACATGTACATATCATAATTCACACAAACATTGTCCATATTAAGATAACGATCAAACTTTTTTGGATGCAATTTTGACATTCTTCAGTAGCATCTACATTGTTGGCATACCCAATTTTCAAATCACTATGTTTTTGTTGCTTTGGTTCAAAGTATGTACTTGTTGTACATGTAAAAATTTTCTACTTCACTATTATGATGTTTGATTCTTCTATTTTGGCTTTTCTTTCTTATAACACATTGATTTTTCTATCTCCTTTTTTCAATTACTATATTATTCTTGAGAACTGACTAATTTTTTGAAGGCTCTAGAATTTCTCTAACATCATCTACTTTCTCTATGGGCTCTGAAAAAAGTATCCTATGTTTTGCAAACTTCAATTTAGTCTAGTATTTGCAAATGAAATATCTATACAAATTGTGTTGCTCTATGTATACGGATGACTATCAAATGTGGTGTGTGTTGATATACTTGTACAAAATAGTGGACTTGGATTGTTACTACCCAAATAAGCATTGAAAATTTGGTTTATATGTTCTCACATAATTGCTCTATGTTTATTTTGCAAAACATCAATTCTATTATTTTCCAATGTATATGGAAACGACTAGGAAATATATATATATATATATATATATATATATATATATATATATATATATATATATATATATATATATATATATATATGCCTCTTTTGATTCTTCCTTTCAATTGAATGTTAATTTTTTTTAAACAACTTTGTATTGACTTATTTTCTCTCCTGGATCTTCTCACATTAAGTGTAAAAATTGCTTGACAACTCCTATTTGTGAATCTTTCAAATTATCTATCCATTGATTCATCTTGTTAATTAATAGTTCAATGCAATCCTTGATTGATTTCATGTAATACTTAAATCTCTCTAGGATATAACTAGTTCTACTTCTTTGAGCCTTGAGTTTTGGACCTCTCTTTATATGATTCCATCCCCATTTTTTCTCATAATCAGGCTATGAAGTTGTTTATAGATCAACAATTTCCATCACAATTGTCATGTAGTCGCTAATATACACAAACCCGAAATGTGTTAGCAAATCTCTAGAGTGGCTAAAAAAACCATTGTGGTTCCATGTATCCTCTAGCTCCTCTTTGTCCTTATTTACCAATACTAGTGACTTCCCTTGTACTACTTAGATCTATCTTGTCTCACATTCAAAATGTTCACATGCTTATCTTGCCAGTACACCCTATAATTTTTTTCTTCTCTACATCCACAATATAATTATTGATCAAAGATGATATGTAGTCTTGAAATTTCTAGTAATCCAAATATAATATGAATAATTTTTCAATCATATAAGTCTACCTCTTTGCATTATTTTAAAGGGAAAATGATGTGTTTGTAATCCCCTATTAAAGAACTAGGTTGTGAGCCACCTTAGTTGAACCAACATTATCAAAGACATGTGTATTATATCCATTAGCACCATCGCTAGCAACATAAGTAGTAATGATGAAGACACAAGTGAGAGAATGGCATTTAGGCCATATTCATTGGTTTTAGATATAGCTTGAAAAATAAAATCTAGATGTTCTAGTATGAGATCAAGATCCAACTCTTTTCATTGTTCAAATATTTGACTACCTTTGACCAATTTTGACTAATTGAGAGCATTTTGAAGGTCTATAGCTTAGTTGGCTATTTCAACTCTTTTGAGAATAGAATTCAACCTCTTGCTAAATGAATTTAACAATTTGCTCATTACAAAAAAATCTCTCTAACCTCTTAACATTCTCCTCCTTTTGTAAATTTTCCAACTAAGTTTGTTGTTGAAATCAATCCCAAAACATTAGTATTCAATTACATCTAGAATACGTCCTTCAAAATAAAAGTCAAATAATTATTTCAGCTTTCATTAAAGAAGATCATAATCTTGGTATTGCTAGTTTTGACCAAAATGTTTATGTAACACTCTTGATGCGCCTTTGACTATATTTATTAATTAATTAAAAATTCAAAAGCTATTTGTATTTGGTTTTTAATAAGTATAGTCAAAGACACATCTTGAGTGTTGCATAGACATTGTCATTTTTTACTTGCATACCACTTCTTTGCAAAAAAAATGCTCAAGGGCACATAAGTGATCTTGCAACCCTTACGTAGACCTAGTAATCAGAGTAATATAGTCAACATATGAAAGAAACTTAACAACATACTCAAATTTATCAATATTGTACATAAAGAAAAAGGTGAAGTGATGTATATATGGGGTAAATCAATTCCCATTTTCATTAGTTGCACATTTTGGAAGGAAGATTCCCAACTAGGTCCAAGAATAGACTCAAAGATTAAGTGGGACAATGATCCTTCTCTAAAATATGTGATTATGAAAAATATAAATGATGAAATATAACAATGTAAATGATAATTAAGAAAGTTATTGAAAAAATAGTAAAAATAGACTAATACAGACAAATAGTGAGTTGAAATACACATAAATAGAAACCAGGAGACAAATTTGACCTGTGGCTAAAATCTAAGCTCAAAATGTAAGGTACATGATGGTAATGGCAACATATACATGGGACATGATGAGAATGGCCACTTGTCCCTAGTGTTTTGGTCTGAATTTTTCATAGATCATCGGACTGTTCCTGATTTTCCCAAATCTTGTCCAACAACTCTATAACTTATTTGTGCACATAGAAAAATTGGGGAAAAGGGTTGTTTAAAGGGGTTTGTCTTAGTCAAACCCCTGTTTAGGAATCAATCTTAGAAACAAAATGAAATTCCATAAAGGAAAGCATGTAAAAAGATAAATGATAGATTCACCTTGTATGAACCCTCATGGACGGACATAGAAATTTCTCATACCCTTAGAGATGCTTGAATATAATTGAAATCCAAATATTTGACCTTTTAATGTGATTTATAATCAAAGATTCCCTCACAAATGCATAGATCTATGAATGCCACTCCTAGATCTTAGATGTAAATATACTTGATAATCACTTGCAAAGAAGGAGAGAGAAGGGGGATGGAAGGATGTATCTTCTTGCTTGATTGAGAATTCCTCTACTTGGCCATTATGGGATAGAAGATTTCCTTTGACTTCGGTGATCTTGAAGAATTGAAGACTTGGAGATCTTGATCTTGGGTGCTTTCCTTCAAATCTTGAATCCAATTGCTCAATTGCTTTTGATTGCTTAAAAATATCAATAGCTTGATTATCAAATGCTTGAGTACAGTTCTTGGTTACAAAATGAGGAGAGATAAGGGGTTTTTATACTTACTTCATCATTTTAAGATTCAAAATTGATCCAGGTCGAGCACAAAAAAAATTATGCCGCTAAAACCATTGCTTCGAGCTCTGGGTGAAATCTACGCCCCAAAACCCAGGGACATGATGTAATTGGCAACATTTCCCATGAAAAATGGGCCAAAATTTGAATGGGGGTTGGGAGGAGTGAAAAGGTGTAGGAAAATAGGAATCATCTTGCCAAGATCAAGCATAATGAACATCTAATCTCAAAATCAACAAAATGGGGTCTAATAGGTCCTAATAAAGCATCCAATCATGGGTGCTAACTTTTTAGGATAATACATATATTAAAAAAAAAAAGAAACAACATTTTTTTTTATCTCCAATTTCTTAGTTCTTTCTAAAATACCTACTCGAGTTCTAATTTTTACTCCAACCTCTTTATAGAATTTATAAAGAAACACTCTAAATTACAGTAAAATGATAAGATCTACGATTGTAAAATAATGTTTATCCTACAAGATGCATCTAATAGGTTATTTAAAAATAATAATAAAATATAGAAACAAGTAGATTATTGGATGTTGTTTCTATTGATAGTTTGAGTAAAAGAAAGAAGACTTGAATGAGACAAAACAACATATGGATAAGTAAATGAAATTTATACTTAAATTCATACCCCATAGGCAAAAAAGAGATAAAATATTTTCCGTTAAATAAATTTAGCAAGCATACTCAAGGTAAAACACTTGAGAGAGAAAATAAATACTATATTGAGGAGTTCAATCCTACTTATGATCTTTTTCAATAAGTGAACATAAAGGTTTGTGTTATCTTGAGAGACAAAATTCTTATTGCTTAGTTAAGAACTAACTCTCATAAACTTTGACATGAAATTGGGCGATGGAAATGGCTAAAAGAAACTTGGGAAGAAATTATGTGTGTTCTTTGCAATTCTAGGGCAGTTGACTATGAAAGACAATTCATTTTAGAATGTGATACTTATAGCAAAATTAAGAGTAATTATGTTTATTTTTTGACAATTGGTTATAGAATAGTCTTTTTAACAAGGGATTTTTTGAGAATTTGGGAGATTTTATCATCTTCACGAATGAATGAATGAAATATTTTCATGACATCGACTAGACTAATCAGTCTATGACCAAGGGATCACAAACTTAAACTCTCTTTATATTCCTTTTGATGTCATATCTCCTGCTATGGATCTTGACTATAAAGATAATAGTTTGATTTATCTTATCCTCTTCAAATAAATTGTGCATGTTGTCCACCTTTGAGATAAAATCATACCGATCACAAATATCTTCATATGGTGTGCACTCTATGAGAAAGTGTCATTCAATCTCTATTGTGCCCATCCTGTAGGACATGCAAGTTCTCTCTTCCCATAGCTCTTCGGGCCTCTTCCACCTATATGTCTTGCACCATATGTGATGCAAACCCATCCTCAACTATGTCATTGACAGTCATGTCTTCCCTCTAATGGAAACCCCTAAATATGCTTTCTCTCAATATTCCCAAGTTGGGTTAAACTCTTTGATGTAGTAATCCTTTTTTCTACTAATGTGATTAGTCTACATGGTAGTTTAAAACATTTCTATGACAAACTTTTTTATTTCCTCATTGGTATTAGCACACTCCTATAGCTTGATGCTATATTTTCTCAACCACCTTTTGTTTTGTTTCATTCAACTTTTCTTCCTACAATCAAGGCCCTCTTTCATCACAATTTTGGGCCAACATTGGTTATCCATGTTTTTAACCTGTTAGAATAATTGAGAGGGGGGGTGAATCAGTTAGATCAGTTATCCTATAGTCCCAAATACAAAGATGTACCTTACAAAATAATTCCAACAAATTATGTAGCTTAGTAACACAAAATATCAATCTGTCTATTCAGTTTACCAATTACCAGTAAATATCTAACTGTGATTACCGACTAAATCAACTATGCAATATGTAAAGTATGATAGCAAAATAATCATAACAAATAACACATAACACAATGATTTAATGTAAAAACCCTGGTAAGGGAAAAAAATACCTGGGACCAGTAACCCAAAATAATTCACTCTTCTGAAGTGAGCTCGCTGAAGAGCCAACCCTGTTAAAGGTTACAATACACACTATTAGGTGTGACCTAGTTAGAGGATTTATCACTAACAGTTAACTTTTGACCAACATTCACTATGGGGTCAACAAGATAACACTTTACATTCAATGAATGTCATAGGGTAGAACATAAGACTGTTAAGTCCACTCGGTTAAGAGATTTTTTGAATCAATGGTTAAACTGATATAGTATTGATCTGATTCAAATACAACTCAATTGCAAATATTTAGATCTATGCTAAGCCCATACAAATCCTCTGATCATTAATCAATTTCACTTCCTTGATATTCTCCAACTTACTTTCACTCAATAAATAGTTCTCTGATGCTCAGTGATGTCTGTAGCTCAGTTCTTTCTATAACCAGTTTGATCAAGCATGCATGAATACACTCTTCACGTGAAATCTATGCAATCTTCTTCTTTCCGGCATGTTTTAATAATGAAACTCATATCTCTTATATAGACAAGTAAATCATTTTCATATCAGCCATTAGATTTTGTCACTTAATCTCCTTCATCTATTTTGTCACTTAAACCTTTCTCGACAGATGTGTCATTAACACGTTTCAATCTCATCCTTTAGATCTTCTTTGAATTTTGTCAGTCGCGGATCTCATAACAAACTTCATCCTTAAGCTTGAAATCACAACAATTTCTAGCTCATCAAATTCAGTCGACTATTTTTTGCATTTAATATTTTCATCCATACTCGGTTGATATAGAAATGTGTTAGTGATAACTAGTTAAACAAGCTCGGTTAATACTATCAGTCAGTATACACTACACTGGCTCAGTGTATACAGAAATCTTCAATTACCGACCACATTAACTTGTTCAATTTCAAATCTCTTCTTCATAATAAATTAATGTAACATGCTTGAGTCAACAATATAAAGCCATAGACTCATCAATAAGTTACCCAATGTTTACCTTATCCTTATTTGTCATATCCATCTTTTTCTCATGTAGATATCTCAGTTCTTCATATTTTCTTCCTTCAACAGATGTTCATATGTTTGTAACTAACATGATAAGTACTGTCAAAACTAGTTGACATCAGTGACAACATATTGACTAATTTAATCATCTTACATATCATTTCAATAGCTCGGTGATCTCTAATCATTATTTCTTTAGTTCATTTAGATATTCAATCAGTTGTAGTTCATCACAACCTTCTGTAAATAACTTATTAGTTGTGTTATCACTGACACTACCAATGGATAAGTACCTACTTTTGTTAAAAGGATTTCATATGGTATTGAGGTTTTAACTTTGAGATTTTTTGTGATTAGGTGCTTATGGATTCTCTCTAATTGTCTCCATCCATAATTTGACATGTTTCCTCCCTAAACTTTGCAACCATAAAGAACAACCAATGTGACCAACAAACCAAAAAGAGTTTTATTGGTTTTCCAATCCTAAAGTTCCACATTTCTGCACATGTTTAGGAGTAGATAAGATGCTTTCCACCCCCTATATCCTTTTCATTCTACAAGTCTCCCAACAAAGCTTATAATGGAAGTCAATCCCCAGATATTTATATTATTTCACACTTTCTAATGCGTTACCTTAAAAAGAAAGGTAATTTTCTTTTCTTTCCTCTTTAAAGATAAAATCATGATTTTGGTTTTGGTAATGTTCACATGTATCCCTACCTCTTGACAAAACTATTATAAGGCCTTTAAATGATCTCTTAATCCATGAGTTATTTTTTATATTGGGATGAGATTGTCAACATACAAAAGTAGCTTCACCACATATCTTGCTACTCAGACCCCTTCTCCATCCATTTTTCTTAACCAAATTTCTAACTTACCAATGTATAAACCAAACAAAGTAGGGAATAAAGGGCATCCTTGCTTGACACCAACATCGCTATTGAAATATTTAGACATTCCTTAACTAGTTCTGATGTTCTATAGCTTGTCACTAGGCACTGTATCAAAGGCTTTCTTAAAATTTGCAAAACAACAATATGCTTCTTCCCCTTGATTGTCCCATATTTTCTCTATCAAATGTTGAAGGTTGATGCAATGATTAGTGGTGGAGTGTCTAGGTCTAAAACTAGCTTACCCTTTTGCTATTTTTCCTTCATTGTCTGCCCAACTACCGATTCTATGTTCCACCATGCTCCCAAAAAGTTTACCAAGAAGGGGATTGATCATAATAATATGATAGTTACATAGGTTATTAATATCCCCACTTTTAAAAAGAGGGGTTATTGCATAAATGTTGAAGGTCGGTGCAATGATTAGTGGTGGAGTGTCTAGGTCTGAAACAAGCTTACCCTTTTGCTATTTTTTCTTCACCTTTTGCCCAACCACTGATTCTACGTTCCACCAGGCTCCCAAAAAGTTTACAAAGAAGGGGGTTGATCATAATACTACAATAGTTATGTGGGTTATTAATATCCCCACTTTTAAAAAGAGGGGTTAGTGCATAAATTTTGAAGGTTGATGCAATGATTAGTGGTGGAGTGTCTAGGTCTGAAATTAGATTACCCTTTTTTCTCTTTTTCCTTCACCTTCGAACCAACTACTGATTCTATGTTACACCATGCTCCCAAAAAGTTTACCAAGAAGAGGGTTGATCATAATAGTGTGATAGTTACATGGGTTATTAATATCCCCACTTTTAAAAAGAGGGGTTACAGATTAGTTGTCCAATATGCTTGAAAGCCATCTCAAATGACATTATTGAAGATTTATTTTATGTGAGGAGTAAGAGTCTCAACTCCCCATTTTAAAAATTTAGGCTGAAGCCTATCGATGCCACTAGTCTTACCACTTGCTAAAAAATGTATTCCTTGTTTGATATCATCCACTGTGAAGAGCTTCACCGATATGTTCATAATGGGAAGAGAGCTCTTCTTGTTATCTACTCATAAATTAGCTTTGCTTATTCTAGCCATTGGGAATTTGTAATATTGTTCTTGGTTTATTTTATCCTCTAATGTAATTTCTTCCAAAAAAATTTGGGCTTGCGTTTTCCAAGAGAGATTAACTCCTTTCTTCTCGCATTTACATACTCCTTTTTTTTTGGTTGAATCAACTTTTCATATTTCTTCTTGTTTTGTTTGTTCAAATCTTTTCCTCTTATAGATCTCTTGGTTTCCTTACACTATTCATTATACCATGGGTTTTCCATAAAATTATTTACAACCCTCGTTCTATTGCAAGACCTTTTACACATGCCTAGAGTCTTATGTATTACTGTATCATCTTAAAATGGAAGAACTTCCATCTTGATAGGTTTAGCACCCTTATTTAGTGCATTTTTCATGATAGATTTGCATTTAGGATGCATTTGCACTTGATTCCTTCATTCTAGGTGAAATTAGGGTTAAGATCCCAAGGATTCTCCTTGATTTCCCTTCTCTGTAGCTCTATTTTCTAGGTAGGATCTAGGTATTGGTCCTCCTAGTCCTCATCACATTCATTCTATGTCTTTGTGCCTTCTCCTGGGACTCTGCCCTGTTTTCTCACTATTCCAAGTCTCTGGCCATCCCCAAGACTTCCTGTTTTCAACACCGACTGGATCTGGACCTTTGGGTCAAGGTCGAGGTCGACTTTGACCTAGGTCAAAGTTGAGGTTGACCTTGACCCTTGTCGGGTTTTGGTCCCCCTTTTCAAATTAGGGTCACAACGGGCCACAAAATCAATGTCGGGCCTCTAGATCCGAATGCGAAAGGGTTTTAATTTAAAATTCATTTAATTTTTTTTCCCTCCTTAGTTGGTTATTGTGATTGGACCATAATTCGAGGTGAAATTTGAATTCAATGTCGGGCCTCTAGATCCAAATGCGAAAGGGTTTTAATTTAAAATTCATTTAATTTTTTTTCCCTCCTTAGTTGGTTATTGTGATTGGACCATAATTCAAGGTGAAATTTGAATTATGGGCCCTTACATTGCCCGAGGAGCCTTACCTTGAGATCTCTATATAAACATTCTCTCTTGCCTTCATTTTCACCAAGTATCCATCAAGTGAACACATAATCGATTGAAGCAAGCAAGCGATGGTGAAGTGATGTTGCAAGAGGATGATATAGAAGATCAAGTCATTGTTGATATCAAGCATTTTTGTGGACAAACCATTGCAGACATTAATTTGGAGCAAGAAAGATCCCTTCTTCCTTGATCCACCATTTTCAACATTCAAGCATTCAAATATACAATCATGGGGTAGCAATTACGGATTGTGGGTTTGGTAAGAGTACTTTAGCCTTGGGGGCTTGGTATGCTTTATATAATATTCAAATCTATGCATTGCTTTCTCATATTAATTCATGCTAGGGTTTCAATCTAGAGGATTAGATCTTGGCATCACACATTCAATACACACACATATTTTATTACATCCAGCTATTCATCGAGGTGGAGATCACTAAAATGGGGGTTTGACTAAGGCAAAACCCTATATAGCCACCCCAAAACACCATTTTCAGATATCTACAGTCGATGTTTTGGGAGTTGCAAAGCAGATCTGAATACCCTTTTCGTCAAACTTCTGGGATCCACAAACATAATTTTCGTCGGAGCAGTATAGGTCAAGGTCGACATAAATGGGTAAGATTGTGCCCGAGGGTAAGATCTTACCCCTGTCCTTGGGTCAAGGTCGACCTTCCTCAGAATTGTAAAATCTTTATGGGTTTTCTCCATCTCTATTTTCCTGTCCTAGATTCGGTTGCAGAATTTCCCAAAACTGAGCACAGACACCAGAAAATAGGTATTTCCAAATCAGTTTTACTATGAGGTATGTATTTCATCTTATCTAATTTCAAGAATTTCTAGATTCACATTACTTATCATTATCAATTCATATGTATTGTGGGGAATGTTGGTTTAGGATCTCTATTAAGGGCATTGTTCAAAACCCCACCTATCATCATCATTTCCCACCACTCTACATTTTCGTGAACCCGTTTACGAAAACTCTTTCTTTTTGGTGTTAGATTTTCATTTTGTGTTAGATATTAAATGCTTATAAAAGTATATTTATTTTATGCTCTTGCATTTATATTTAAAAAATACAAAAAAAATTGCAAAATTTCTTTAAAAATACAAAAATATTTACATTTTTCATGCTTGTAGTGTTACTTTGTGTTCAACATGTATGATTTTTGTTTTGAATACTTTGATGAGGCTTTTATTCTGAAAGAGGATAGATCCCTTAATGAGGTACATGGAAGTGAGGATGAAATTTGTCTGAATGAGATCTCCATTGATCCTATTCCTATTTCACTCTCCCCCACAACCTCTTCAATTGACCTTTACCATAGGGTGTGTGCATGGTTACCTTCATGTTCCACTATTTCCAACATTGATAAACCTAAAATGATATATCCTAAACCTTTGTCGATGGTAAAAGGATGTCCTTGAATAAAAATTAAGGGTAAACCTAAAGATCCTTTGGATTTCTTTGGTAGCACATATTTCGTTTCACATGCTTATCGCATGCGGAATAACTCTCAACCTACTGTTTCAGTTTCTTTACCACCTTCTCAACCTGTGCTTCCTCAAGCTCCTAGGTTTCCATCTACCTTTAAGGAGTATGACTTAGTAGAACAATTATGTGCTACTCCTGCTAAGATATCTTTATGGGAATTGCTTCAAACTTCCCCGACATATCACAAGGCATTGCAAAAGACTTTATCTACTCTTCCTGCTTCGTCTCCTAATCAAGAGAACATTAATTCCTTTTTGAAGTGTATGCATACTATGCCTTATGTACCTCCTATTGTGTTTAGCGATGATGATTTACCTTCCCTTGAGGTGCATAATCAATATGATGCTCTTATGGTTGTTGTTTCTATTAATCAGAGTATCATTTGTAGAACGTTAATTGACAATGGATTTGGGTTTAATGTTTGTGGCATGGATATGCTTAAGGCAATTAAGGTTGATCTTACAACTATTCAACCTGATAATGTCCCTATTTGTGAATTTGACAACATTTCAAAGAGAACTTTGGGCATTATTACCTTACCTGTTAAAGTTGGTCCAGCTATTCTTAATACACCCATTCATGTTATGCCTAGACCTCTCAATTATAACCTTCTTCTAGGTAGACCTTGGTTACATACTATACATGCAATTCCTTTTACCCTTCATCGCAAGGTTAGGTTCATTTATAACAATTTTATGTATACGTTACATGAAGATGATGCGCCAAACCCTTTCTTAAATGTAGAATATGTTAAAGTTTATGAGCCTCTTCAACCAAGCAAAGAGACTGTAAAGCAACCTGAGATAAAACAAACTGAAGCTCCATATTCTTCTTGGAATGAGGATGATTGGGGGACATTGGACTTTAATCCTATTTTCATTGGAGAATATAAGGTCTCTGATTTGGAATTCATGAAACAACAAAATGAGTTTGAAAAATAAGTTTTTACTCCTTCCCCACTTTCTGAAGAATTAAAAAGTAACTTTGTTGCCACTTCGCTTGAAGAAACAATTGAAACAATAAAGCTTGATTGTTATGATATTGTGACATACGCCGCTCCTTGGAATCTGTCTTATATGGCGAATAGATATGGTTCTGGTTATCATCTGCTCAAGAAATCAAGATTTAATGGGAAAGGATGTGGTAAATACAAGCAAGGTATACAAGTGCCTTTGGATAATGAAATGTATGATCATGCATATGGATTAGGATTCAATCCTTATAAATAACCATCGGCTTTTCCTCTCAATGTTAATCATATATGCGGTGGACAGTTGAAGTTGGTTAACCCGCTCCTCCTTAACATTAATCAAAGACCTACCTTGGATATATTTCCCGAAGATGAAGCCTTAGCGGATTTTTCAGGGGTTTATGAGGATTTACCTACGTTTCATCACAAATGATGAAAGCCTTATTGTTTATGTATAGATGCTTATTTTGGAGAACATGATGAACATAATATTTCTTCTTTACCAATGGATTCTCCGATACAAAGTGATTTACTAATAACTAAGACTATTGATATTCAAATGGATGAAAATTATTCTGAAAAGATGATAAAAATCAAGAAATGTTTGAATTAGGATGTACGTGATCAATTGGTTTCCCTTTTACTTGAATTTAAGGACTTTTTTTTTGGACATATTCGGATATGGCAGGTATAGATTCTAAGATTGTTACTCACAATATTGTTCTCAAACCGAATGTTAAACCTGTGAAGTAGAAAATTTGAAAGATGAATCCACGAATTGTTTTATTAGTTAAGGCTGAAATTGAAAGATTACTGGATGTTGGATTCATCCGCTCTATTGATTACTCAGACTGGATTTCAAATATTGTGCCTATTTCAAAAGGAGAAAACAAGATAAGGATGTGTATTGAATATAGTGATTTAAATAAAGCATCCTTAAAAGATGATTTTTTGTTACCTAATATTGATATGATTGTGGATTCGACAGTGGGTCATGCTTTATTATCTTTTATGGATGGCTTTTCTGGCTATAATCAAATTTGTATTCCTCCTGAAGATCAATTTAAGACCGCATTTATAACACCTTGGGGAACATTTTTTGGGGTCGTGATGCCTTTTGGATTAAAAAATGTGGGAGCAACTTATCAACAGGCTATGACCTTGATTTTTCATGATTACATTCATAAGATTCTTAAGGATTATGGGGATGATATCTTGGCAAAATCAATACAAAAAGAAGATCATGTTACTATTTTACTGTATGGTGAAAATGTGACCACACTTCTATGAATCATTACATTCAAGAACACTCAAAAATGAGGTCTCAAAAATCGATCCATAGCTCCCTAGGCATGGAGTGCAAGGGTTTTAAGAATGCTCTCAGCTAGAGCTATTTAGCCTATAACCTTGCTAGTAAACCATGCAATGGGAGATTCAATGAAGACAAGGGCAAGAATGCCAATATCCTCAAGAATCAAGAATGAAAATGCAATGCAATGCTATGCTAGAAATGAAAATGCAAGCTAAGCTATGAAAATGAAAGATGCAAGTATTACAAAGCCTCCTAGTTAAGCTAGATGAATTAATCTAAAGCATAAAGGAAACTAAGCTAAGTATGAAGCTATAAATGCCATGACAATGCAAGAAATGAAACCAGAGTAGTATGTAGATGCAAAAGCCAAGAATGCTCCAAATCTTCAAAAAGCTCCAAATGTACCTAGAAAACTTGCAGCATAACATTAGCATAAAAAGTTGGGATCTAGAATGAAGAAGAGAGCTCTCCTTTTATAAGAAATGAGAAGGAATGGACCATGGAGATTAAGAGGAAAAAGATTTAATCAATGGTGGAGCTTGAAGAGGATCAATCCATGTGCACAAATATCCTCCAATGAGAAAATAAGAGTTGACTTTTGTGTCCATATGAGACAAAAAGTGTTTTTTCCCTTTTTATAGAATAAGAATAATGCTTTATTTGTGCAACTTAGGATAAGAGGAAAAGTGGGGGGATTTTTATTTAATTAAAAGGGGAGGAAATTCCTTTTAATTAAATAAAGACTTAGGAATAAGATGGTTAGCCCATAGAAAATAATCGAATAAATGATAGAACTAGGATTTGATCAAGAATAAGCAATTGATAATTTAGCAAAAGGGGCTAATAGTCTAGATGACCATTTTTAGGTGATTACATTTACGACATATATTTGAAAGGATTAGAAGTTACAATATGAGATTGAATCATAAGAAATGTGTCTTTGTAGTTGATTCCAGTAAATTATTAGGATTTATAATCTCTAAGCGAGGCATAGAGGTAGATACTGAAAAGATTGAAGCTATTGTTAATATGCCTCCTTCTAAGAATATTTCTCACCTACGAAGTTTACAAGGAAAAATTCAAGCTATTCATCACTTTGTTTCCAACTTAGCTGATAGAACTGTTCCTTTTACTTCCTTGCTTAGAAAGGATACCACTTTCTCTTGGAATGACAAATGTAAACAATCCTTTGAGTAATTTAAGGAGTATCTCACCTATCCTCCTATTTTGCAACCTGCTCAATTTGATAAACCCTTTTATCTATATACTTTAGCCACTCTGAAAGCGATGAGTGCGTTGTTAGCTCAATATGATAGTGAAGGTAAGGAAAGACCTATGTACCACATTAGTTAGAATTTACTGGATTATGAAACAAGATACACAGATTTGGAAAGACAATGCTTAGCTATAGTTTATGCTTGTCAGAAACTCAGACATTATCTCTTAAATGTTCAAGTCAATGTGATTGTTAAATTTGATCCTTTGAAACATCTTTTCTCAAAAACTGATCTCTCTAGCCATTTAGCAAAGTGGGTGATGTTACTTACAGAATTTTATCTTAATTTCATTTCTTAGAAGTTGATTAAGGGACAAGCTTTAATAGATTATTTGGCTAAAGCTCCTCATCCTCATTCTGTTGCATGTTTTACTTTAATAGAATTCCCCGATGAAAACATTCTAGCTATTAAACAGGATGATGTCTTGGAGTTATATTTTGATGGATCTAGATGTAAGACATGTCCTAGTGTTGTTATTATCTTGATCCCTCCTATGAAAAAACCAATTCCTCTATCATATAAATTAACTTTTCCTTGTACTAACAATATTGCAGATTATGAAGCTCTTATAGTTGGCCTACGAGTAGCTTCATACCTTAACATTAAACACTTGTAAATTTATGGAGATTCGCAATTGATTATAGAACATATTAAGGGAGGTTATCAGACTAAGAATGATAAAATGACACAATATAGAGATTTGGCTCTTGATGTGCTTTCACAATTCTCTTCTTATACGATTCATACTTTACCTAGGAAGGATAGTCGACATGCAGATGCCATGGCAAGTGCAACTTCTTTGGTTCGTCTTGAGAATAATGCTGAAAACTTTCAATTTACTATACAAACTCTTAAAAACCCTGCAATTTTTTATTAGGTTACCTCTGATTGTTTCAATTTGCATTTGGATGAATGGTATTCTCATATCTTTCATTTCTTGAAAGATGGTACTTTTCTTGAATAAACAACAAGGAACACATGTAATCATATTAGGAAGCTTATAGCGCATTACATCATTTTAGGAGACAAGCTTTACAAACGCTCTTATGAAGGTTTACTATTAAGATGTCTTAATAGAATCAAAATTCTGATAGCTTTGGAAGAAGCTCATTCTGGTTCTTGTAGGGGACATTTTGTTGGAAAATCTCTAGTTATTAAACTTCTTATAATGGTATATTATTGGCAAACAATGGAACAAGATTCTTTCATGTTTGTTAAGAAATGTCCTCAATGTTAACAACATAGTAATCTGATTCATGGTCCTGCTCGTGAGCTTCTGTATCGTCAAAAAATGGAAGCACTTCCATTTAGGACTGGTTTTTCCCTCTGAGTAGGTAGTTTGGGGTCATGTCAAATGCCTCAAGTAGGTCCCTGGCTTGAATCTAGCTTTTCTCCTCATTCTGCCCTTTTTTCCACCCTCTTTTTGCACTTTTCTGGCATTTTGGACTGAGATCCTGAGATCCTTGACCTTAGGGTCAAGGTTGAAATTTTAGGTCAAGATCGACCTCGACTCTAACCTAGGTCAAAGTTGACCTTGACCCTGACCTAGGTCAAAGTCAACCTCGACCTTGACCCAGGGTCCAAATTTCAAGATTCCATGATTTTCGGATGTCAGGTTTCGGAAATAATTATTTTCCCACTTCCGGGTCGGCTGTTTCAGATTTTAGAATGGTAAATTCTTAAATTATATTTAATCTAGGTCTATTTATAGGGGTTAAGGCTTAATTGGAATTTAATTCTCCTATGTCGGCCTCTCTAGAAGTTTGTGCCCTATACTAGCATAAAAGGAAGCCTTCCTCTCTCATTTTCATCCACTATCAAGTATCTTTTGCAATCTTTATCATCAATCAAGTGTGCAATCCATCCTTTGTCATAATTTCTCAAGCAAGCATTCTCAGTCAAGGAAGCATTCAAGCCATTATCTATATTCAAGCATTCAAGTTCTCCATTGAAGATCAAGGATTCAATCATTCAATACTTTGGAGGAATTTGGTTCAAGCATTCAAGATTCATCATTCAAGCCCTAGATCTATCCATCATGGTGGTGTGATCTTCCTTCAATATCCTTTGTTCATCTTCAATATCTATTCATTATCCCTTCAAGGTGGATTCCAAGCATACAATCATAGAGGTTTTGATTTATATTTTTTAGTGTTGAGTCCAAGCTTTCATATTAACATACTTGATTACATTTCAAATACAATTGTATATCTATTGAGTATCATAGCTTCATTATTAGATCTACTTCTACTACTTGCTAGCATTCTCTATTTCAATTCTATTTTAAAGGTTGATTCCAAACTAGGGTTTGACCAAGGGAAACCCCTCATCCAAACAACAAAGCCCTTTTTCTTGCAGGTATAGGTGTGGGACAGCAAATTGCAATTAAGATCTAAGTACCCTTTTCAGCAAACTTTCGAGATCCGTGAACATAATTTTCGTCGGAATAGTGCAGGTCAAGGTTGACTTTTAGGGGTAAGATTGTGCCCCGGGGTAATATTTTACCCCTGTTTTGGGTCAAGGTAGACCTCTCTCAGAAAGACATAAGGTTTATGGGTTTTCTCTGTTTCTACATTTCCAGACTAGATCCGCTTGCAGAATGTCCTGAAATTGAACACAGGCACCAAAAAATAATGATTTCCAAATCTACTCCTTTTCAAGATAAGTATTTATGTTTTATTAAGTTTGTATGTCCACAACATTTTCCATCTCACACAACACAACACATAAACTCCCACACTCCTTCAAAACACCCCCATATAAAAATATATCCCAAAAAGATATATTTTTATATCTTACATTTTGGTGAACCTGCAATAGACAACACTTTCTTTTTGGTGTTAGATGCTTTGCTTTCTTTCCTTAAGATTAGATTTCTTTTATGCTCTTGCATTTTAAAATTTAAAAAATAAAAATAAAAATAAAATCTATATATTCTACAAAATACAAAAAAAAATTCTTGCATTTCATTTGCTATGAAGATTTTTAAGATGCTTTGGTGTGTGATTATTTTCTTTATTATCCTCCTCTTAGCATCTCTTTATCATACTTATGACGTTTATGAAAGTATCATCCATTTCGTTATGTTTGTCACTCTTCATGTTTCACTAGCCTATGCTTTTGTGAGATTGACCAATACTAGTCTTCCTACTTTCAAAACTTTCATTAAAGATTTATGTGGCAGACTTATTACTCTTTTGGATTATGTGAAGAATTTGGTAGATGATACACCATCTCCTAATCTTCCTAATCCTAATCCTATCCTTCCTAATATAATTCCTAATCTTCCTAATATTAATATGATTCCTAATATACCTAATTCTCCATCTGCTATTCCTAGTTCTTCCCATACTTATGAGAAGGTGCAAACTATGGTTCATGATGCAGATGTGCAGGAATTCTTGGATTTACCTTCCCCTTCATATCCAATCCAAGATGATATTAAAGGGAAGAGAAAATCAACTTCTTCTAAACCTATTATTCCACCTTATACAACCTTTACTCATGAACATGATAAACAATCACCTCCTATAGAAGCTTTACATGATATGTATACTACAGGATATAATATGATGACTAAACAAGGTTATAAAGGTTTAGGGCTTGGTGTTAATGAGGATGGTATTAAGTATCCAGTTCATATATCCCCTAAACAATATATGTGTGGTGTTGGTTGTTCACAATCTCACTTTAAGGTGGTTGATTTTGATTGTCATCCTCCTCTTCATGTTCTTCTTCCAACACCTACCTTAGATTAGCCTGATACTCATCAAGATGTGGCTAAGAAGGTGTATGTTCAATTAATGAATTCCATGAAAGAAATCTTTAGACCTATGCTGAAAGATACTCTATCCAAGTACAAATGTCCTTTTCATTATAGTAATACACATTTACTTGTTGATTGTGTGCATTTCAAGTTATATGTTAGAGAAAGAGCTGCTTTAGGAATTATATCTCACTCTCATGAAGTTTTACAATTCCTTCATAACTTTGATAGGAAGCATCCCCTTGACTCTTCCATAATATAGATATTTTATCCTCTTGTCTCGTGACTGGGGGCAAGAGGCATTTAATCCAGTCTTATAGGATCCATTAGGCTCTTGGCATATATTTTGTCTTAAGCTTAATTGGTATTCTCTCTATCCTTCTTCTCTATGGTTTTGCATTATGTTTATAATCATCCATAGATTTTATTCTCTATTCAAGATATCTTTTCTAAAGAAATTTGTTTTGCAAAGGTATCCCTTGCTTTCATCCCTGGGGGGCAAGGTTCTTCCTTCTTTCTCTTTGTCTAGGGATTTGCTTTCCTTAGCTTAGTGGCATTTGTTTATCTTGCAACATTATTTCATTATACTAACAAAGGTTTTAGCTATCGATATCCTTTTATGTGAGAGGTTGTTGTCCTAGGTCATCACCTCTTCTTTATTTTACAAACTATGTTCTTTATAAATTCTTGCCCTTGTTGTAGTGTTAGAGTTTGATTCCTTTGTCCAAAGATTCATCTTCCTCTTGATTACAAGGGGCTAGATGATTGAATCTTTGTTTCTCTTTGAAAGCTAATATTTTATCTAAAGCACTCCTCTATGGTGAGGGGGTCTTGTTGATAAGATCTCTTTCTTTGAGGATCCCTTTTCCATAAGTGACATATCCTTTTCACGATTATCTATGCTCTTGGATGTAAGGGTCAATACATTTCGCTAAGAATATAGTGTACATTGTTGTTAACAGGGTATCTCCTTACTTGGTGAAGTAGGTATCCTCCTTCTCTTCCTTATCATGTCTAGTAGACATCCATGATAAGGAGGGGGGCATATATAGGGTCTCCCTTACGCTATAGTTTACATTTTCAATATGATAAATCCTCTGAAGGTAATGTACATAAGTTGCTAAATCCTGAAGAGACACGCATTTTCAATTTTCAATATGCTAAATCCTCTTAAGGTAACACACATAAGTTGTTAAATCCTGAAGAGACACACATTTTCAATTTTCAATATGCTAAATCCTCTTAAGGTAACGCACATAAGTTGCTAAATCCTGAAGAGACATGCATTTTCAATTTTCAATATGCTAAATCCTCTTAAGGTAACACACATAAGTTGCTAAATCCTAAAGAGACAAGTTTCAATATGCTAAATCTGTCGAAGGTAAAGCACATAAGTTGCTAAATCTTGAAGGGACACACATTTTATATTTTATGGTGAAGGTGGATTTGTGGGTATTCCAAAAGCCATCAGAAGATGCATTACAAAGCACAATTTTTGGGTGACTATCAAGTTTTGCTACTTGTTGGGCTCTCCCTCCTTGGTGATTCATGGTAAGATGGGCATCTTACTGGCTGAGGTAATCACTTTCTCTTTTCTCTCTTTTCGCTTTCATGCTAGTAGGACTGGATCATGAAGCTATGTTATTTATAGTATTGCTTTCATGTCTTTCTTATGTAATCATTTATGATTTTATGATAGCTTTCCAAATATGATATTAGTATAGGAAGAATTTCTTAGCAAGGTTTCCTCTACTAGTTGATTTGGGTTTGTTTTAGTACTAACCCTCCTTTTGTGTCTTTTAGTTTTCTCTTAGTTTTTGCACCCTCGTGCATGTATGTTGAGTTATAATCCTTAGCTTAGGGACTTATGTCCTTAACTAAGTGTTATTCTATCTCATTGCGAATCCACTTGGAACTTTCTTCTCCTTTACCAAGATTTTGCATTGAATCCATACTCTTGCTAAAGTGGGGGCTAAATGTATCGTCAAAAAATGGAAGCACTTCCATTTAGGACTAGTTTAGCCCTTCGAGTAGGTAGTTTGGGGTCATGTCAAATGCCTCGGGTAGGTCCCTGGCTTGAATCTGGCTTTTCTCCTCATTCTGCCCTTTTTTCCACCCTCTTTCTGCACTTTTTTGGCATTCTGGACTGAGATCCTAAGATCATTGACCTCAGGGTCAAGGTTGACCTCGACTCTAACTTAGGTCAAAGTTGACCTCAGCCCTGACCCAAGTCAAATTTGACCTTGACCTTGACCTAGGGTCCAAATTTCAAGGTTCCATGATTTTCGCATGTCAGGTTTCAGAAATAATTATTTTCCCGCTTCCGGGTTGGCTATTTTGGATTTTAGAATGGTCAATTCTTAAATTATATTTAATCTAGATCCATTTATAGGGGTTAAGGCTTAATTGGAATTTAATTCTCCTATGTCAGCCTCTCTAGAAGTTTGTGCCCTATAATAGTATAAAAGGAATCCTTCCTCTCTCATTCTCACATCCACTATCAAGCATCTTTTGTGATCTTTATCATCAATCAAGTGTGCAATCCATCCTTTGTCATAGTTTCTCAAGCAATCATTCTCAATCAAGGAAGCATTCAAGCCATCATCTATATTCAAGAATTCAAGTTCTCCATTGAAGATCAAGGATTCAAGCATTCAAGCTTTTGGACGAATTTGGTTCAAGCATTCAAGCCCTTGATCTATCCATCATGGTGGTGTGATCTTCCTTCAAGATCCTTTGTTCATCTTCAAGATCTATTCATTCTCCCTTCAAGGTGGATTCCAAGCATACAATCGTGGAGGTTTTGATTTACATTTGTTAGTGTTGAGTCCAAGCTTTCATATTAATATACTTGATTACATTTCAAATACAATTGCATATCTATTGAGTATCATAGCTTCGTTGTTAGATCTACTTCTACTACTTGCTAGCATTCTCTATTTCAATTCTATTTTAAAGGTTGATTCCAAACTGGGGTTTGACCAAGGCAAACCCCTCATCCAAACAACAAAACCCTTTTTCTTGTAGGTACATGTGCGGTACAGTGAATTACAGTTCAGATCTAAGTACCCTTTTCGGCAAACTTCTAAGATCCGTGAACATAATTTATGTCGGAACAGTGCAGGTCAAGGTCGACTTTTAGGGGTAAGATTGTGCCCCGGGGTAAGATCTTACCCTTGTTTTGGGTCAAGGTTGACCTCTCTTAGAAAGATAGAAGGTTTCTGGGTTTTCTCTATTTCTGTATTTCCAAGGCAGATCCGCTTGCAGAATCTCCCGAAATTGAACACAGGCACCAAAAAATAGTGATTTCTAAATCTTCTCCTTTTTAAGATAAGTATTTATGTTTTATTAAGTTTGTATGTCCACAACATTTTCCATCACACACAACACAACACATAAACTCCCACACTCCTTCAAAACACCCCCACATAAAAATATATCCCAAAAAGATATATTTATATATCTTACAGCTTCGTAATCAAGTTTCTCCATGGCCTTTTAGTATTTGGGGTTTTGACCTTATTGGAAAAATATCTACAGCTTCTTCTCAAGGACATACATACATCCTAACTACTACAAATTACTTTATGAAGTGGGTGGAAGTTGTCCCTCTTCATTCAACAACTGCGGATGTTATTTGTGATTTCATCCTTAACAATATTATAACACGATTTGGTATTCCTTTGATGATAGTTTTGGATAATGGTACCTCTTTTAATAACAAAGAAGTCATGAAAATCTTGGAGAAATATAGAATTCAACATAGATTTTTGACTCCTTACTATCCTCAATCTAATGCTCAAGCTGAAGCATCGAATAAAATTATTGAACAAATTTTGAGAAAAACAGTTAACAAGCATGCGAAATATTGGCATACCCAACTGACCTATGCTTTATGGGCTTATAGGAATAGTGTTCGTACTGCCAGAGGTACTTCTCCTTACAATCTTGTCTATGGTACTGATGCTATTATGCCTTTGGAATTAGAAATACCTTCTTTATGTGCTTCATTTCATGGGATAATCGACAAGGATATATTTCAAGAACAACGATTACAAGAATTGGAAATGTTGTATGAACAACGAATACATGCTTTAGAACATATAAAGGCTTATCATAAATCACTTTAGAAGCAATATAATCATAAAGTAATTAAGTGATCATTTTTAGTAGGTAATTTAGTCCTATATGAGAATCAACGAAATGTGAATGCTTTACCTAGTGAAAAAGGAAAGTTTAGCCCTAATTGGCTTGGACCTTTTGTTGTAATTGAGGACTTTGGTTTAGGTGCTTATAAACTTGCAGATATGGATGGTGTTTCTTTTAAGGAACCTATCAATATTATGTGTCTCAAATGTTATTATCCCTAATTTATCTTTATTTCCTTGTGTATTTACATATTCTTTATAAAATAATTATGTTTGTTTTATAGGTTATGTAGTTTTAGCAAAGTACATTTGAATACATTTATGCACCTTCTTTCTTTTTGTTAAGTTTTATGTTATTGATGAAAATATAGTAATCAAACACATAACTAACTAGTAGAGAAAGTTTTTCATCTATAAAATCTTTTGAGTTTTGATACATATGTGGCCCAAGGCCCTATTTATCATTACGTCTATCTATATGCTCTGATGGTTGATGAATCCCATATCTCTCTAGTCTATGATAAGAAGATGTAGATCTGTGTATCCATGAGTGGTTCCTTGATATGTTCATATCACACATGCACTCCTGGGCTCTCTACAAGTTTGTCATCAGTTTCTCTTCTCTCTCTCTACAGAACCTTAGCTCTCGCTGGACACACACAAAGATATCGACATGCCTGTCGGGATCTCTGTGGCCAATGGAAGACTCTCGCTGGCTAGCTAGTAGTCTGTAGGAT
Source organism: Chamaecyparis obtusa (assembly GCA_027943335.1). Lineage (NCBI taxonomy): Eukaryota > Viridiplantae > Streptophyta > Pinopsida > Cupressales > Cupressaceae > Chamaecyparis > Chamaecyparis obtusa. Next base: position 661,551 of record BSBK01002072.1, read on the forward strand.
ATACATGTATCCTTTAGAACCTTGGATAAAAAACTCCTCCACTCCACCATGCTAGCTACATAATGGAAATACATTTATCAATTTAGTGCTCTTTCTTCACAAATTAAGGTAAAATTCTCAAATCAATTTCATATTTTATACATGGATCTCCTTCCCTGGTGTCATTGAAGGATCTGGATGGTGGGGGCATTGAGTGACTACTCTCTCCACGCTTGATGTGTCTAGGTCTTGATAGTGGTGTCTCTGTATGGGTGTGTGGAGGTCATCGTGATCTCAATGGTGATGCATGAAAAATGTGCACATCTGCACTAGTACCACCGGTTGGGGGTATCTCCTCTGCTCTCTCCTCCTCCATGGGGTCTCCCTTGGATATGGGCTCCTTGTCTCTATGATCCTCATCCTCCTCTGCTATGCCACTATCATGGTGTGTCCTCTCTAAAAGGCCTGGATCACCTGTGGGATAGTCATCAAGGAATATGGGGTGGGTTCCCTTCAGACTCCAGTATCTGATGTAGTCTTGGTTGATGCCTGAATAGGCCACATCTGGTGATACCTCTATATCCTCTATCTCATCTACATCACTGTCTACTATGTCTACTATTGATGGTCATCGTATGGCATTGGGTCTCTGATAATACCTCATCAAATGTGCATAACGAGATACTTCTCTAGGGACTCCCTATAAAAGACTGAACTGTCTCATCACCCGATCATAATAGTATGGCATCACTATGTGACTCTAATGACCCTCTAGTAGCTTGCATTTCTATGAGTTCCTCATCTGGTGTCATGTATCTGGCCACTATGTCATCCGGCAATAGGGTCTCCATATCACATCTATGCCTGGAATACAATCTAGACATACCCTCCAATAGAGGATATCTCTGTGCTGCCAAACATCTCTTAGAGGATAAGAAAAGTCTCTCGGTGTGCTAGCATCTACCATCACTAGAATGCCCTATGGTTGTGTACATGCAAAGTGCTCAAACAACCAAATCTGCAAAAGCGTGCATACTATGAAACTCTCTTTCTAATATCTCACCAACTGATATAGCTCGTGGTATAAGTGAGCTAGCATGTTGCAACCCCATGAGAAGACAATCCCATCACTCTCCATCCTCTGTACAATATGGGTGAAAAGTGTTGAAAAGACTGTACCCTTTGTGTTGGGTACTACAACCAAGGATAATATACATAGCATCAGTCTTTGTACCAAGGGTGTAGGGCTTGCCAGTATGGTTGATAGAGTGATCTGATCTGCTGGGGTTCACATCTGTGGAACCCGTCCCAAGCAATACTCTGCATCTACATGGATCTCCTTAGGACCTCATTGTGCTCTTGGTCTGACAGGCTCACCTCGAATTGGAAGTTGCAAGATTTTGTAGACATCCTCCAGTATCACGGTGATCTCACTTGAGGGAAGGTGAAAGGAGCATGTATCCTCATCCCAACTCTTTATGAGAGCTAATAACATGGCTCGGTGAAGTCTGATCTATGGTAGGACTGTTACCCACTATAGTCCTACATCTCTCATTAATTATATCTCATCTTCACTCAAATCAGACAGTCTCTCTTTGATAACCACTAGTAACCCTCCAAAGAGATGCTCTCAGAGATGAACCAGGTCCTATAAGCATAAAAAAACATCATATCAGCATTCTAGAACATCAAATCTGTAAATCCAACTTGACTAGGTCAAGGTTGACCTCAGTTAGGTCAAGTTCAACCTTCCTAGGTCAAGGTCAACTTTCCTGGGTTAGGGTCGACCTTTTTGGGTCAAGGTCAACCTCATCCTAGACAAGATGGAGACCTTCCAGTTCATGTTGACCTTTTTGGGTCAAGGTCAACATAACTGGGTCAGGGTCTACCTTTAAGGGTCAAGGTTGACCTTACTTATAAAAATCAAGAATTTGCAAAGTACATAAATCAATAACAACAAACTCACCTCGGGAAGCGGTTGTCTGGTAGCTAGGCATTGTCTCAGGAGCTCCATGCGTGTTGCTCAAAGTTCTTCTCTGCTCGGCATTCTGTTTTCTCTCTTGAAATCTGCAAATGGTATGAATGAGTAAGTATGAGCTCTTTTTCCTTATTTATAGTAAAAATTAGGGTTTTGTTAGGGTTTACTCATGTTAAATTTGAATTTGCCTTCATATGCATTTAGATAGACATTCACTCTTTTCATCATAACTTGAGTTCGGTAACTCTGTTTTCAATGTCGTCAGCAGCGTTGGAATTGTGATTTAGATACCTAAGCCCTTAAATTAGTTTAGGAAGGATGGGAATCCTTCTAATTGGTTTAAGAAAGGACTTTTCAACAAACTAAATATCCAGTGCATAAGGTTATCCTTGTCACCCCGTTTCACCCTTCAAAAGTAGAAAGATGAAACAGGGGGCACAAGGGGCTCTATGCACTTCTCAATTTAATTCTAGTAATTCTTAGGTGATTTATTAATTTTCATTAAACTTGTGTGTTGCAGGTTCTAAAGGTTTTCTGTAGGATCTCTACATCGAGGACTTGGCTATATCCTTTTTTATTTACTATGATGTTTTCTTACTTTAGCTTGCATATTCACGTAGTGTCATATCTAAGCTAAAGTGGGGGCTAAATGTATTGTCTTAAAATGGAAGCACTTCCATATTGATAGGTTTAGCACCCTCATTTAGTGCATTTTTCATGATAGATTTTCATTTAGGATGCATTTGCACTTGATTCCTTCGTTCTAGGTGAAATTAGGGTTAGGATCCAGAGGATTCTCCTTGATTTCCCTTCTTTGTGGCTCTATTTTATAGGTGGGATCTAGGTATTGGTCATCCTAGTCCTCATCACATTCATTCTAGGTCTCTGTGCCTTCTCCTGTCAGTTTGCCATGTTTTCTCACTATTCCAAGTCTTTGGCCATCCCCGTGACTTCCTGTTTTCAACACTAACTGGATCTAGACCTTTGGGTCAAGGTTGAGGTCAACCTTGACCTAGGTCAAGATTGAGGTCAAATTTGACCTAGGTCAAAGTCAAGGTTGACCTTAACCCCTGTCGAGTTTTGGTCCCCCTTTTCAAATTAGGGTCACAACAGGCCCCGAAATCAATGTCGGGCCTCTGGATCTGAAAGCAAAAGGGTTTTAATTTAAAATTCATTTAATTATTTTCCCTCCTTAGTTGTTTATTGTAATTGGACCATAATGCAAGGTAAAATTTGAATTATGGGCCCTTACATTTCCCGAGGAGCCTTACCTTGAGATCTCTATATAAGCACTCTCTTTTGCCTTCATTTTCACCAAGTATCCATCAAGTGGACACACAATCGATTGAAGCAAGAAAGCGATGGTGAAGTGATGATGCAAGATTGCAAGAGGATGATATATAAGATCAAGCCATTGTTGATATCAAGCATTTTTGTGGACAAACCATTATGGACATTCATTTGGAGCAAGAAAGATCCCTTCTTCCTTGATCCACCATTTTCAACATTCAAGCATTCAAAGATACAATCATGGGGTAGAAATTATGGATTGTGATTTTGGTAAGAGTAGTTTAGCCTTGGAGGCTTGGTATGCTTTCTTTATCATATTCAAATCTATGCATTGCTTTCTTATATCAATTCATGCTAGGGTTTCAATCTAGAGGATTAGATCTTAGCATCACACATTCAATACACACACATATTCTATTACATCCAGCTATTCGTGGAGGTGGAGATCACCAAAAAAGGGGTTTAATTATGGAAAAACCCTATATAGCCACCCTAAAACACCATTTTTAGATATCTACAGTCGTTGTTTCAGGAGTTGTAGAGTAGATCTGAATACCCTTTTCGTCAAACTTTTGGGATCCGCGAACAGAATTTTAGTTGGAGCAATGCAGGTCAAGGTCGACATAAAGGAGTAAGATTGTTCCTCAGGGTAAGATCTTACCCCTATCCTTGGGGCATAAGGGGCTCTATGCACTTCTCAATTTCATTCTAGTAAGTCTTAGGTGATTTATGGATTTTCATTAACCTTGTGTGTTGTAGGTTCTAATGGTTTTCTATAGGATCTCTACATCGAGGACTTGGCTATATCCTTTTTTTATTTACTATGATGCTTTCTTAATTTAGCTTGCATATTCAGATAGTGTCATATCTAAGCTAAAGTGGGGGCTAATTATATCATCTTAAAATGGAAGCACTTCCATCTTGATAGGTTTAGCACCCTCATTTAGTGCATTTTTCATGATAGATTTGCATTTAGGATGCATTTGCACTTGATTCCTTTATTCTAGGTGAAATTAGGGTTAGGATCCTGATGATTCTCCTTGATTTACCTTCTCTATGGCTCCATTTTCTAGGTAGGATATAGGTATTGGTCCTCCTAGTCCTCATCACATTCATTCTAGGTCTTTGTGCCTTCTCTTGGCACTCTGCCCTATTTTATCACTATTCCAAGTCTTTGGCCATCCCCGTGACTTCCTATTTTCAACACTGACTAGATCTGGACCTTTGGGTCAAGGTCAAGGTTGACCTTGATCCATGTTGGGTTTTGGTCCCCCTTTTCAAATTAGGGTCACAATGGGCCACGAAATCAATGTCAGGCCTTTGGATTTGAATGGGGAAGGGTTTTAATTTAAAATTCATTTAATTATTTTCCCTCCTTAGTTGGTTATTGTGATTGGACCATAATTCAAGGTGAAATTTGAATTATGGGCCCTTACATTGTCCGATGAGCCTTACCTTGAGATCTCTATATAAGCACTCTCTTTTGCCTTCATTTTCACCAAGTATCCATCAAGTGGACACACAATCGATTAGAGCAAGCAAGCGATGGTGAAGTGATGATGAAAGATTGCAAGAGGATGATATAGAAGATCAAGCCATTGTTGATATCAAGCATTTTTGTGGAAAAACCATTGTGGACATTCATTTGGAGCAAGAAAGATCACTTCTTCCTTGATCCACTATTTTCAACATTCAAGCATTCAAAGATACAATCATGGGGTAGCAATTAAAGATTGTGATTTTGGTAAGAGTGATTTAGCCTTAGGGGCTTGGTATGCTTTCTTTATCATATTCAAATCTATGCATTACTTTCTCATAACAATTCATGCTAGGGTTTCAATCTAGAGGATTAGATCTTGGCATCACACATTCAATACACACACATATTCTATTACATCCGACTATTCATGGAGGTGGAGATCACCAAAATGAAGGTTTGACTAAGGCAAAACCCTATATAGCCACCCCAAAACACCATTTTTAGATATCTACATTCGTTGTTTTGGGAGTTGTAGAGCATATCTGAATACCCTTTTTGTCAAACTTCTGAGATTTGCGAATAGAATTTCTGTTGGAGCAGTATAGGTCAATGTCGACATAAAGGGGTAAGATTGTGTCCCAGGGTAAGATCTTACTCCTGTCCTTGGGTCAAGGTCAATCTTCCTCAGAATTGGAAAAGCTTTATGGGTTTTCTCCGTCTCTATTTTCCTGTCCCAGATCGGATTGCAAAATTTCTTGAAATTGAGCACAGACACCAGAAAATAGGTATTTCCAGATCAGTTTCACTATGAGGTATGTATTTCATCTTATCTAATTTCAAGCATTTCTAGATTCACATTACTTATCATTATTAATTCATATGTATTGTGGGGAATGTTGGTTTAGGATCTCTATTAAGGGCATTGTTCAAAACCCTACCTATCATCATCATTTCCCACCACTCTACAATTACAAGAGTCAACAAACTACTATGAACATGACCATCCTCCTTATTGATTTTTTTCATCTACTGAGGTATTATTTATCTCATGAAATTGTTGCTTAAGAGTAGCATTGGAGATGTCCCTATTTTCCTAATTTATAAGGATTTTACCATTGAATTTTTTTTCTTTTGTGTGTAGGGATTATTTCTATTTTGTGAGTTACCTGGAGCAAAGCCCAATGTAACAAAAAGAGGCATGCGATCTGATTTCATCTCTATAGGGAACTCCCCAATTTCAAACCCAAGCACTTTAGATGTGAGCTTTTGAGAGTAAATAACATAATCCACCACACTTTGACCATTATAGGTTTTACAAGTGATACCCCCTAAAGTTGACCAACCTCTTACATCATTACAAATAACCATGTCAAAGAGGCTACACATCCCTAATAATTCTACCACAAAATGTGAAACACCCCCATTACCATCTTGCGAAGCTCTTTTCTAAGATTGATCACCACCTTCTTCCAACTATAAAGGCTTGTTTTCCCTTTTTTCACCACTACTCAACAATAAATATCAATTATTAGTTGTCCTTACATTGAAGTCCCCTATTGACAATAGTTATCCCAAGGTGCTAAATAGAGAGATGACTTTTTTTAATGATGCATACAAATCTTCCTTGTCTAAATTCCTTCTTTTGTAGAACTTTGAGTTCTTTAGAGTGAAGTAATAGACAACCAACTTGAAAATTATCTCATTTATCATTATTTGCAACCAAATGTATTGTTAATTTGGATCCTCTTTTTCAAATTTTATGATAACTACACTTCTCATTTATAAGTATTGTAACTCCACCGTGTGCTTTACATGTTTCATTCCCTTTGTTCTAGATATTAAATTTCTTGTAAGCTTCAAAATCAAGGATCTTAGAATTATCATGCTCGTATGTTTCAACAAGGATGAGAATATATTTCCCCTCTACAATGGGCCCCACCCAAGACTTCTTCTCAATGGATAACCTCTGCAATTCTAACTCACTACACTTAATCAATCATGTGGGGGCCTTATTTCCTATTTCTTATCCAAGAAACACTTACTCATTTAAGCTTTCCCATTATTCAACCATGCCTACTTTCCCTCATTTGTTATTGTCTTTATTTTTTCTCACTCTTCCTTTTGTTCCTCTAGTTTAGAAAAAGTGAGATCTTCATCTAGGTAGAATTGTGCACCTCTAAGTGACCTTCTATTTATAAGGATCATATGCTTATCGTTTATGTCTCTCAATATAACTCTCACATGTCTATCTCTCCCTCCATATATCCTCTTTCCAATCCTATTTTCTCGTTGAATACTTCCTATCCACTCCATCTTACCTCTAAGAAAGTCCCTTGTTAGAATGTCGGTTCTCTCTTTTTCTCCAAAGTCTTTTACACCTTTGATAATGATATTTGTATCCTTGCCATGCTTGTCATTTTCTTCCTTGTTTTTAATTTTAATTTTTTGTTGAATGATTCCCTTTTAATTTTTTGTTGAATTGTTTATGACTTGTGACCAAGATTTGGCCTCTTTTATCTATTCCCTTAGTTCATAATCTTTAGATTCCATGTCAACCAAGGCTAATTAAATTTCCTTTATTTTCACATTTTCTTCTTCTTTTACCAACTATGATCCCTTATCCTCAGCCAACCTTCATTGCTCCAGTTCCTATTTTATGGTGTTCAGTTCTTATTGTCTTGTTTCCAATTTAATCTGCATGTTCGAGATTTGCTCTTTAAGTAATTAATTTTCTCTTTCTATTTTTCTTGTATACTCTATGGATTACTACACTTTGTTCTCCTCTTCCCAATTCATTATTTCTATTATCTCCAACCTCTTTTTTATGTCCATGAGCTCCTCCAAGTATAGCTCAAAAGATCATAATAGTGTTGTTGTCATGGACTATAAAAAAAATTGTTGTCATATCTATCTTCAATGTTGTCATCTTTTCTTGTCGTGCAAAATTTAGCTTGTTTCAGATTTACTTTGGGGTTCTTATTAGCTTATGCATGTCTTTGCAGCTGCTCATTTTTGTTCTCTCTCTATCCCATTTGTTCCACTTTGGTTTGATAAGTTTTGCCTAAGATTTTGATCACCCTTGGTAGAATCATCACAAATTATTTCTTATGTGTTTCCTTTATCTTTTGGATTTTCCTATGTCTTGCAATACCTTTGTATTATTTTGTGTTCACCAATATCAATCTGTCATCTGTATTGCCCGCTTTCTTTTGGAGATGATATGTCATGTCAGATTCCCAAGGCCCTATCAAACCTTCTAATGTTGCAATAGGTTGAGATGTTGCATGCCTACTTGTAGAATGTTTCCAATCCTTTTGGTAAAGAAGGTCTAACATTGGGCCACTTAGCGGGGCTTGAAGATCCCTGTCAAATCTTATCCTTGCCCCTACACCTAATTAGTAAAAAAAAATGTTCCCAATTGCAAATTGGGACCCCTTCCTATTGGGTCCATGACATACCATTGTTATGTTTCCTTTTGGGTTATTGAGGTTAAACCTCATAATGTTTAGTGTATTGTGCCCGTATTGTTTTGTTTCAATTTTAGTTTTTCCTTATTCCATTCGAAAGAGAATGCATAGAATAAATGAGCAGATAAAAAAGAAGCAGGGAAACTGTATTGGCACTTCTTATCTTTGTCTAGGCCTGACAAATGTATTAACAGTTAAAATAAAATACTTTTACACTGAATCTAGATCCCTCCTTTGTCCCTATCATGTTGAATATGGGTCCCTCTCTTCCTGAATAAAAAACTTTGCCCTGGGTCTCTCCTTTAATGGTTCGAGTACACACTTACTCGAATAAAAACCTCATGCATAAAAAAAAAGACGTGAATTCCTCTAAATAAAGATTTCATGATTAGTTGTTCCATAAACTATTTAATTAGCTGATAAGATATTTCATATGTTAGAAACACTCAACAAAATTCAAGTTATCGCGCCAAGAAAATAGTTGTAGCGCTAGAAACAAAAGGGACACAGTGGAGATTGTTTGAGCACTGCAATAATTAAATTCCATATTAAACAGGCCAAGACTACTTTTACAGGAACCATGATACAATGAGGCAATATATTAGTGACAATTGCATTAACAATTATGTGAGGTGAGACAACTAACAAAATTATTTTTTTCATCAATTTCATGCCTCAATAATGGTGATGATGAAACTTGTGTATTTTGGTTTAATTTGATTTGTGCAATTCTTGAGGTACGTGATTGAAGGATTGTTCGAGTAGGCAATGTTTGGTCTGGATGCATGTTGTAGTGTGGGCTTAGATGCTTTGAGTAAAAATTGAACAAAAAAAATGATTTGATATTATAATTGAGAAAAGATAGGGTTTGCTCATTTACATAGGAAAATCAAAAGATGTAAGAAAAAGTCAAAAACCTTACCTTATCTTATATTACTTTTCAAACAATTAGGAATGTTAAATTAAAGTCAAAAGCAAAACACGATCATCTTTAACAAAAAAATCTACCTCATATCGAATTTTCTATTTTTGGGATGCCAAAAGAATAGTAGAAGCTTATGAAATCTTCAAATTCTCCCTACTGAAACAAATGCAATGACATATTCAGGGAAAAATTGTGTTCGCAATAAACTCGATGAAGATTTAAAATCTAAAGTTTGGATGATGATGATGATGAGGGATAATAACAACAATTGGATAAAAAATAGACAAAGATTGAAAGCGTGTTAGGGGGAATCAGGGTAAAACATTATGAGTACATTGTTGATGGTTTTGGTTTCTTGCTTTGCATTATTTTAAATTGTTGGAAGGTATGATTTTATTTCAAAAATTTTGAAGTTTTGGTGTTGGTTAATTTGAGTATCTTGAGTTAGCATTGTATCTATTTTTGTATGGATTTTGAACTTAATTTTATAAAAGCTTAGAAGAAGTTATGTTGCCTCAAAGTTTTGCTCAACATAAATTTTATGAATTTGGTAAATTTAAGGTACTTCTAATTAGGGTTTTATTAGTCCGGCCATATTTTAATAGTTTATTTTTGTTTCTATTTTGTTTGGTAAATTCTCCACGGTCATTACCTACTTTTGATGATTTATTGTGTTTGCCATGGATTTGGTTAATAAAATCAAGATGATTTTTTTACTAATTGGGTTCATCCTATTTCACAATTTTTTATAGAACTTTATTGAATTGTTATTGCTTTTATTCGGTAAATTTCTTAATTGTGTTTTTGATTGAACTTAGACGTTCTACCGAGGGGGATCTCTTCTATTAAATTTTCTGAGGACTTACACCTCATTTCATCAAATTTCAACACTGTATCACATTTCCTTGAGTTTGAAGTTGGGGCTCCTATTGTAGAGTCCATTTTTTTTCTTATACCTTGTTGGAAGACTACCAAAATTTAATAAACACAACCTTATCAAAATATATTGTACGATAGGGCAATTTCGAGAATCATCTATACAACGATCTTGGCTTGTAACTTATTTTGTAATTTTATTTTTAGATTTCCAAAAGGTGCAAAGCATTTTGGTGTTTGTAAAGAGTGAAGGTATAGAAATTTATTTATTGTATAATTGAGGCCAAACATTTCGAAAGCTTTCAAACATGATATGATTAAAAAAAATGATAGACAATATTATAACAATTTATACTATTAGAATAGATTACAATATTATAAGTCTTAAAAATTATAATATTCTATGTAAAGATGGAAAATAATTATTTTATAAGGGTGTTTTAATGGAAAAAACAAATTCTAGAATAATTGTATAAATATACAAAAAAAACAAAATTATTTTTTCTCTTCGATTTTAGGTCTTACACTATAGGTATTGTCATCTTGGATACATATAATATAATAATTTTGGATGACATATATTATCTCTTTAGGGGAAAAGGCATTAACATCTTGGTTGAACTTTTCCAATTTAGCTTGTTTTAAATTTACTTTGGGGTTCTTATTAGCTTCTACATGTCCTTGGAACTGCTCATTTTTATTCTCTCTCTGCTTTGTTTGTTCCACATTGGTTTGATAAGTTTTACCTAAGATTCTGTTCACCCTTGGTAAAATAATCACAAATTGCTTCTTGTGTGTTTCCTTTATCTTTTGGATTTGCCTATGAGTTACAATACCTTTGTATTGTTTTGCGTTCACCAATATCAATATGTCATGTATATTGCCTTCTTGTTTTGGAGAATATCTGTCATGTTAGATCCCCAAGGCCCTATCAAACCTTCTAATGTTGCAATAGGTTGAGATGTTACATGCCTAAGTTTCTAGAATGTTTCCAATCCTTTTGGTATATAAGGTCTAACATTGGGCAACTTAGTGGGGCTTGAAGATCCTTGTTGAATCCTATCCCTGGCCCTACACCTAATTAGTAAAAAAAAATGTTTCCAATTGCAAAATGGGACCCCTTCCTATTGGGTCTATGACATACCATTATTATGTTTCATTTTGGGTCATTGAGGTTAAACCCCATCATGTTTAGTGTATTGTGCCCATATTGTTTTGTTTCAATTTTAGTTTTTTCTTATTCCATTGGAAGGAGAATGCATATAATAAATGAACAGATAAAAGAAGAAGCAGTGGAACTATATTGGCACATCTTATCTCAGTCTAGGCCTGACAAATGTATTAACAGTTAAAATGAAATACTTTTTCATTGAATCAATGTCGCTCCTTTGTCCCTATCATATTGAATATGGTTCCCTTTCTTCCTAAACAAAAAAATCTACCCTGGGTCCCTCCTTTAATGGTTTGAGTATGCACTTGTTCAAATAAAAATCTCATGCATAAAAAAAAGACACGAATTCCTCAAAATAAAGATTGCAAGATTGGTTGTTCCATAAACTATTTAATTAGCTGATAGGCTATTTCATATGTTAGAAACACTCGATGAAATTCAAGGTCTCACACTGAGAAAATAGCTGTAGCATTGGAAAAAAAGGGACATGGTGGAGATTGTTTGAGCAGTGTGGGAATTAAATGTGTCAAGATTACTTTTACGAGCACCAAGATAAATGAGGCAATATATTAGTGACAACTGCATTAACATTGAAGTAAGGTGAGACAATTGACAAAATTATTTTTTCTGTCAATTTCATGCCTCAATAATGGTGCTGATGAAACTTTTGTATTTTGGTTTAATTTGATTTGTGCAATTCTTGAGGTATGCGATTGAAGGATTATAGGCAACATTTGGTCTGGATGCATGCCATAGTGTGGGTTCAGATGCTTTGAGAAAAAATTGAATGGAAAAAAGAATTTTGATATTACAATTGAGAAAAGATAAGGTTTTATAATTTACATAGGAAAATCAAAAGACACAAGAAAAAGTTGAAACCTTGCCTTATTTTATATTACTTTTCAAACAATTAGGAATGTTGAATTAAAGTCAAAAGCAAAACACGATCATCTTTAACAAAAAAATCTACCTTAGACAGAATTTTCTATTTTTGGGATGCCAAAAGAATAGTAGAAGCTTCTATAAATCTTCAAATTCTCCCCGCTGAAACAAACTACAATGACATATTCAGGGAAAAATTTCTGGTAGAAATAAACTCGACGAAGAGTTAAAATCTAAAGTTTGGATGATGTTGATGAGGGATAATAACAACAATGGGATAAAATACAGACAAAGATTGAAAGCATGTTAGGGGGAATCAAGGCGAGACATTATGAGTACATTGTTGATGGTTTTGGTTTCTTGCCTTGCATGGTTTTAAATATTCAGAAGGTATGGTTTTGTTTCAAACTTTTTAAAGTTTTGGTGTTGGTTAATTCAAGTATCTTTAGTTACCATTGTATCTATTTTGTATGGGTTTTGAACATAATTCAACAAAAACTTGGAAGAAGTTATGTTGCCTCAAAGTTTTGCTCAACATGAAGTTTTTGAATTTGGTAAATTTAAGGTACTTCCAATTAGGGTTTTATTAGCATGGCTAGATTTTACTAGTTTATTTTTGTTTCTATTTTGTTTGGTAAATTTGCCACGGTCATTACTTGCTTTCGATGATTTATTGTGTCTGCCATGGATTTGGTTAATAAAATTGAGATGATTTTTTTACTAATTGGGTTCATCCCATTCCATAATTTTTACATAATTTTATTGAATTGTTATTACTTTTATTCGGTAATTTTTTTAATTGCATTTTTTATTGAGCTTAGACATTCTACTGAGGGGCATCTCTTCTATTAAAGTTTTTGAGGACTTACACCTCGTTTCATCAAATTTCAACATTGTATCACATTTCCTTGAGTTTAAAGTTGGGGCTCCTATTGCAAAGTCCATTTGTTTTCTTATACCTTGCTAATAGACTACTAAAATTTAATAAATACAACATGTACACACTAAAATGGTGCACTTCTATGAACCATTACATGCAAGGTTGCTCAAGAATGAGGCCTCACAAAGCAGCTCATAGCTCTCTATGCATGGAGTTGCAAGGGACTATGATGTGTTTGCTCTCAGCTAGAGCTACAAGCTTGTAACCTTGTTAGTCAACCATACAATGAGAGATTCACAATGAAGATAAGGGAAACAATGCCAATATCTCTAAGAATCACTATGAAAATGCAAATGCAAGCTATATGATGATGCAATCTAAACTATGAAAGGAAAGTACAAACTATGCTATGAAAGGAAAGAACAAGTATTACCAAGCCTTCCTATTTAGACTATGTGAGCTTATTCTATTGCATAAAAGGAAATCTATACTAAGAATGCCATTATCATGCAACTAAGAAAGGAAATATGCAACTACAATGAAATGCAACAAGCCTTCAATGTCTTCAAAAGCTCCAAATGCACCTAAAACCTACAGCATAACATTAGCATAAAAACATGGTATATGCAAAGGGAGGAGAGAGCTTTCCTTTTATAAGAAGTGCCAAGAAATGGACCATTGAGATTAAGAGGCAAAAAGTCTTAATCAATGGTGGAGCTTGAAAGAGGAGCAATCCATGTGCACAAGTATCTTCCAATAGGAAAATAAGAGTTGACTTTATGTCCATATGAGACAAAAAGTGATTTTCTCCTTTTTATAAAATAAGAATAATGTTTTATTTGTGCAACTTAGGATAAGAGGAAAAGTGGGGGCTTTTTATTTAATTAAAAGGGGAGGAAATATTACTTTTAAATAAATAAAGACTTAGGATAAGATGGTTAGCCCAAGGATAAAAATTTAATATATGATCGAATTTAAGACTTGATCAAGAAATTGATAACGTTGAGAATATTGATTATTGATCAAAATGATTCAGGGTTGATAAATCAAATAAATGGGGCCCAAAGTCTAGGCGACTATTTTTGGGTGTATACATTTGCCCCTCTTTGACTAATGTGTGATCGATTTGGGAACACATGTAGTCAAAGAATGAAGTTGAAATGTGAGATCGATTTGGGATCACAAAACAACTCAAATATGAGGTCGATTCGGGATCATATCCGGACAAACATAGACAAAAGGCCTTTGAACATGAGGTCGATTCGGGATCACATTCAAAGTAAGAGATAAGAATCTCAAATTTGAGCGACAGCTCGCAAAAGATGTCTGAATCAGGAAAATCAAGGAAATCAGGGATGAGAATCCCATAGGTACTGCCCCCTCGGAATCGAAATCAAAATTAGGTAGAGAGGAGAACAGTGAATTGATAAGGATTTGATCAAATCAGAATGAAATCATAATCGAAGGTAAGGGTTAATAGGTTTAACCATTAGGCAATGAAACATGCCCTAGCCTGACTAAAAAGATGTAGTCAAACATGAGAAAGGAGGGAATGGAATGAAGGTGAATGAAAGACTAGAAGTTTGGAAGACATGGAAATAAAGAAATGACGATGCCCCAACAAAGATCAAAGGATTAGGCCTCAAAAGATCAGTCAACTGCGCAGAAGAAGGGAAGATTTTGAAATGTGATTTTGACTATCAAGATGACCTCAGATTTCGATTTCAAGTCCAAAAATAGATCCAGGATGGCGAAATTAGCTAGGGGTGCAATTTTCACCCAATTTTGAGGTGTTTTGAAAATGAGGTCAAAAAGTCAAAAGGCTATAAAAGGGGTCAAAATGTCATTTTCAAAAGTCATTTGTCTTTTAGCGATTTGAGAATTTTTAGAGCTTTAGAGAGAGAAAATGGCCCAGTAGGCAGGAGTTCCCATCCACAGGCATCGATTCGAGCGTGCCCGGTTGCACAACTGGCCACCACACTATCCTGCCCCAGTATGTTTTCGAAAAACTCAAGCTTTTGAGGCTTTTTTTTTTCACATTTAATAGCTTTTTTTACCATGTTTTTAAAATTTTTAAATTTTAAAAATTTTGACTGGGCGAACTATCGCGCGATACTTTAGAAGTATCGCGCCCTTTGGGGAGAAGTATCGCACGATACTTCGTGGGTCCCCAAAGTATCGCACGACCTAAGGCACCAGTATCGCACGATATTGGGTGAAAGATCGCATGATACTGGGCGAAGTATCGTGCGGCATAAGGTCTATCACCCCGCTATAGGGAGAAGTATCGCGCAATACTTCTCCAAAAAAGAATATCGCCTAGTTTAAAAAAATTGATATTTAATGCATTTTTTAGCAAAAATGACATGGGTCTAGACAATGTTACGTTTTAGCGATGTTTTATACTGAGCTTTTAGACATCCATCATGATATGTGCTAACAATTGGCTTGGTTTTGGCTTGCAGGAGGTTTTTTCGGCGCTCATCATTAGAGCGCCGAAGGTGACAGGATTGCAGTGTGTCCGAGATCTGGATGATCTGGGCAATGCCGACATCAGAGCGATGGGATTCAGATATTTGTTGAGCTATCCATACATCAGAGCGGACTATGGGTTGTTGACTGCTCTTGCCAAGAGATGGCATAGTGAGCACAACACCTTCCACCTGCCGACTGGAGAGGTGTCGATCACTTTAGAGGACGTCTACAAGATCCTACGAGTGCCATGTCATGGCGAGTCAGTGAGTATAATCATGTTTTAAGATATAATCATAAATGTAATGTTTCCATATGAAGAAAATTGACATGATTCATTTGTTGGCACATGTGTATTATGATCAGGATGCCACTAAGGGGCGCTGACTGGTGCAGGAGATGTTCTAGGATGTCACTATTTTGGATAGGCATATCAGCTGGGAGAGGCTGATAGATGATTTTGGCAGAAACTACCCAGTGCCATGTATAGTGGCTTCCATCATTTCTCAGATCCTGATGACTGATTGCAGTCAGAAGGGATTTCCACTCAAATGGGCTCGATTACTAGTTGATTTGGTCAGCAGGCCGCGACGGATGGCATGGGGTCCTGCCATATTGGCAGAGATGTACCATGAATTGCATGAGATCGTCTATAGAGATGGTCGGACATGGGCATGCGGTGCCATCTTGGCACAGGTGTGGGCGTGGGAGCACATCACTGTGGTGCGTCCCAAGGTTCAGCTGAGGGAGAGGAGGTACCCCTACATCTACAGGTATTTCGGGTTCATATCACATGCCCATAATGGGGATGTGACGTACTACAGGCGCATTTTGGATGAGATAGCCTCATTCACATGGAGGCCGTACAGGGAGGTGGAGGTCTGGGGAGATGCAGTTGATGAGCTGAGTTACATGCTGTGCAGTCAGCCACTGGTAGGTCGGTATGCAGAGATAGTCAAGAGATTCTGCATCACTCGGGTATGGCGGCAGTTCGGGAGGTAGCAGCGAGTCTCGACAGAGACTACCACATATGCCAGGGCCAAAGACGAGGAGGGTCATGGGTGGCTACCCATGTTGGATTATCAGCAGGCTGTCGCAGAGACAACAGGTATCAGGAGTGAGCCCTAGGAGTATTTCCCAGATATGGCAGATGCAGGGGCTGATAGAGCCTGCAGAGCAGAGCGGTGGAGGGTGCCATTCCCTCAGTTTACAGTACCAGATGCATAGGTACCAACGTCAGGAGGAGACGAAGGGGATGATGGGTGAGACAGAGGAGACGGAGGGGATGGAGGGGAGGGAGGGGATGGCGGGAGGGGGAGAGGGAGGAGGATGGAGAGAGGAGAGGGGTTGAGAACAGGTAGCTGAAAATGGTCACGGGGATAGAGATCAGCAATGCCCAAGGATGAGGCGAGACCAGCTCGCCGGCAGGCAGAGGCACAGCAGGATCAGCCTGCGGGGGGAGAGGATCTAAGAGCCCAGATACAGGCTCAGGAGGCAGATATACAACAGCTCTGGATTACTATAGTCATGAGAGATCAGCAGCTACTAGATCTGAGGGCAAAGTGGGATCAACAGATAGCTGATCTTAGGGCAGAGATAGCACGCCGTGAGGCGATGGCACAGGCAGAGGCACTGGAGCTCCGATGGGAGTCAGCGAGAGCAGCCTACTATCATAGACTCTATCTGCAGGCCATTCTAGAGGGTGAGAGAGCACCATCATACTCTCAGCGGGCAGGGGTATCAGATGTGGTACTTGATAGGAGAGCTATGCCTCCTTCGCCACCACGAGCTCCTCACGAGGGTGGTAGCGAGTCTTAGGGTTAGGTATTAGATGTTTTGGACATATTTTGAGACTTTTGATCTAGATTTTGGGATCTCATATTGTATTGTATATCATGACATTGTTATAGATTTATGAGATTACTAGATGTTCGATGTATCATGTGTATTTGTCTCACTTGTGATGGATGTATCAGTTTATGTATATTGTCTTGTCATTTTGCTCAAAATTCTTATGTATATGCTTATGTATGTTCTCTCTCATAGATGTATGTTTAATTCTCATGTGTATGATATAGACCTATGTTTCTTGAAAATGACAGTTTTGATATAGATATGATGATATGATTAACCCCTTGTGATGAATAGGAACAGGTTCGAGATGAAAAGGACAAGGAGTGAAAGACATGATTGAGAAAAAGAAAAGGTGAGCGTAGTCGACTGACAGGTCCACGCAAGATAAAAGGAGATCTCTCTCCATATGCAAGAAATGCACAACTAGACTATCATGAACCTAAGAATGCAAGCTACTATGAAAGTGGTTGTCTTGCAAGGTCACAACACTTATAGACATCTAATTATCATCATCGAGCATTATTGGTAGCGTCGTAAGATCATACAATGCACACTAGCATTACTATGTGGATATGAATATGATCTTTATCAGATAGAAATGTGGAAATCTCACCTAAGCATCAAAGACATGTAGGTCCAGATGACTAATGCAGTGAGATCACCTAAGTTTGATATGGCGAGATTATGCTTGTATCAAGACACGTGAGAGTCATGATAGCTAAAAGCATGCACTCGCAAAACAGTCAAGGATAATACCTTGTCAATCCATAGTGTCAAGTAGGACCAGCATAAATGCTCATGACAGTTAGGATTAACAAAATATACCCACAAACAGATAAAGAAAGAAAACATGTTCTCATTCCCTCAGTCTTCTAGCTATGCATCATCGAAAACTTCTCAGGGAGAGATCACTCATCAAAGAAATCCTCATAGACAGCACACAAAGAAAAATAAAGTCATCATATCTCAAGCGAGTTGATTGTTTAAGTGTGTGTGTGTTGGTCATAGAGTCAAACTCTGAGTATCACATCTGCTTAGTGAGAAATATCACATCATACGAGACTGTTGGGTAAGACACCTGATAAGTGTTAAGAAACACTCGACGCAAAGGTAGTGTTGAAAAACACTATTTGGGGTGGTGTTGAAAAACACCTGTTGTGAAATGCCCCAAGAGACAAACGCACCTAAAAGACCAATGCTAACAGTTATGCCCCCTAGACAAAGACAAAGACCAATTCCAGACTATGCCAAATAAGGTCAAGGCATGATGGAAAGTGGCTAAGTGTCGAGGACACATGCTAACAAATAGGAGTGCAAAGGCCTCAAGTAGCGCCTGTTTCCAGGTTTTCACCACTTGGATTTATTACAATTTTCTCTTTTTTTCATTTTTTTAGATTTTTGCTACCAAGGCGCCTATTGCTAGGTTTTCACCAAGGCACTTTTTTCTTTTTTCTTTTTTGAATTTTTTGAATTTTTGAATTTTTTTGTATTTTTCAGGACTTTATATGCTTTTTAGGATTTTTTTAGCATTACATATCAATTTTTTTGGTATTTTTTCAGGATCAATAAATATGTACAAAGGATGCCCCCAGACAGAATGGGCATCAAGGATAGAACTTCTTGAGGTGCACAATGTTGATGGCATCAGGGAGCTGTTCTCCATCAAGATCTGATAGTAAATACGCACCAGTACCAAAAGCAGTTGTGATGACATATGGTCCAAGCCATTTAGGTTCAAACTTGCCCTTTTGCTCTCGGTTCTGTTGGTTCTTAGGGTTCTCTCGCAAAACAAGATCACCTATGTGAAATTCTCTAGGGCGAACCTTCTTGTTGAATGCCTTGGACATACACTTCTGATACACTCTCATATGATCAAAAGAAGCCTTACGCTTCTCATCTAGAAGTTCTAGTTCCTGTAACCTCATGGCACGGTAATCCTCATCTGTAATCAAACCTTTGAGTGAGACTCTAAGTGATGGTATCTCGACTTCTAAAGGCAATACTGCTTCAGCGCCATAGGTGAGAGAAAAAGGAGTGGCTCCTGTAGGTGTGCGAATGCTTGTTCTATAAGCTCATAATGCTGGATTGATTTGTAAGTGCCAATCCCTACCATTCTTGTGTACTGTCCTATGGAGAATCTTGAGAATGGTTTTGTTAGAAGCTTCTGCCTGTTCATTTCCCTGTGGAAAGTAGATGGAGGACCAATGTTGCTTGATTTTAAACTTTTTGCATAGATGCTTTAGGTCCTTATTCTTAAATTGACCTCCATTGTCAGTAATGATCTTAGAAGGCACTCCAAATTGGCAAATAATATGATTCAAGATGAACAAAGAAATGGTCCTCCCTGAAGCAACAGAAAGTGGCACAGCTTCCACCTATTTTGTGAAGTAGTCAGTGGCAGTAATAATGAACTTGTGTCCACCTGATGAGTTGGGATGAATCTGTCCAACCAGATCAAAGGCCCAGCGCTGAAATGGCCAATGAGCAACAGAAGGGATCAGCTCCCTACCTAGAGTGTGAATCAGGTTTCCATGTTTCTGACATTTTTCACATGACTTAGAAAAGGTGACTGCGTCTATCTGCATTGTGGGCCAATAATATCCCACCCTAAGCAACCTTCGGGCCATGGCAAGACTATTAGAATGTCCACCACAAATGCCCTTGTGGATGTCAGCTAACGCTTGGTTGGATTCCTCCTTTTCCAAGCACCTAAGGAGCGTCCCATCTAAACCCCTCCTATATAAATCACTAGAGATGAGGGTGTGGCGAGAGGTGTTATAGATGAGGTTTCGGCGTTCAGAGCAGTTGAATGTGGTAGGGATGATGCCATCACAAAGATATGAATAGATAGCACCATATCGGGAAGACTCATGTGTGATAGTGGCACAAATGACGTGGCTTTCAGACAAGTCAAAGATGGGATGGTGTACCTCTTCCACCAGGAATTCAAATCTGGATTCATGTGTCTCCAACTAAAGAAGTGAAGCTAATGTGGCCATGGCGTCTGCAGCTTTGTTCTCTATCCTAGGGATCTGTTGAAACGTCACAAAGGTGAAATAGCGTCTCAAAGAATCAACCATCTTTTTGTAGGGTATCAGTTTGTCATCCTTGGTTTGATACTCTTCATTGACCTGGTTGATGATTAACTAAGAATCCCCAAAGACATGTAACTCTGTGATGTTCCATTCTATAGCCATTCTCAAGCCATTAGTTAAAGCTTCATATTCTGCAATATTATTGGTACATGGGAATAAAAGTTTGTAAGACTTTGGAATATTGTACCCATGTGGAGAAACAAATAACACTCCAGCACCTGATCCATTTTGCATGTGGGAGCCATCAAAGAACATTGTCCAAGTGCGAGTAGTCGTATATAAGATGTGTTCATCTGGGAATTCCACTTGGACTGGCATACTATCCTGAATTGGGAAATCAACTAATTGGTCAGCAATAGCTTGCCCTTTTATGGCCTTCCTTTCAACGTACTCTATGTCAAATTCAGTTAGGACCATCATCCATTTAGCAAGTCTACCCGTGAGGGCAGCCTTACTAAGCAAGTATTTAAGAGGATCAATTTTGGCAACCAAATGTATGGTATGAGCAAGCATATAGTGGCGCAACTTTTGAGAAGCAAACACCACTGCGAGACAAGACTTCTCAATGTTATTGTAATTGATCTCGTAGGAGACTAGAGTACGACTGATATAGTATATGGCCCATTCTTTCCCAGCATCATCTGATTGAGCCAACAATGCCCCCAGGGAAGTGTCTGTAGCTGAAATATATAGGATCAATGGTTTCCCTAGAATAGGAGGCATTAGAATCGGAGGATTAGCCAAGTATTGTTTGATCTGATCTAGGCTCTTTTGACAATCCTCGTTCCAAACACAAGAAGCACCCTTATGCAATGTCTTGTTAAAGGGTTGTGCTCTATCTGCAAGTTGAGAAATAAACCTCCTAATCGATTGAAGATGTCCCTGAAGACTTCTCATTTGGCTGATATTTTGAGGTGGCATATCTAGGATTGCTTGGACCTTTTCGGGGTCAACCTCGATACCTTTTGCTGATATTATGAATCCTAAAAGCTTGCCTGAGGTGATGCCAAATGCGCACTTCTTTGGATTCAATCTGAGTTGAAACTATTCCATGCGATCTAGAATTACTTCCAGATCATCGAGGTGTGTGTCCCATTTTCTTGATTTTGCCAGGGTATCATCCACATAATCTTCCATGTTTTTGTGCATCATATCGTGAAAGATAGTGGTCATAGCTCTTTGGTAGGTTGCTCCTGCATTCTTTAATCCAAATGGCATGACGTTCCAGCAATAGGTTCCCCATGCACATGTGAATGCTATTTTCTCTTGGTCTTCAGGAGCTATTTTGATTTGATTATACCCCGAGAAACCATCCATTAGAGAGTATATATCATAGCCCGCCGTCATGTCCACTATCATGTCAATGTTTGGAAGTGGAAAATCGTCCTTTGGGCATGCTTTGTTTAAATCTCTAAAATCTGTACATACACAAATGGACCCATCATGTTTGGAAATTGGCACTATATTTGAGATCCATTTTGCATAATCGATGGCTCTAATGAATCCAGCTCTCAAAAGTTTTTCTAATTCCCCTTTGACAAGTAGAGCTACATGTGGATGCATTTTTCTGAGTCTCTGTTTTACTGGCTTGACTCCTGGAGCTATGGATAAGTGATGCATTATGAGATTCGTGTCAAGCCCTAGCATGTCTGAATAGGTCCATGCAAAATTAATTTTCTTTTTCTGTAAAAACTGTACATATGCCTTGGTCTCTTCTTCTGATAAAGACTGAGCAAAATGGACTATTTGAGGATTTTCTTCTGTGTTCAAATTGACTGGCTTTGTTGGCTCAATCAATACTGATGATCTATCCTGGAAATAACTCGGCAAGTTATTAAGTACCCCATCCTTAGGTGCCTCAAAGAGGTTTTCACCCTCGGATGCGTCATTTCTTTTTACTATTTTTGGTTCTGATACCACCACAAAGTGGTTTTCGCCATCAGACCTATTTTTCTTTTTCTCTTTTATTTTGAGACTGAGGTACTTAATATCAGGCTCTGTCATGCTGGTTGTTGGTTCACTGGTGGAAGAAGCCACGGGTTCAAGAGCATTCAGATGGCAGGCAATTTCGTAATCATTTTGAAAGGTGAGGAATGTGGGCTCTTGATGGCGCTGAGACTAGTCAATTAGGTCAAAGTGAACAAGGGGTAGGTCAATGACTGGTTCAACGTTGTTTATGAGAAAGGTGTCATCTCTAGTGACCATATAATCAGAGTTCATCAAGTCTTCTCCTAAGATACCCGAATTAGGACTCATCCTATCAAATGAAGCATTGTCCACTAAGGCGATTTGAGGAGTGCAATCCTCTAGTCCTACACTAGGATCGTTAGCCGCATCGGGTTGGGTACTATAAGCATGGATAATATCTACGTCCAGATCAACTGTCGCATCTGAAAGTGAGTCCCATTCATACTAATGGGAGTCTGTGTCTGAGTCATCATTTGGGCCTCATGATGTAGAAGCCTCAAGGTTAGGAAGGGTTTCCCCCTCTCTAGTGCTAGTGTTGGTACTATCCGTCACAGCTAGGACAGTAACACTTTCCTTTGTTGATCTAGTAGTCATACAGTCACTATCCGTCGCAGCTGGGATAGTAGGACTGTAAAGTATCAAATCTGTGGAATCTCCCCAAAGGAGATTCGTTGAGGGCACCCAATCATCAGACACATCTTGTTGATTGGAAAGATCAGGGGTATAATCTGAGTCATTGTCACTGTCCGTCGCAACTGGGACAGGGACACCTTTCTTCTTCTTATTCTCAAAACCTAAGCCAACCATGGACTTATTCTTTCGTCTGAAAAGGGCATGGTTAAGAGGCTCAGCTTTAGCATCTAGCCTATGGCTAAGGGGACCATATCTAGGATACCCCATATTCTTAACCATTGTATACCCTTTCCCATAAACTTCAGGTGAGGGAGCAAAATTCTCGTTGTGTTTGTATTTTCCCTCGTGATAGATCTAATCCCTTACTGCAACTTCCTCTTTTTCTTCCTGAATGGGGACCGAAGACTCAAAAAATTTCCCAAATAATGTCATTGCTGATGACGAAGGCTTCACACTTGGTGATGGTCTCCCATAAGACCTAGGAGAGATTGGCATGTTTGTAAAAGAATCAATTTTATAATCTCCCATCCCAAGATCTATGGTCTTGAACTTCTGCTTGCATTGTTCAAATGAACTACTAGGACTGTCAGCTTCTCTATTCAAAGGTACATGTGATCCCGCAGAAATGTTATTAACTGATAAAGCACTATCTCCAGGGATGCAAATTTCTACACCGTTATGGGGAAACTTAACACACTGGTGATATGTTGATGGGACTGCTTGCATTTCATGAATCCATGGCCTATTGAGCAAAATGTTGTAGGCTAAAGGTCCAACATCAACAATTTGAAATAAGATATCTTTTTCTACTGGACCAATGCGAATAGGCAAAACGGCCAATCCCTTAGAACTTCTTTCTGCTTCGTCATATGCTTTGATTGTGATCCTTTTTCTTGTGTCAATGATGTTCTCAGAATATCCTAGAGCCAGCAACAAACTCAGGGTACAAATATTGAGCCCCGCACCCCCATCTATTAGTACACACCTAACACGGGTTTTATGAATCATGACTTTGATGTGTAAGGCTAAGTTATGTGGGCGACTGATGGATTTGTCATCTTCTTCGGAGAAGGTGAGGTAATGAGGGCTAGCCAAATGGTTGACCATGTTCTGGAATTGATCAATATCTAAGTTGTTAGGGACGTTGGCTGCTCGCAAAGCATCCTCAAGGACGCGCTTGTGCTTAGGAGACAATTCTAAAAGCTCAAAAATGGATATCTGCGTGGGTGTACGTTGTAGCTAGTCAATAAGATTATAATTGGAATCAGGACCAATGGCAGATTTGGGAGGAGCACCTTTGGACACGGGCTGCTTAGACTTGCTAGTGCTAGGACCTCTAATGATAATGGGTGCTTGGGCCTGCCCCCTAGTGACAGCATTGAGGGACTGGGGCATTCTTTGTGAGTGAGGACCTCTTATCACCACAACGGGTCTTTCATCAATCATAGGAGTTAAGTCCACATTATGTCCATAGGAATCTTTCCCTCTCATCATGTTGACACTATCATCCACAACTTCAAGCATGTTAATAACGTTCTCTGCATTTGTGTAGGTGTAGTTGATAGCCACCTTGCCATTCTTATTGTTAGAATTCTCTCCTTTCTCGTATTTGGGCAAGGGTTCTTTAAAGGCTTTATGATCTGCATTAGTGGTTAACCCATCCACTTGTAATTGTCCTTTCTCAATAAGGTCTTGGACAAGATGCTTGAGTTTAAAACAATTTTCTATGTCATGTCCAATCCCATTATGGAAAACGCAAAAAGCCTTAGCATCCCACCAATGAGGCAAAGGATCCGGTATGCGATGTTTTGTAGGATCCTGTGGGTGCACCAAATTATGAGCAACTAAGGTCTTGAAAACATCTGCATAAGATTCTCCCAATTTGGTAAATTGTCTTTTCTCCGTTTTAGATCTCCTTTGATACTTAGGTTTATCTTGTTGTGTTGAAGACGTTTGTAGCTTCATAGCTTGAACTGCATGGGAGAGGTTAAGAACTCCTTCATTTTTGACTTGAGATGAGTCAACAACTCTGTCGTTGACCACTTGCTTGTTTTTGTTCCAATAGGAGTTCTTTTTGTCCTTGTTACCATTAGTATTGTTATTTTGGCTATTGTTGTTATTTGTTGGTTTAGCCAAAATTCCCTGTTCTTTTAGGACATCCTCAACGTGACATGCCACCTCTACCATAGTATCAAAGGAATTAAATGAGATTTTCTTGACTTCATATCTTAGTTCTGGTATTAGATTGCTCATAATGATATCAATTCTCTCCTCTTCAGAAATTGTCCTTGGGTATTTTGAACATAATCGCCTCCATCGTTGTAAAAATATGACAAAAGATTCCCCTTGATTTTGCTTGAGTTTGCACAAATCAAGCATTGTGACTGACCTTGATAGGTTGTAAGCAAAATGCTAAACAAACCTTTGGACAAGTTCTTTAAATGTCTTTACTGGAGGGGAAAGATTAGTGAACCACTCCATGGCTTGACCTTTTAAACTCTTTGGGAATAATCTCATCAAGTAGGAGTCTTCATGGTGAAAGGAAAAGCTCATTATGTAGAACTGTCAAACATGGTCATGAGGGTCACCAGTGCCATCATATTTGTCATATGTTGGGAACTCAACTTTCTTAGGGAAGTCTACCATCACCACACTTTTGTCAACGGGGTTAGGACATATGGAGTCCAAATGAAATGTGCTCTTGGGAGCCTTCATCCTGTCTATATCCTTTTGCATTTGTAAGATCACCTCATCAGTTGAAGGGCTCTGTTTCTTGATCTTTTGGTGAACATCAAAATTATATGAAACTTTAGGGCCTTTGTTAATAAGACTTTCCAAGAATTGGTCTTTGTTTTGTTCCATATATTGCTCCACATATGCTTGAAAAGATGGTTCTTGTTGCATAGTCATGAAGTCCATATGATCAAATTTAGCATAACTTCCTCCATGTTGTGAGCCATGATGTGCTCGTTGGGAGGGTTGCTTTGAATGTCTATGAGACGACTGTCTCCTATGATGGTCATATCTTGAAGCCCTTCTTCCTCTAGGACTTGGGGATCGTGAGGGCATCCTTGATCTTCTTCTAGGGCTTGGGGAAGGGGTGGATGGGGGTGAGTTGGTCCCACTATTGGCTCCCCTCCCGTTAAATCAGCTTTGGAGTTGTTGTGCATGGAGTCTATCTTCTTCTTCTTGGGCGACTCTTTTCTGTATATCCAACAATGCACGTTCCTCTTCCTCTAGTTGTCTGAATTTTTCCTTTTTAGCAGTCTGTTCATCTAAGTAGGCTTGCTTCTCTCTCTCAATGCTTCTCAGTCTTGTATTTTCATATCGAGAGGTGTCTTTAAGTGGGGAGGTTTGTCTCGAATGCCTTATTGCATTGGCTGTGTTTATGTGGTGATCACTAGATTCGTTGTTCTGGTCTTCGTGTTGTGACCCTGAATCTGAGTGAGCTTGCTTATGATGTCTCTCGGCTCATTGGTGAGTGTATGCACCCTAAAATGGTCGCCTAGACTTTGGGCCCCATTTATTCAATTTATAAACCCTGAATCATTTTTATCAATAATCAATATTTTCAACATTATCAATTTCTTGATCAAATCTTAATTTCGATCATATATTAGATTTTTATCCTATGGGCTAACCATTTATCCTAAGTCTTTATTTGATTAAAAGGAATATTTCCTCCCCTTTTGATTAAATAAAAAGCCCCCACCTTTCTTTTTATCCTAAGTTGCACAAATAAAACATTATTCATATTTTATAAAAAGGAGAAAAACACTTTTTGTCTCATATGGACATAAAGTCAACTCTTATTTTCCTATTGGAGGATATGTGTGCACATGGATTGCTCCTCTTTCAAGCTCCACCGCTGATTAAGACTTTTTGCCTCTTAATCTCCATGGTCCATTTCACCTCATTTCTTATAAAAGGAGAGCTCTCTCCTCCATTTGCATATACCATATTTTTATGCTAATGTTATGCTGCAGGTTTTAGGTGCATTTGGAGCTTTTGAGGATATTGAAGACTTGTTGCATTTCATTGTAGTTTCATATTTCCTTTCATAGTTGCATGATAATGACATTCTTAGTATAGATTTCCTTTTATGCAATAGAATAAGCTCACATAGTCTAAATAGGAGGCATTGTAATCCATTGCTATTTTCTTTCATAGATTAGTTGCATTGTACTTTCCTTTCCATAGCTTAGATTGCATTCTCATATAGCTTGCATTGCATTGCATATTTGATTCTTGGAGATATTGGCATTGTTGCCCTTATCTTCACTTGAATCTCTCATTGTGTGGTTGACTAGCAAGGTCACAAGCTTGTAGCTCTAGCTGAGAGCAATTTTCAATCTTGCAACTCTATACATAGAGAGCTATGAGCCGCTTTGTGAGGCCTCATTCTTGAGCAACCTTGCATGTAATGGTTCATAGAAGTGCACCATTTTAGTGTGTACATTTTTGGCGCCCACCGTGGGGCAGAATAGTTTTATTTTGTTTTTCATTTTTTGCATTTTCATCATTTATTTTCGTTAATTTTGCGCAAACAGGTGAAACACCGCTTGCGGGCATTCTGTTCACACTTGTGAGTATTCTGTTCATGCAGGCAAGGATTCTGTTCACGCCTGTGAGCATTCTGTTCACGCTTGTGAGCATTTTGTTCACGTGTCTACATTTTCTATTCACGCATCTACATTTTCTGTTCACGTGTTTGCATATTCTTTTCACGCCTCTACACATTATTTTCACGCCTATAAGCATTCTTTTCACGCCTGTGAGCATTCTGTTCACGCGTCTGCATATTCTGCTCACGCTTATGAGCATTTTGTTCACGCAGGCAAGCATTTTATTCACGCCTCTGCACATTCTGTTCACGTGTCCACATATTCTATTCACGCTTCTGCATATTCTGCTCACGCCTGTGCACATTTTAACCACGCCTGACAGCTTTTAAATGTCGCATTTTAGCTATTAAATGTCGCTTGGTATTGTCTGTTGAATTTTGCTAGTTTATTTGCTGTTTTTAGTTTTTTAAAAAATTTCAGCGTTTTCAAATCCGTGCCACTCTAGAAAATGGGTGCCCATTTTTGAGAAATTTTTGCAAATGATATCAAAATTTTAAGTGTTATATATCATTGGAAAGGTCTTTCCAAGCCTAATCCAACCATGATGGTTTCATTTTCAGAATTTGTCATTTGATTAGTTATTTTTGCAGATTATCTGATTTTTCATGTGCTAACCATTGTTAGATTTTGAATTTTGCTAACCATTGTGGAGCTAACAAGTTGTGGTTGTAGGTGCCTCTTGCTTAAATATTTTATCAAAATCGCATGTCAAAGAGGGCTACTAATGGTTTTTGTAGGGCTGCCCAAGCATAAAAACAAAAAAAAGGTTTCTTGCTTGTTTATTTGCTTTCCTTCCAAGTGTGGCATTCACTAATTGTATTAAGAATCTTAATACCTTGTGAAAGGGATCTTGAGGTGGTAGGAGAAGTATGCTCTTCACCTTTAGGTGAACCAGAAAATCTTGACCCATCTTAAGATTTTGGAAGCAAGGGAGTAATTGAACCTCTTTGCTTGGTGTGTTTGGGAGAGATTCTTGAGATAGGGGAGTATGCTCTTCACCCTTGTGGTGAACCAAAAACCTTGAACCTCAAGAGTTGATCTATTCTTTGTCTAGTTTAGGATCCTTTAGCGGGCCTGCTCTTGAGCAATCAAGAGGAATGACTCAAGTGGGGACAACCTTGTCATCATTTTCATTGGTGGCAAGTGATTCCAACTCACTATAATCTCAAGGCTATCAAGGACACCAAAAACCTTGGTAGACATAACACTTGTCTTCGCTTGATGTGAGTAGCTCATGAGATTGCGACCATGGGGAAAGCATTGAGCAAGAATGCTTAAGGTACTCTTGAGGCCGCGAGGTCCTAGTCCTTCATGAGGAGCAAGAGGGGTGTTGTGAACGGAAATCTTTATTAAGAACCATTAGATAAAAGCTACCTTATTTTAGCCGCTTATCTTCTTAGTGCAAGGATTGATCCAAGTGGACTAACCCGGATCACCCCAAGATACTCACCATATGTGTCCCTTTGGTTGTGTTGTTTGACACTTCCATGACAAAGCCAATATCTCTTGTGGGCAACCACTTGGTGTGAGGCAAGGGGGCATCAAGTTGTGGGCTAAGTTGGTAAGTATTAAGCCTTGTCTTGTAGGTAGATATTGCTTGAAGTGTCTTCGATTGTGCGATGCTAGTGTAAACATTCTCAACATACAAACAATCGGTAGCATTCATAGGGTGCTTTTTCAATTTTGATATCATAAGTGTTTGTCTTGGCAAGGTTGCTTTTGCCCTTGTTTCAAGCGTTTGAAGACATGTTTGATCCTCTACTGTTTGCAAACTTGTTCAAATGCTGTTAAATTTGTGATTGACATCAGACATTTTCACCCTAACATTCAGAAAATCCAAAATCAGACCTTAAAACTCAAAATTTTGCACAAATTGGTCAAGATCAACATCAGTATCACATTAGCCAAAGAGAAATATCGCATTAGAAGGTTGTTTTTGGTGAGAAAGTTTATCTCTAGAATTGTGAGCTACATTCTTGGAAAATTCTTGTACTCTTATTGTCCAAATAATTTTCATTTAATCTCAATTTCAATTATATTTTGGTCTAGCCCAACCTCCTGGTTCAAAAGTGCAAGGGTAGTCACCCTTTGATTTGAAGCACCTCTTTGACAGTGTTGGTAAAGCCCCTTCTTCTATCTTTTCATTTCTCTTTGGACAATAGAGAACTTTGATTATCCTAGTTTGGTGTTGACATTTTGTGAGGTCATCCTATTACCAAGGGTCTTCTATTTTCAGTCTTCCTTGGTCAGTCCAGATCTCAAATCCTAGGTGTTGTCATGTTGCTCAACATCTCAATGAACGTTATGGTATCAATTGCACAATATGACTCTTAGTCTTCTTCTTTCCTCTCCATTTCCCATGTTCTTCTGAAGTCTTCTATTCCCATGGGAAATTATTCTTCTTCTTCTTGATTCTTTTCCTCTTATTATCCAGTCTACTTTCTTCTATTCATCTATTCATTTCTTCCATGCTTGATTCCTCTTCTTCTATAACCATGAATCTTGACTATCTTGTTAAGGAACCTCTCTTAAGAATAGATGATCTTGAGCTCATTGACATATTCGAAAAGTGTTGTTCCTCCAAAATTCTCATGAGTGATGAATTTATGACAAAAATAAAAGAAAAATCAATTAAATCAGATGCCTTTTCTAGAATCATACTCATGATCTCATCCAAATATTCTTCATCTTCTAAATTTCTCATCATTCTTCATCTTCTAAATCTTATCATGATTCTTCTAAACACTATTCACATTCTTCATCTTCCAAATCTTATCATGACTCTTCTAAACATTATTCGAATTCCTCATTATCCAAGTCTTCTTCTTCCACTAAGTTTTCAATTTCCTCTTCTTCATGATCTCATTCTTCTTCTACTTCTCCTAAGAGTCTTACTTCTCTTCAGAAGACATACCATAAAGAGCAACATGATAGTCCTTGTGATGTCTCTTCCACAAAGAGTGACACACCTACCTTTGATGACTATGATGACTATGATGATGGACAATGTAGTAATACTTATGGCACCTCTATTCTTAAGAGTCCTCCTCATCGTGTGCTTAGGCTTACTAAAGGGTCATCCTATTGGATAGATTGTGATGGTGATCCATATGATTCTGATTTTGAGAGAAATTATGATATTTGTTGTGAACAATATGATACATCTACTTCTATTGAGGAAGAGAAAGCTTTCCGTGCTGATTATAAATGAAGATACTATGAGCATGTCTTGTCTAAAAACTTTCATGCTAAAAATAAAGATTACACTCTCCAGCAAGATCATGTTAATGCTGAACCTTTGTCTTGTGATGGTCCCCTTCCATCCTCTACTTCCTCCAATATCCACACATCTCCTAAAGCTGCTAAGTCTTCCAAATCTTTCACAAAGCCTTCAAGGAGCCTTAAGAGCACAAATCCTTCATCCAACAAAGATCCTAATGCTTTCCATGCGGTTCCCTATAATTATTCTCAAGGGCCACCTCTTAAAGATACTCAAGCTAACCTTCACTTGACTGCAAATACTTTCAATCATGCTAAACCTAAGGAGCCTAAGCCTTTAAATGCTATAATGCCTATTTCAGCTAGTCTTTCAGCATCTCCTCCAAAGTCTTCCATACAATTCCAACATGCTTCCTTGTCTTTAGAAGTGGCTCCATGTCAAGAGGACTTTAAAAATGATAAAGAAAAGAACATACAGAAAGATCAAGATCAGAAACCCTCCATATCATCCAATTCTTTTTATGATGTATCTTCTCCATTGCATGGTTCTTTTGATCCTCTACGCTCTTCCACATTCATTCCACCATCTCCTAAGCAAGATCAAGCTACTACTTACACCGTTGAGCTTATTGATAAACAAAATAACCTTACTACACTTGCACTTTCCAAAGATGATACTTCCATTAAGGTTATTAAAAATGGTGTTGTTACTTCCAATGTTGAGCCTATTGAAAATCTAGAAAAAGTTGATACGCTTATGCTACCCAACAATCATTGTCAAGATCAAAGTCTTCCATCTTCTTGTTCTACCACTCCATGTTCATTTCCACTTTCTTCTCTTCCTATGACTTTGCAAGCTTTGAATGATCCTATAAAAGAAACTACTCATATTCAAGATGTTCATGATCTTATTGAAAATCCTAATGCTCACTCTAAAGATGATGATATCCTTGGTTGTGATATAGATGCTGATGAACTTATTGATTATCCTTTTGCATCTTCCATGTCCATCCTTGGACCTCCTCCACCAATACTAAGGGCTTCACGTCTTCCTTCCATCTTGGGCCTTTATGTCCCTTCGCTTTCCTCTCCTAATTCTCCTAATTTGTTATCCATCTTGGGTCCTTACGTCCCTCCATCTCCTATCTTTCCTCAAGATCAACATAGATGCATACCCTTGAATCATTTTCATCCATCCACCCATCGAAACCAGTCATATCCTCCTTCTTCCACAAGTCCCAAGTCTTTTGGAAGTAACTTGAATGTTCAATATAAGAAAAAGAAGCAATACAAGAATCCATAAAAAAAAGAAGATCACCATGTCTTCTCTAATCGACATGGAGGCATAAAGTCAAAAGAGATATCTAAGAAGAAAACTACAAGACAAGTATGGGTTCCAAAATCCATCATTGAAGATATTCTCTCTAACACATCAAAAGAAAATAAAAAGCTTAAAGCCATATGGATTCCAAAGTCTCTCTTGAAAGAGTCTTATGTTGAGCAAAAAGTGAAGTTGACATTCAAGCTTCCAAAGGCTTCCACTTCATCTTTTTCCAAAAACATTCTTTCATTCCATGTGCCTAAACCGCAACCTTTGCTAAACATTTGCCATATTCCTTCTCGTATTCCTCCATTCACATTTGAGAATTATAACAAGCACACCAATCCTCTCTTCAAGGAGTCAGATAGCAATAATGAACCAGAATATGGTTCGCATTTGGACTAGAATATGGTTTACGTTTCCTCCATTTTTCCCGTCACCCTTCAAGGTGTGTATTGACGTTGATCTTACCTTTCTTTCCATCTACCTTTTCACATTCCTTCCATTCATTATTCTTCTACCTTCTATCATTTTTTCCTCATTTGCCTATTCCTCATGCGTCTTCCTTTCCCCTTCAGCATCTTTGAGCATATCATTTTGAATCCTTGGCATATCATAGTTTATCCTTTCAAGGAGCATTATCTAAAAAGCTTGCCTTCTTCCAAAAAATAGAAAATAAAAATAAAAATAAAAAAATTCAAAAAGAAAACAAAAAAAAAAGAAAAATTTGAAAATGTGCCATGGTGAAAACCTGGAAATAAGCACCTTGGTAGCAAAAGTAAAGAGAAATAAATTTGTTCTATGGTGAAAACCACTCCCTCGTGGCACCTTGGATAAGTACCGTGATGAAAACCTGGCAATTAGGCATCATGCGTAGTTCTTCTACATATTTCATCCATTCCATCTTCTCTCTTTGATCTTGACAATGTTGATCTATACACGAACATTTAGCTATTTTGTGAGCTATCTTACGATGATCTTGCTTTCATTCCATTCATGTTTAGCTTTCATATTCATTTTCCTTCATTCATTCTAACCTTTTGCTATCATTTTCTTCTTTGGTCTTGATCTAATAATTAAAAAAAAGAAGTAAAACACGATGCTATGAAGCCTCTTGACATGTCTACTCCTTTGGACTGCATCCTTCCTTCTTTTGCAGTGCGCTTTTATGAATTATCCTATGCTATCCTTTCATTGCTTATCCAAATGTGCTTTGCATGATAATTTTTTCCCTAGCTTGGGTACTCTTGAGGAGTTTGACCTTGAAGATTTCTTCCTTTCGTTCGCCTTCATTCTCCTTTCCACCATCTCATTCACCAGCTTGCCATCCATCTTGTCCCTCACCTTGCTAGATATTGGGACTACACGATGTGATCTTGCTTGGAAGTTTGATGCCCATTCTGTCTAGGGGCATTCTTTGTACATATTTTATGATCCTGAAAAAATACCAAAAAAATTGATATATGATGCTGAAAAAATCTTAAAAAGTATAAAAAGTCCTGAAAAAAATACAAAAAAATTCAAAAATTCAAAAAATCCAAAAAAGAAAAAAGAAAAAATGAAAAAAGAATCCAAGTGGTGAAAACCTGGAAACAGGCGCTACTTGAGGCCTTTGCACTCCTATTTGTTAGCATGTGTCCTTGACACTTAGCCACTTCCCATCATACCTTAACCTTATTTGGATTAGTCTGAAATTGGTCTTTGTCTTTGTCTAGGGGGCATAACTGTTAGCATTGGTCTTTTAGGTGCGTTTGTCTCTTGGGGCATTTCACAACAGGTTTTTTTCAACACCACCCCAAAACAATGTTTTTCAACACTACCCTTGCATCAAGTGTTTCTTAACACTTATCAGGTGTTTGACCCAACAGTCTCGTATGATGTGATATTTCTCACTAAGCTGATATGATACTCAGAGTTTGACTCTATGACCAACACACACGCACTTAAACAATCAACCCGCTTGAGATATGTTGACTTTATTTTCTTTGTGTGCTGTCTATGAGGATTTCTTTGATGAGTGGTCTCTCCCTGCAAAGTTTTTGATGATGCATAGCTAGAAGACTGAGGGAATGAGAACATGTTTTCTTTTTTTATCTGCTTGTGGGTATATTTTGTTGATCCTAACTATCATAAGCATTTATGCTGGTCTTACTTGACCCTATGGATTGACAAGGTATTAGCCTTGACTGTTTTGCGAGTGCATGCTTATAGCTATCCTGACTTTCATGTGTCTTGATACAAACATAATCTCGCCATATCAAACTTAGGTCATCTCACTGCACTAGTCATCTTGACCTATATATCTTTGATGCCTAGGTGAGATTTCCACATTTTTATTTGATAAAGATCATATTCATATCCACATAATTATGCTAGTATGCATTGTATGATCTTATGACGCTACCAATAACGCTCGATGATGATAATTAGATGTCTATAAGCGTTGTGACCTTGCAAGTCAACAACTTTCATAGTAGCTTGCATTTCTAGGTTCATGTTAGTTTAGTTTCTGCACCTTGCATATGGAGAGAGCTCTCCTTTTTTCATCTTACGCGGACTAGTTGGTCAACTGTGCTCATTTTTTTGATTCTTGTTGATCATATCTTTCATTTCTGGTCTTTCATATCCCATCATTTTCTATCCATTTTTGGACTCGAAATCAAAATCTGAGTTGCGTTTCCAAATTTTCTCATTCTTCTACGCAGTTGACTGACCTTTTGAGGCATAATTTGATTTTCGGTAGAATTTCTTCCTTCCATGTCTCTCTAATTTTCTAGTCTTTCATCCACTTTTCTAGTCTTCTATTTCTATTCTTCTACTTCCTCACTGGGGCATGTTTCATTGCCTAATGGTTAACCTATTGACCTTTACATTCGATTATGATTTCATTCTGATTTGATCAAATCCTTATCAATTCGTTGTTCTCCTCTTTACCTGATTTCGATTTCGATTCTGAGGGGGCAGTATTTATGGGATTCTCATCCCCGATTCCTTGATTTTTCTGATTCAGACATCTTTTGTGAGCTATCACTCAAAATTTGAGATTCTTATCTCTTACTTTGAATGTGATCCCGAATCGATCTCATGTTCAAAAGCTTTTGTTTATGCTTTGTCCGGATATGATCCCGAATCGACCTCATATTTGAGTTGTTTTGTGATCCCAGATCGATCTCACATTTCAACTTCATTCTTTGACTACATGTGTTCCCAAATCGATCACACATTAGTCAAAGAGGGGCAAATGTATGCACCCTAAAATGGTCGCCTAGACTTTGGTCCCCATTTATTCAATTTATAAACCCTGAATCATTTTTATCAACAATCAATATTTTCAACATTATCAATTTCTTGATCAAATCTTAATTTCGATCATATATTGGATTTTTATCCTATGGGCTAACCATTTATCCTAAGTCTTTATTTGATTAAAAGGAATATTTCCTCCCCTTTTGATTAAATAAAAAGCCCCCACCTTTCCTCTTATCCTAAGTTGCACAAATAAAACATTATTCATATTTTATAAAAAGGAGAAAAACACTTTTTGTCTCATATGGACATAAAGTCAACTCTTATTTTCCTATTGGAGGATATGTGTGCACATAGATTGCTCCTCTTTCAAGCTCCACCACTGATTAAGACTTTTTGCCTCTTAATCTCCATGGTCCATTTCACCTCATTTCTTATAAAAGGAGAGCTCTCTCCTCCATTTGCATATACCATATTTTTATGCTAATGTTATGCTGCAGGTTTTAGGTGCATTTGGAGCTTTTGAGGATATTGAAGACTAGTTGCATTTCATTGTAGTTGCATATTTCTTTTCATAGTTGCATGATAATGGCATTCTTAGTATAGATTTCCTTTTATGCAATAGAATAAGCTCACATATTCTAAATAGGAGGCATTGTAATCCATTGCTATTTCCTTTCATAGATTAGTTGCATTGTACTTTCCTTTCCATAGCTTAGATTGCATTCTCGTATAGCTTGCATTGCATTGCATATTTGATTCTTGGAGATATTGGCATTGTTGCCCTTGTCTTCACTTCATTGTGTGGTTGACTAGCAAGGTCACAAGCTTGTAGCTCTAGCTGAGAGCAATTTTCAATCTTGCAACTCCATACATAGAGAGCTATGAGCCGCTTTGTGAGGCCTCATTCTTGAGCAACCTTGCATGTAATGGTTCATAGAAGTGCACTATTTTAGTGTGTATAGTAAGCATCAAAATACCTCACGTTGTTGGGAGGTGACCCGGGTGGACTAGCATGAGAAGAACCACCATACTCTCTTCTATGTCGTTGGAAGATATCCTCAAGAGTTTGATTCATGGCTTCTCTTTGTTGTCGGGTAAAAGTGTAACTCATGTCCATGCTTGATGAAAGTGGTATGAAAGAGGTGCTCACTTCACTAGGATTAGCTCCCAGATTAAAACAAACTTCAGATTCACTCTTAGGAGATTGATCAAAAAGGGGTCCTTTTCTCTTAGGTTGTCGACAAGTCTTGACGGGTGGTAACTGACTAAAGGCAACAGGGGGTCACTTCCCTTGATTGACTTGGTACCTTATCGTAACTGACATGAAAGAAAGATACTCTCAATGAAAAGGTGACCTCTCAAAGTGTCAACGCCAAACTAGGATAATCAAAGTCCTCTATTGTCCAAAAAAAGAAATGAAAAGATAAAAAAGGGCTTTACCAACGCTGTCAAAGAGGTGCTTCAAATCAAAGGGTGACTACCCTTGCACTTTTGAATCAGGAGGTTGGACTAGGCTAAAAGATAATTGAAATTGAGATTTAAATGAAAGCAATTTGGACAATAAGAGTACTAAAATTTTCCAAAAATGTAGCTAACAATCGTAGAGATGAACCTTGGCACCAAGAATGACCTTCTAACTTGGCAATTATTTCAAAGTGATTTTGTAAATCAAATGATGCTATCCCGGAGGACTAAAACTAGAAATTTAGAGTGAAGACAGGCCTCAAACGTCAGGGTGAGAAGCCTACTCTAAGACCTAACCTGATCAACAGCAACTGAAACTGGCCAAAATTTAAGCATGACAGAAATTAACCAGGCGATATACTCTAGGCTACTGGGGCGATAAACTTATAACCGCGCGATACTTCGCCCGAAGCTAGGCGATATACCTCAACACTGGCGGGTGATATACTCCAGGCGGGTCAGGCGATAGTCCGTCAGGGGTGAACTATCGCGTGATATTTTTCTTCGAAGCAGGCGATATTTCTAGCAAGCACGAAGTATCGCGCAATATTTCTCTTTGCAGTGTGCGATACTGTTGCAGAATTATTTAACTCTTGACCATAATTGTGTAAAATTTGCATTTTTGGGTCTGTTTGGTCAAAATTTCCAGTCTAAGGGTTGATGTTTTCAATTTCAGTCGCAATATCAGCAGAATTTCGGCAGGTTTACAAACAGTAAGGGATCAAAACATGGTCTCAAACACTTGAAACAAGGGCAAAAGCAACCTTGCCAAGACAAACACTTGTGATATCAAAATTGAAAAAGCACCCTATGAATGCTACCGATTTGTTTGTATGTAAGAACGTTTGCACTGGTATCACACAACCGAAGATAATTCAAGCAAATCTATCCTAGAAAGTCAAGGCTCAATGCTTACCAACTTAGCCCACAACTTGATGCCCCCTCGCCTCACACCAAGTGGTTACCCACAAGAGATGTTGGCTTTGTCATGGAAATGTCAAATGACACAACCAAAGGGACACATATGGTGAGTATCTTAAGGTGATTCGGGTAAACCACTTGGATCAATCCTTGCACTAAGAAGATAAGCGGCTAAAATAAGGTGGCTTCTATCTAATGGTTCTTAATAAAGATTTCCGTTCACAACACCCCTCTTGCTCCTCATAAAGGACTAGGACCTTGCGGCCTCAAGAGTACCTTAAGCATTCTTGTTCAATGTTTTCCCCATGGTCGCAATCTCATGAGCTACTCACATCAAACGAAGACAAGTGTTATGTCTACCAAGGTTTTTGGTGTCCTTGATAGCCTTGAGATTATAGTGAGTTGGAATCACTTGCCACCAAGAAAAATGATGACAAGGTTGTCCCCACTTGAGTCATTCCTCTTGATTGCTCAAGAGCAGGCCCGCTAAAGGATCCTAAACTAAACAAAGAATAGATCAACTCTTGAGGTTCAAGGTTTTTGGTTCACTACAAGGGTGAAGAGCATACTCCCCTATCTCAAGAATCTCTCCCAAACACACCAAACAAAGAGGTTCAATTACTCCCTTGCTTCCAAAACCTTAAGATGGGTCAAGATTTTTTGGTTCACCTAAAGGTGAAGAGCATACTTCTCCTACCATCTCAAGATCCCTTTCACAAGGTATTAAGATTCCTAATACAATTAGTGAATGCCACACTTGAAAGGAAAGCAAATAAACAAGCAAGAAATTTTTTATTTTATTTTTATGCTTGGGCAGCCCTGCAAAAACTGTTAGTAGCCCTCTTTGACATGCATTTTTAGCAATTTTCAAGCAATGAGAGCACCTACAAACACAACTTGTTAGACCCATAAGGTTAGCAAAATCAAAATCCAAATGTAAATGTGCAATAAACTGATAGATTTAAGCTAAAAGATGCAGGTTAGACCTATCTAAACATAGCAAAACAAAACAACAAACTAAAAATGATCAAATTCGGATGAGAAAACTGGAAATGCAAGTCTCTGTCAGACCAGACGATATTTCTCAGACTTCACCAATATCGCGCGACACAGTTTCCTATAGTCGCGCGATATACCTCAGTCTGGGTGATACTTCTCACTATGGGCGGGCGATACTTCGCCTGATAACAGGCGATATTTCTTAGTACTGGCGAGCGATTCTTCTTTCGCGCGAAGTGTCGCACCGCTATACAAAGGTATATCACGCAATATTTCTGAGAAGTATCGCGTGATACTCTAAGACAGAAAACCAAAGACTGAAAACCAAGCCGAAAATTGACAAAAAATTTGACGAAAAATGCAGAATTAAAGGGACAAAGCTAATCTACTTGGCCCCACGGTGGGCGCCAGAAATGTACACACTAAAATGGTGCACTTCTATGAACCATTACATGCAAGGTTGCTCAAGAATGAGGCCTCACAAAGTGGCTCATAGCTCTCTATGCATGGAGTTGCAAGGGACTATGATGTGTTTGCTCTCAGCTAGAGCTACAAGCTTGTGACCTTGCTAGTCAACCATACAATGAGAGATTCACAATGAAGATAAGGGCAACAATGCCAATATCTCCAAGAATCACTATGAAAATGCAAATGCAAGCTATATGATGATGCAATCTAAACTATGAAAGGAAAGTACAAACTATGCTATGAAAGAAAGAACAAGTATTACCAAGCCTTCCTATTTAGACTATGTGAGCTTATTCTATTGCATAAAAGGAAATCTATACTAAGAATGCCATTATCATGCAACTAAGAAAGGAAATATGCAACTACAATGAAATGCAACAAGTCTTCAATGTCTTCAAAAGCTCCAAATGCACCTAAAACCTATAGCATAACATTAGCATAAAAACATGGTATATGCAAAGGGAGGAGAGAGCTTTCCTTTTATAAGAAGTGCCAAGAAATGGACCATTGAGATTAAGAGGCAAAAAGTCTTAATCAGCGATGGAGCTTGAAAGAGGAGCAATCCATGTGCACAAGTATCCTCCAATAGGAAAATAAGAGTTGACTTTATGTCCATATGAGACAAAAAGTGATTTTCTCCTTTTTATAAAATAAGAATAATGCTTTATTTGTGCAACTTAGGATAAGAGGAAAAGTGGGGGCTTTTTATTTAATTAAAAAAGGAGGAAATATTACTTTTAAATAAATAAAGACTTAGGATAAGATGGTTAGCCCAAGGATAAAAATCCAATATATGATCGAATTTAAGACTTGATCAAGAAATTGATAACATTGAGAATATTGATTATTGATCAAAATGATTCAGGGTTGATAAATCAAATAAATGGGGCCCAAAGTCTAGGCGACCATTTTTGGGTGTATACACAACCTTATCAAAAGATACTGTATGATAGGACAATTTTTAGAATCGTCTATACAACGATCTTGGCTTGTCACTTATTTTTTAATTTTATTTTTAGATTTCTAAAAGGTTCAAAGCATTATGGTGCTTGAAAGAGTGAAGATATAGAAATTTATTTATTGTATAAATTTAGGCCAAACATTTCAAAAGCTTTCAAACATGATTTGAGTAAAAAAAATGATAGATAGTATTATAACAATTTATACTATTAAAAGAATATATTACAATATTATAAGTCTTAAAAATTATAATATTTTTTGTAAAGATGGAAAAAACAAGTTGTATAATAATTGTATAAATATAAAAAAAATAAATTATTTTTTCTCTTCGATTTTAGGTCTTCCACTATAGGTATTGTCATCTTGGCTACATATAATATAATAATTTTGGATGACATATATTATGTCTTTAGGAGCAAAGGCATTGACATTTTGGCCGAACTTTTCCAATTACAAAGCCTATTGATTTTCAAAGAAATGGTGACGTGGTTTTAAAAATTTGCTTATTTTGTGTTATTGTTCTTCATCTTTTTTGTGACAATTTGTGTCATAGTTATTTAGTATTGAATGGATAATAGTTGTTGGTGGTGTTGTAAATGCAATAGAAGCCAAAGTATTTTTCCATAGACTGGATATTAGAGATTGACCATATTTTTTAAAGCTTTTTACATTTATTTCACAAACCTTATATGGAATCATCACATTTTATTACAAGCTAACTAATTAGAATAAGCCTTTTAGTTGTTTGCTTCTACATTTTACCTAATATTATTAGGCTTTATGTATAATCCTAATGAACTCGTAAGTCTTGTAAAATGAGATGGTCATCATTTTGGTTTATATAGAATTTTGTGAAAGTAGAAGTCTTTTGGAAATTAATTATTATTTCTGTGACCCT
This sequence comes from Chamaecyparis obtusa, assembly GCA_027943335.1. Taxonomy (NCBI): domain Eukaryota; kingdom Viridiplantae; phylum Streptophyta; class Pinopsida; order Cupressales; family Cupressaceae; genus Chamaecyparis; species Chamaecyparis obtusa. The sequence continues at coordinate 702,625 of BSBK01002072.1, forward strand.
CTTGTATAGTGAAAACAACATTTGCATTTTTTAGATTACGAAGATTCTATGAAATATATCCCAACAAATTGCGGTGAATGTCTCTAATATAATAGCTTTATCATGCTAATTGTAGTCTTACACTTTAGAAGCATTTCATGGTATGGTAATATTGTGCACAACTTACCAATTAAAAATTAAGTTGCACATGTTAAACATAGCTCCAAACAATGGCAGTCTTAATTTGTTGAAATTCTTTAGGTCTCCAACACATTACACAAGGTATATCTTGCTATTGACATAACCATTGCACCTCTATTTGGTGCAAGTGCTAGTATTTAACCTTTTAGAGACATTGAATGAATGATTTTAATGACATCCACAAGACTGAATAGTCTAAGGGACCCAAAAACTAACAACCTTAAACTATCTCCATACTCCTTTTCATGTTTGATCTCCTGTTATGAATCTTGACCAAAAGACTAGTAGTTTGGTTGATCTTATCCTCTTCAAATAAACTATGCATGTTGTCGGCCTTCAAAATGATTTCATATTGAGTACGAGTATCGTCATATGTTGCACATTTTGTGAGAAAGTAACATTTAGTTTCAATTACACTCGTCCCAGAAAACATGCAAGTTCTCTCCTCACATATTTTTTTGGGCCTCTTCCATCTACCTGTCTCACATGTGAGATGATGTGATCATGTCCTCAATTGTGCCACTAACAACATTGCTTTCCCTATCATAACTACTCCTAAATAAACTTTCTCTCCATGCTTCTGAATTGATTAAACTCTTGAATGTAATAAGCCTTTTCTTAACCAATGTTATTTGTCTTATGACAAACTTTTTAATTTTCTCATTTGTATTAAAACAGTTTCATCCAATTCAAACCATTGAAAGTTATTGTTCTTCCCACAAACGTTAATAAGAACTTTCATCTCGGCCGATCCTGCCCGCGGGCAAGTACCGAATAAACCAAGAAGGAGAATCCCCAATGCGATCCAGCCAAAAATAGGGGTTTATACGCGAAGCGGGGAGATAAAAATATTACTATTGCTCATTTCATGGCGATGAGCATCGTCAAATTCAATGACTTTACGATAGTAGGAATCAACCGGACAAGATTATCTCCTCCAATTTCAACTGGAGGTAAGTTTGATTCTCACTGTAGTCACGAATTTTCTTTTGGATTTCGCAATCAACCATTTTGAGTTGTCTGAAACTGTCATCTGAACCTACGTTTATCTGCCAACTACAAAGGATTTCCGGTGTGTAGAGCAGAGAAATTTCATTTTGCAGCGCAAAGCTTTAGAATTCGTCTGTTTAGTCTCTACAGCAATGGAGGAATTATTAAGAAAGTTAGTCTGTACAAGAAAAGACATCATGAGTGCCGCCGCCTTTTTAATTTTAGCATGGCCTGCGGTGGGGGAGGAGGAGACGATGGAGGGAGCGGTGGTGGAAACAGCGGAGGAAATGGCGGTGAAAATGAAGACAATGATGAATATAGTGATATTAATCATTCGTTGTGGAAGGTGTCCTTGACTGGGCTGATAATATGTTGGCAAGTTCTTGTTAAGGATAAGACTAAGATGCCCTTAGACAGGGGTTTTATTTTGATGTCTTTGGCAGCCGGCTATATCTGGCACTGGCAGTCGTTCTCTGCTCTTGCTAAAACTGCAATTACTGACAGCCCTCCCATTCCTTTAAACAGAAACTCAGATAGTCCTGAAAATAAAATTGCAGAGGCAGGCGATGCGCCTGATTTTGTATGGGAAGTCAAAGGTGGGAAATGGAGAAGAATCGTATCAAACCATTTGAAAGATGATTTTTTTGTGGAAGGGAGAATTGCAGGTCAGGACGAGACTTCCGAGCTACATCGAGGGAAGGAATTTTCTAAGGCTGACTTAGGAATACAGAGGAAAGGCTTGAAAAACATTTTTTCAATCTCAATAGGACGGTGCAAAGACTTTGTTCTTCATCTTATGTTACCAGATGGATATCCGGGGAGTGTGACTAGTGATTATTTGGACTATTCTCTTTGGAGGATGGGTCAGGGTATTGCTAGTCAAATGAACAGTGTTCTGACAACTCAGGTAATCTTGTCAATTTATCTATTTGATTGCCCTGTATTTGTTATTTTAGTTTTTACTTTTCATAATTTCTTTTCATTTTATTTTCTGACTAAGGGCAAATTCCCTATAGCAATCTGAATTATGTTGCTGCATGTGCAGTCTGTCTTTTCTACGCATAGTCATCTCAATACATGGGATAAAGGGAAAGGGTTGAGGGTGGCTTCTTGAAATAGGGTTTGGGAATATACTATATAACACTTGAATATACATAAGGGTCGAGGATTTCAGCGCAAATACTGAGAGGCCCGAGCCTGAACCTGAGATTACAGAATGTGCCTAATATGCATATTTTCTATGCTCAATGGAATGGAGGAATTGAAAAGCTCGAACGTGTATTTTGAAATTCAAACTTAGTTTTCCATCAAGCTGAGTGTGAAGCAACTTAAAAGTGAAGTTAGGAACGGCAAAGAGTAAGAGAAAGATCATATGTTAACGAATTAGCCTTTAAACTAGAAAGAGAAGGACAATTGAACCAATACTACTTTATGCATGGTGATTAAGGACGAGTCCATATGTAGTAATATATACGATTCCTATATAATAATATATACATTCCATAAAGTGCCCCCAAAGGGAGCCAAGGCCGAAATCCCTGGTGGTGACATTTCATTTGATATATATTGTCTTTTTAAATCAAACCGACAATTTTATGCTTAAACCTTTTACACTAGATGGGTTAATCTACCTAGACACTGTTTGGATTCAATACAGCTCTGATATTTGAAAACAAGAAGTTCTGCTGACTCTAGTGGCCAATTTCAAAGTTCACTGCTAGAAAACCTTGGCTCTCTAAATTTAAAAGTGCTCTGTCACAAGCATTTGTCAAATTATTCTTCAAAAAGGCTTCCTCTCTAGCAACATTAAATGGAAAATGCGAGGATAGTACAATGTAAGGCATGTGAAGATTTCTAAAACTATGAAATTTATTATTTCTTCAGTGAGGGTGAGGAGCTTTCCTGGGCTACTTGATGAAAATTAACAAATACCAAACAGAGATGATCATGATTCATGTTTATAGGATTGCTGATGTTCTGAAATATATGTTGGTAATCTATGTTGCAACTGACTTATTTACCCATGATATTGAAGAAACAGAGTTAGTGTGTTTTTATTTGACAGTAGGCCAATGGTGGTTCCGACTCTTTCAGTTTTGTGAGAATTCTATCCTTAAAGAGTAACTTTTATAGACTATAATTCAAACTGCTATTTCATGGTAAAAATTCAAATCCATGAGCTAAAGAGTTATGATATTATAGAGTTATGTAAGTTTTAGATTGTTTAAGTGTAAGGTTTAAATATACGTTATATCCTCTACTCGTGAATAGTTCTACATCCTTGGTTGCTGTCTTATGAATTTTCTAGTCTCCCTCTAGGTTTGGGATTTGTTGATTGTTTCCTTCTTCCTGCATTGCATTGGAATTTAAATTTCCAATTCTACAAGAACAATTGTCTCTGGGATAAATGATTTTAGAGGCAGTTAAAACTTTCTTTGAAAGTAAGGGATACATTATACTAATAAAAGTGGCACCTATACAAGAATATAGTTGCATTCTGCATAAAGCATCATGTAGATGTCATCTACCGCAGCCTTCATCTGGAGCATTCTGAAGGCAATTTAGGCAATCTGAAGTAGTGCAGAAGTGACAGATTGAGCAGAATTGAGAAAAAATGAAAATCCAGTTTTTTGGTATATTTTCTATCTTTCATAAAAGTGCATTTTCAGAGGCCTTCGGAGCAGAATTTGGGGTTGAAGCTGTTGTCCATCCCTTAAAATAATGTGCCAAAGGCATTGTGCTAAGGGATTGATTTTAGATCTCTTGAAGACCTTTACAACAAGGTATTCTATTCTGAATTTCAAGCAACGAGTGAAAAGTTATGACCCCACGAAGTTGGGGTGATAAAATGCCAAAATTGCACGTTTTATACCAGGGATGCGAGCCTCTTTTCCTTCAAATGCTTCATCTTTTGAAGTGCGCTCGCTGCATAGAATGCCAAGCATCATCACCACAGAGTTTTTGAAGGCGGGAGGGTAGAACTCAAGAAATCTCGCCAATGTGCCACATGTCGGCACCACGGAGTTTCAACGGCCTCTGCGCGAGGCTTCCCCTCTCCAGGTTCTGCTGTTGTGACGCTTGTCCAGTCCGTGGTTGCATGATTCAAAGGGTGGCGGGGTCCACCTCCTTCAAGGCAAAAATGCTACCTTTTCATCCGGCTGCGAATCCTGAGGCAGATTTGATCCGAAAATGAGATCACCTCCACGTGCAAAAAATGAGGAACCACTACGAGTGGAGTTGGGAATTTATTCCCTCGTGATGACGAAGAAGTTGAAAAAGGCACTGGTGGTGACCATGCTGCGTGCATGGAAGAAGAATAATGATGTAGAGATCAACACACCTAAGACAGTTGTAACAAGCGCTATGATTATTTTTCGGATTTCCAAATGGCACAAATGCAGAACCCCTTCTCGATTGCAGTTTCGAGATTCAGTTAAAAGATTTATTTCTATAAAAGCCTGCAAACACATTGTAAACGAGAGCCCCCTTCAATCTTTTGGATCTAGAATCTTTGTTTTGAAGTCTTTTGTTCACTATATAGAAGAACACTTAGAAAACAGTTGCAATTTCATTTTTCAGACCCTAGCCTTGTATTTTTCACATAATCAATAGAGGAGATGTACGTGACTATGCCCAATTTGCTTTTGCTGTGTGTTTTCTTTTCTTTTGCGAATGATTTTAAACCTCCGTGTCATTTCTGAATGAATGTAGCTATCATCTGTTATTTCAGGCTCTTATAATTTGTCATAAAATGCAAATTATTGAACCACGTCTTGTTACTTATTCAATGTTTGTAATTTGGGGTTATACCATGCCATTTGCTGAATGAAATTCTTTAGTATAGCAATTTTAGTGAGATAATAGGAACATTTCCTGCGAGCGTTAGCGGGTGCTTCTCATGGGAAGATATGAATGTTTTGATTTGTGTTTACAATCTTGTCATCATGTTCTCTTTCCAACAATGAAGGGTTTGTGGCGCTTTGTGCTCATTTATGAGATTGTATGTTCTTGTTATTTCTAGAGGGAAACTTAAAGGGTTTCAAAATCTTTGGCATATCACCTTGGTTTCCATTTAATTTTCCTTCCCCTTTCCCAAAACACCAAAGAAAAGAGTTGGCTTCTGTAAAACCCCAAAGGTTGCTTTGCAGGGTGCATTTCTGTTCCAGTCCTATAAAACTTCTAGATTGCCCTCATTTAGGCGTGAGCCTATTTTTCGGATCAACAATTTTCTTGGCATGCCCGGTGGGACAGAGCTTTCATAGCTGAAGATTCAATGCATTCTTCAGTGTTTTCAGCCTTTAAGAGGTAGGTTTCAAGCGCCCGACGACTCTGTAGCCCAAAAATTTGTCTATTTCTAATGGCATGTACCTTTTTTCTAAGCAGACCTTTCCCTCTTGCTTGAAATATCATTCGTAGACTTCTTTCCTTCCCTATGCTTTGACATGGAGGGATATTATGGATAACGGATTTTCCTTGCTCCTTTCCATGAAAATGTGAGCATTTTGCCTCTTTATCAGCAATATTAGACTGTAAATGCTTCCAATTTTGCTCCATATTCTCTTGTTAGAGCCGGTTATGAGTAGTGTCACAATGCTTGCCTCTTGCCCGCCTCTGCATATGCCTGTTAGCAGCCAGAGGAGACTTATTTTACCTCCTATCAACATGCTTGCCCTCCCACCTAGCATCAAAATGTGGGAAATTTGGAAAATATTAGTTGCAGGGAGATAATGCTGAATCTTCAAAAGGAGTTGCAGGGCATTGAAGAAAACCAGAAATACCAGCAGTGGCAAGAACAACTTGCTTACTAGGCTCAGATTATAGAGCAACAAACAAAAGCTCTAAGAAGACAACAAGAACAGTTTCTTGCAATGCAAGCTGTGGCCAGGCAAGACAAACTTAAGCAACTGGTTACTAAGGAAGAGTTGCAGCCAATTGGTTGTGAGCTTCCATTTGCTTACAAAGCTGAGGAGACAACTCGAGAAGAAGAAGATGTATTCTTCTTATTTGATGAGATTCCTCACTTTGTGGAGCATGAGGTAGAAGAAAGCAAAGAGGTGCTGAGTGAAGACCAATTCTGGCATGAAATAGAGGTCTTCTGTTCAAACCTCAATGAATGAGCTATCACCTCTTGAGATGGAAGATCATGTGCAGCAAGAGCAACAAGAGGAGGTCCCTTTACTAGCCATCAGAGTCAACCCCTGTTGGCCAGCAAGAGATTTAGGCAACAAAGCTTTCTAGAGGATGTCCCATCAGACATCTTACTAAAGTTTGCAAGTCGCCATTGGTCATGCTTGTTAATGTTTAGTAGCTAGATAAGATTCTAGCTCTCATTATTTTAATTAGGAAAATTAAAATAATGAATTAATTATTTTTAATTAAGGATTACTTATTTATTTTTGGAGAAATAAATAAATAACTTATTATATAATTAGGAGAATTAAATAATATATTCTATTGGGAGATTATGTATTTAATCTGGAAATTAAATATATATATTGGAGAATTAATATTATTTATGGATTGATTATTTATTTAATTAGGAAAATTAAATAAATAATTGTAAGTTAAAAATTAAGTTATATCTTTAATTTAACTTAATATGGGGCTATTGTATTTATAAATACAATAAAATAAACTTAAGGGTTGGGCCCTTTCTCACACGTTTCCCTCTTGGCGCCTAAACTCCAAGGTCGGCCTTGGAAGCCGACCCATCATAAGTATTTTGTTTTTCCTCATATATATATGAGGTGATGTGGTTGTAAGGTGGTCAAGAAGATATGCAATATATGTATTTTCTGCTACTCTAAACAACGAAGATCTTGTGAATTTCCTCCAGCTGCCATCAAACTCCTTCAATCAGTGAAGGCTGTGTATTCATGGTGAGTATATAACATGTGAATTTTCACTGATATAATCTGCGCCCAGATCTAGATCTTCCTGCTCCAATAGCAACACACTTCAACAGTGAAGATTGCAGTCCATGATTGTATCCTAAACGACAAGCCCAAGACAACAAGTCAGTGTGATCTGCTACAACAGTGAACATCAATCTGCTTGCATTACAGACCTGATCTAGACTACTGATTTGTACTTACAACAAATTCATGTTAGCTAGATAGCAATATATAAATCTGAGCATCTATCTTCAAGACAGAGATTCGATTGAGGAATCTGGACTATCTCTTACTTCAATCTTTTACATCTGATTTGCTTCATGGATCGGGGATCCTCAGCAAATCCTCAGCGATATTATTGTAAGAATTGAATAACAATTGGATCTGAATGCTGGGTTTTTCCTCCTAGAGGTTTCCCAGGGTAAATTGTGGTGTGTTGCTTATTCTGTGTTGTTTGATTCTTTTGTTATGATTTAGTTTAGATTTGATTACTTAAAATAACAATGCTCACCTCTTAGCATGAAGATGAGCTTCAAGGAGAGAAATTCAACTTACCCATTTGCTACAGGAAGACAAGATTCAAACATGGGTGAGCTTTTTTGTTCTAAATTTTTGTAAGTCATTCCAGCATGTTGGATGCTTGTCAAGTTTCCTTTTATGGCTAGTTGTCCAGAAGCACATAAAATATCATAAGCTAGTTAGGAAGGGAAGCTACTTCAACAAGCCGACTAATGGCTTTGTTTAACATCATTTCAATGTAAAACATGCTGCATTCTCCTTAAGGGAATGCATGTTGTAGTTTCCAGTTTTCCTCCAAATGCATGCTTGCATAGTTTTTGTGTGCCTCTTCTTGTTTTGAGGTAGGTCTATTTGTTGTGACTCTGTGCCCAATTGTTAAAGCATTCCAATTTGTGCAACCAGTGATTTTGAGGTTCTTTCTCAGTAGGCTGAGATCCCCTGTGAGTTGCCAAAAAATGTACATGTCATATATTGCAACCTTCATCTGGAGCATTTTGAAGACAAGTTAGGCAATATGTGGCAGTGCAAAAGTGACAGATAGAGTAGAATTGAGAAAAAATGAAAATCCAATTTTTTGGTATATTTTTTATGTTTCAGAAAAGTGCATTTTCAGAGGCCTTCGGAGCAGAATTTGGGGTTGAAACTGTTGTCTGTCCCGTAGCACGATGCATCGAAGACATTGTGCTAAGGGATTGATTTTAGATCTCTTGAAGACCTTTCCAATGAGGTATTTTGTTTTGAATTTTGAGCAACGGGCGAAAAGTTATGACCCTGCAAAGATGTGGTGATAAAATGCCAAAATTGCATGGTTTATACCACGCTCGTGAATCTCTTTTCCGTCAAATGCTTTATCTTTCAAAGTGCACTTGTTGCAGAGAGTGCCAAGCATCAACACTACAAAGTTTTTGAAGGCTAAAGGGAGGGTAGAACTCAAGAAATCCTGCTAGCGTGCCACATGTCAGCACCGCAAAGTTTCAAGGGTCTTTGCGTGAGGCTTCCCCTCTCCAAGTTCCACTGTTGCGACACGTGTCCAATCCATGGTCGCATGATTCAAAGGGTGGCAGGCTCACCTCCTTTAAGGCAAAAATGTTTCTTTTTCATCCAACTGGAAATCTCGAGGCAGATTTTATTAAAAAATGAGATCGCCTCCACGTGCAAAAAACAAGGAACCACTACGAGTGGATTTGGGAATTTATTCCCTCGTGATGGCGAAGAAGTTGAAAAAGGCACAAGTGGCGTCCATGTTGCGCGCATGGAAGAAGAATAATGATGCAGAGATCAACACGCCTAAGACAGTTGTAACAATCACCATGATGATTTTTCCACATGACACAAATGCAAAACTCCTTCTCGGTTGCACTTTCAAGCTTCAATTAAAGGATTTATTTCTATAAAAGCTTGTAGGCACATTGTAAACGGGATCCCCATCAACAATCTAGAATCTCAGTTTTGGAGTATTTTGTTCACTGTATAGAAGAACACTTAGAAAATAGCCTGCAATTTCATTTTTTAGACCCTAGCCTTGTATTTTTCATATAATCAATAGAGGAGACATATGAGACTATGCCCTATTTGCTTTTACTGTTTGTTTTCTTCTATTTTGTGAATGATTTTAAAGCTCCATGTCATTTTTGAATGAATGTAGCTATCATCTTTTATTTCAAGCTCTTATAATTCGTCACGGAATGCAAATTATTGAACCATGTCTTGTTACCTTTTCAATGTTTGTAATCTGGGGTTATACCATGCTATTTGTTGAATGAAATTCTTTAGCATAGCAGTTTTAGTGGGATAATAGGAACATTTCCTGCGAACCTTAGCGGGTTCTTCTCATGGGAAGATATGAATGTTTTGACTTGTGTCCAAGATCTTGTCATCATGTTCTCTTTCCAACAATGAAGAGTTTGTGGTGCTCTGTGCTCATTTATGAGATTGTATGTTCTTGTTATTTCTGAAGGGAAACTCAAAAAGGTTTCAAAATCTTTGGCGCATTGCCTTGGTTTCTATTTAATTTTCCTTCCCCTTTCCCAAAATACCAAAGAGAAGAGCCGGCTTCTATAAAACCCCGCAGGTTGCTTTGTAGGGTGCATTTCTGTCCCACTCTTGTAAAGCTTCCGGACTGCCCTCATTTAGGCGCGAGCCTATTTTTGGGATCAACACATCACAAACCCAATAACTTAGCACCAAATCTGTATACATTGAATTTTATGGATGCATTTTGCATCACATAATCACATGAATGTCTTTTGGATGTCTTGTTCCTTCCATAGTAAGCATTGTTGGAACTGGGATGGGAACAATTTGAGGATCTTTCTCTCTTTGGTGGCCTAAAGCTTTTGGTGGATCCTTTATTGTGCTTTTTTGATCCCACTTGTGCCTCTTGTCACATTTTTACTTGTTATGTCTGCTTCCACCATCCAATATGTATGCTTATGCTGTTTATGCACTTCCACGGGTTTATCTGACACAACTGATCTATCACATTTCATGTTGATATTTTTGCAAGGTGGCATTGCTATTCTTTCGCCTTTCATATTGTCTTTTCACCTTTCTTCTATAAGTGTGTTGGACATTTTTGCTGTTCATGGAGCAGCAACTTTGGGATTAGGAGTTTTGCCATCAAATATTTCATGACAATTCTGCATCTAAATTTGTGCCTGTTTCGTTTTATTTCCAACATCATCTGAAATTCACGGATAGCATACAAGTGAAATTTTTGCTTTTTTAACCTCTTCTCTGTTTTGGACAAGGTAGATTAGGTGGTTTGTTTTCTTCCTAAGAGTTCTGCCCTAAAGTTGTCCAACACTTCCTTGGAAGTGAAGGGTTGGGTTTTGCTGCTGCTGGACTCTTTTCCAAATTTAGGCACGAAAGTCTTTAGTTTCAAAGTGAGACTGCGGGGTCCGCAGTTTCATGAGCTTGATTGTTGAAGATCAACCAAAGTACATTAGTACATAGTAGTAAGGCATGATGTATGTAATTGCATGTTGTATTGGGTTTCTTAGATTAGGTTCAGTTCAGTTGTGTATAACATGTTTCTTTAATTGCATGCACAACTGCTTGTATATAGGTGGATTTACTTTTAGTTGATTTATTGTATGTTAACCTTAGTTGCCGATTCGGATTCGGGGACGGATTCGGGGACGGATTTGGGTTCGAGAATCCGGTTCATGGATTCGTGAATTTTTTTTTTTTTCCCGTTTTGGATTCGTAAGGATTCGTGTGTATATATATATACATTATATATCCAAAAATATAAGAGAAATATACATAATTCTAAAACTAAATCATTTCATACTATGAATCTATGATGCTTGATCATTAAAAATTCAAATAGCATACTTGATCATTAAAAATTCAAATAGCATACTTGATCATTGATCTATGATTCTATGTTGACGATTCTAAAGAAAATCATCACATTGAATTACTGAATTACAAAATGACAATTCAAAATATTGTTCATTAAAGTTTGAGACATGATTCAATTTTCAATGGTTCATCAATCATGAAAGACTAAAGTTTTCATTTCATCAAAGTTTCAAACATCAAATGGATTATCAGAAAAATCTGGATCAATGGGGTCTCTAGTAGCTGCAAGTGGTTGATCAAAATCATCATTAATGGAACCCAAATAGGTTCCACTAGCACTAGAGGGTATTGTCTCATCATCATCATCATCATCATCCACATCAGCCAAAGTGGCTCTAGCAAGATCCCGAATGGTCATATCTAGGTCAGCAGACTCGGGTGCTACATCCCAAAGCTTCTCTGGCCCCTTCTTGTACTTTGGATCCTTCTGTGACAGGAGACGCAAGTTGTTGTGAATATACACCAAATCTTCTGCTTTTTTTGCAGCCAACCGGTTACGCTTGACTGAGTGGGTAAAGGAGTAAGTACTCCAATTCCGCTCAGCAACAGAAGAGCTCGCAACCTAGAGAGAAAACCAACTAAATTTAAAAAAATACAAGATAAATTAAAGAGTGTTAAGTATTAAATTCTACAATGCAAGTGACAAAAAAAAGTTAAAACTTAAAAACTTGTGATAGAATCTTAATCGGAAGAGGTTGGAGGTATACATAATTTTGCCCATGAAGGTACCACCATGTAATAGCATCCATTCTGCTTTGGTCATTGATAGCAGTAGGGTGGAGATCTCTTCCTGAGATAAATGATCCAAATTCTCTCCTAACACTTACCCCAATATCTGGATCGCAGAAGATTTTATCAAATGCCCTCTTATATCCATTGGCAACCTCAGAATCTCTATATGGTGCCACTCTACCTGGAATAGCAAGTACTTCTGCACTATAGTACTTGGGAGAAAGAGCATATACTAGGAGGTGCAAAGGTGTGGTCATCTTGTTCCAACGACGAAGAACCATTGCTTCCACCTTTTTGTATAAGGTGTCCTTAGGATCATTCTCTCTCCTATGTATGACCTGGGATATCAAATGATGTTCATGTAAGTTATCTTGATGTAAGTTATCATTATGTCAATTTTGAATTTAAATAACTCTCAATATACAAAGATAAAGGAATGTATTAAATTTATAACTTACCATTTTTATCTTCTCCAACATTGTGTCCATGCTATCATAGATATCCCCCAAGCATGCTTCATCAGTGTTGGCAAATCGAAGCATAGACATGATGGGATTAGTGAATTCCAACACATACTCCACACGAGTCCACCAATCATCATCTAATACCAATGCCTTCACCTTTTGGGCCCTCATTGTATTGGACTGCTTCCAGATGCTCCATTGGTTACTAATAACTATTTGTGATAAGGCCTCCTTCACCTTGACAAGACGTCTCAACACAATTGTGTGAGAGGCAAACCGGGTTTCAGCCACCTAAAACATGTTAGTAGAAAGTTAAAACATGACATAAAAATTATAAAATGATAAATGAAACTAAATAAACTATAAATTAAATTTTAAAATTTACCTTCAACAATTCCAATCTTGAGTAAGTTCTGAAAATTGCTTGTGACATATGGTGATTTGTCACAAACATTTGAATCTCCTCACCCTCCTCATACACCCGTTTCACCCATTCTATTTCGGTGCCAATTGCCTTCATCACTAGATTGAGAGAATGGATGGTGCATGGTGTTCAAAAGATGTGATCATATCTAGTCTCTACCAAAGCACCTGCAGCCTAGCAAACTTTTGCATTGTCCGTAATTACTTGGACAACATTGTCATGACCCATGGACTCTATGGAATCAAAGAGAATCTGGGCAATGAACTCTGCTTTTTTGACCTCACCTTCACAGTCAACCGCCTTCAAAAACATTGACCCCTTGGGGGATACAATAATTACATTAATTAAAGGACGGTTTTTGCAATCTTTCCATCCATCTGAAACAATAGACACACCCGTTTGAATCCAAGAATCTCTTATTGGTTTTAGTTGGGTCTCTACATTTTTTCTCTCACTATGTAATATGGTGGTGCACAACTTTTCATATCCAGGGCCACGGTAACCAGAAGGTGCTTCATTTATTCCTTCACACATCTCCCTAAAATAAGGTGATCTCACAAAGTTGAATGGAACACCATTTGAAAAGAGGCAACGTCCAACTTTGAGATCAGCAATATCTCTTAACTCATTTTGAAATGCCCTATCTAATGGGACTCTCTTGTGGGGGGTGTTGTGTGGTTGTTCTACATCTTCATCCCTAGAAGGCATAGGCAAGAATGGATGTGATCTAGAGCTTAGTTGAGTGGGTTGGCAGCATTGTTTTCTGTTTCTCGGTATAAGCACCTTGTTTCCCTTTTGCAACTATTCTGTCAGCTTCTTCTTGTTCTTTTACCAAAGCTGCTATTTGTGCAACTGGCAATCCCTTCTTATCTCCCCCCTCACACATGTTAATCCCTGGACCCCCAGGGCTTAAAAGATAAAATTTTACTCGGGAGTAGGAGCTTCTATATTGTGTTTTGCAAAAATTACATTTCCATACATACCCCCCACCTCCAGTACATTGAAAAATTCTTGTGGTGTGTCTCCATAAAGGAGACCCTTTATCAATTTTAAATTTTTGAGATCCCTCCCCATCCACTGAGCCTTGACTACTCATTGTTGCAATCTATAACAAAAATGAAAAAAAAATACTTCAAAACTTATACAAAAACTTGAAAAAAATTCGTTTATTTTCAAAACTTGAAATAATCTATCAAAAAACTAGAGAATATGGTTCAAATGCATACCTTAATCACTCAAATCTGCTTCTTGGAAGGTATTTGCCACTCCACAATCGATCTCCTTTGAATACAATCACCTCACTTCAAGCTTGCAAGAATGAGAGAGCAAAATGAGAGAGAATAATAGAGAGCAAAATGAGAAATGAAATGTGTATGGAGATTCATAAGAAGGGTCGTTTTAGGGTTATAAGCAACAAAAAATAATATAAAAATGTGTTTTTTAAGTCTTTGTTTGACCTTTTGGTCTCTTGGACCCGCGGGTCCTTGAGGACTTGCGTGGATTCGCGCAAGTTCCTCATGGACTCGTGTGGATCCTCCCGGGTCCGTGCCGGATCCGGGCAGGGTCCACGGACCCTGCCCGGATCCGGCACAGACCGGTTCGTGAATCCGGACCCGGACCCGGATCCGACCCTATATGCACAAATCCGGCAACTAAGATGTTAACGAATCTCATAGCTCTGCTTTCCTAGCCTTTATATCTTGCCTCTCTTGTAAAATTACTGCAGACTTAGTGGTAACCTTGGCCTATCCATTTGATAGTTGCCTTGTATGTCCCTTCTTGGCCTATTTCTATTAGTTATTTTTTAGGTTCCTTATTGACCTGTGCCTACCAGATAGTTTGCTGGCTACCAATTGCTACTAATTGATTTTTAGGCTCTATTCCCAGACCATACAATATCTATAATGATTTAGATTCTGCATTACGCCTATATGTAGACACAGGCCAATAACAACTATGAGGATGTCAAATCCAGAATGACAGTGATAACCCAACAAAAAAAAAAGGGCCTATAAAAGCATCTGTTCAACTTCATACCCAAAACTTAAATTAGGCAGATTTATTCAGGCATCCATTAGTATCTAAAGAACTGTTAGATATACAAAAGCATTCCAAGTGCTGATGGAGTTGCCCTTTTAAGAATGAACGAGGCTATTGCCAAATGGTTCTGAAGTATGGTTAGCACCCCACATATTATCTACAGGAAACACAATAAACAAAATAAAAATTAAATGACTAGAGACTGGATGATTAGTCCATATCCTTGTGGTAGATCCTTTCCACCTCATCAGCTTATTGGCTGTCGCTGCCTCTTTTTCCAATGTCAGGTTTTATTTCTGTATAACCAACATAGATAATAGTATGTCTTGATAACTAATCATGTTAGTAAATTAAGCGTGAAAATAGTAAATGCATATAGGTAGATGTTGTTAGCAAGAAAAATGGGGAACACAGACTGAAGTTCTAGGCCCCAAGTACTTTCTATGTGTTGTATTTATAACCTGGACTAAGTTAGATAAAGGGAGCGAGGAGTTAACTTGGACAGAGTACTAACTAGTTAATGGAACATAAAAGAATATAACATAACACATCATATATAGAATTCTGGTAAATTTGTATTATGAATATCAATCTAGTGCTTTCATTTATCCTCATATCTCCTATTACATCAGATACATTCATTCGTACATATTCATCAAGTATATTCTCATATATCCTCTTATACATTCATACTCTATTACATATATCTTTTCTTATACATATATGATATATCTAGTGGATGGGATGTGACCTACCTATTCTATCGCTGTCCTAGATGGTGTCTTTTGAGTCTTAAGCTCCACAAATGCTTTGTTGTGAAATGCGGTAAGATTTCCCCCGACTTTGTATGTTCTTCTTTACTTTTCTGCCAACATCATCCCCACTGAAATGTTGGTTTGTCCTCAAGACACCTCGACTCAGGATTAGTATGATAATATTTTAATCTGCTGTCATTCACATAACATTGTAATTTTGTTTCATCTAGTGTTCTCAGTTTGATTGCTCCATAGTCTAGAATGTCATTGATTTGATAAGGGCCCAGCCATTTGACTTCTAATTTTCCTTGTTTCTTGAATTTGCTATCATCGAGTAGTACCATATCCTTGACCTTGAATTGTTTAGATTTGATGTTTCAATAATAAAGGTGGTATTCCGCAAGTTGTCTTGTGTTATCGAATTTGTCTAATTCTTCTAAGCGTTGTTTGATGGACTCATTGTTTGTGAGTCTTAAGGACATTGGTGTGTGGAGGTTATGGACAATAAAATTCAGAGGTAAGTTGGCCTCTATTCCATAAACAAGTTCAAAAGGAGTATACTCTCTAAATCATTTGTAAGTAGTGGGATAGGCCCAAAGTACTGCAGGAATCTTGATATCCCAGTCCATTCTGTTTGCATCACATATTTCAGCTAAAGTGGTTCTAGTAATCTTATTGGATGCTTCACTAGCCCCATTTGCTTGCAGATGGTAAGTTATACTCTTGTTGTGAGTAATCTTAAAGCTGGTCAATAACTCCTTAATTATTTTGTTGACAAAGTGCTTGCCTTGATCACCAATTATGCTCAATGGATAGCCAAATCTAGTAATTATATTATGGTAAAGAAACTTATCTGTAGTGTATGCGGTGCAGTCTTTGGTTGGTTCAGCCATAGCCCACTTGGTTAGGTAATCTATCCCGTTGATGATGAATCTAGCCTTAGAAAGTTTGGCCGGAGGGTTTATCCGTCCAATGAAATCAATGGCTTGTTTTTCAAATGGGACTTGGACTAGAACTGGTTGTAAGTGCATTTCATGTCTAATAAGGGGTCATCCCGTGTGTTGACAAATATCACAATTTTTAATATAATTCTTAGCATCCTTGTATTTGTTTGGCCACAATAAGCCAGCTAGTAGTATCTTCCAGATAGTAGTGTCTTCACAATTTTGTCCACTGATGACACCTTAATGTGCTTTTTGGAGGATTTCATATTGTTCATGTTCATAGTCTACTCTTCTCGAAGAATATTATCTCTCCCCTTTTTGTATAAAATCCCTTCGGTCAATGTAATAGTTGTTTATCATGTGCTGTCATTTCAAGGGGTATTCTCCTGTAGAAGTAATGTAGCAATATCATGGAATTCTTTTGGTACCGTTGTTATCCAGAACAAATGAGAACAAATGGGTGCCAGGTAAGTCCACAGCCTCTTTTGGTTCTTCTCTTGTGTCAATGTGAGATAGATAGTGTGGACATTGATTATTCCTCTATGATTTCACTTTGATATTAAAATTAAATTCTTTGAATAAGAGTAACCATCCACAAATTCTTCCTCGGATTACTAGTTTATTTAGAAGAACTTTAAAGGCTCATGGTCTGTGTAAAATGTATAGGGTGTAAATAGGAGATAGTGGTGGAATTTGTGTAATGCATAGACCATAGCCAAGGCCTCTCTTTTGGTGGTAGTATAGTTTCTTTTAGCTTGGAAGAGTTTTTGGCTGACAAATGCAATGGGATGATCTTTATTACCATGTGGCTGGGCAAGGACTTCTCTTATAGCTATCCTTGAAGCATCCTCATGGACATGGAAAGGTACATTCCAATCTAGGAATATAAGGATAGGGGCTTTTGCTATTTTCAACTTCAGGATGTCAAACAATTGCTGGCATTGATCGGTCCAGTTTATGACTTTTTAGTCTTCTTTCTTAGGAGTTCTTCTAAAGGGGCTGCTTTGTTGGCATATCCTTTAATAAACATTTTGTGATAACCAGTGTATCCTAAAAATGTTTTAACCTCCGGTGTTGTCTTGGGAGGTGGTAGTGTCATGATTAGGGCAATCTTAATTGGGCAACCTTGACTCTTTCTTTGCAGATTATATGGTTGAGGAGCGTACCAAATGGTACTGCAAATATGTGTTTCTTGATATGAGGGATATTTGCATGCTTCTGCATTTCCCAACATAATTCGGAGAGACTAGATTTGGTTCTTAACTAATCTATTAAGTATCCAATCATCTTAACTAAGAAAAAAATGTGCTTGGAGTGGAGGAACTGGCTAGATGGATTGATGTAGAGTCATTTAGTGTAGAGTGCTTGAGGTTCTTTAAGGTGGCTGTTTATGTTTGCTTGGAGGGTTATTTTTTTCCTGCCAGCATTCCTGGTTGTGGCTTTTTTTTTGTTTTTCTTTGGAGGCCTTGTTTTGTTCCTGTCATTGGTAGCGGTGGTGTTGCTGGTGTTAGCTATGGTGTTCTTGTGCTTAGTAACTTAGTAGGCTTTGGTGGTTATTTGTTTTTGCCATGATTTTGTGTTGTTTCTATCATTTGAGCTATGAAAAAATCTATATCTATATTTGTATTTTGTAATTCTGTTATGCTTTTCAGAGAGGGGTCCCTATAGATTTCCCTGATATTCCTAACCGGTTACTGAGAGGGGTGGGGGGTTGAATCAGTAAATACTATTTCTATCTCAATTAAACTTTGTATATATATTCTTTCAGTATAAACAGAATATAATTAATCATTCATAAACAGAAATAGAAATACTCATATCAACACAACATATGTACGTGGAAACCCTCAGTTAGAAGGAAAAAACCACGGTGAGACAGAGCTCACAACTTCACTACTGCAGTAATAAAGATGCCCTGTTAAGAGCTTACAAAGCACTTGTAAGAGTGCTACCCGGTAAAGGGATTTGATAAAAGACCTGTTAAGATCTTGACCCTGTTAGGAGTCGCCTTGCAAAAGGACTTTCAGCACCAATTAAGATGCTACCTGGTTAAGGGATTTATACAACGAACCTATTAGGGTTCACCCTAATAGAGGGATTTGAAAATGCTTTAACAATTTAAAAGCAATGATCTGAATTGACACTTTCTGTTTGATTAGATCATACCTGTTAACCTTTCCGCTCAACTTGGCTGTTGAACCTCTCTGCCTTTCACCTCTTGTGACCGTATCTTCTCTCAAAAGATATCTCTCTCCTGCTCTGTATATTCAACAACACTTCTTTTGTGTCCTATGACCTGTATTTATAAGAAATTAATTTTAATAAAAGCTCAACTCATAGTACTGCCAAGCTGTAAACTCACCCATAAATCATGCAGCAAAAAGCTTTGCAAAATGATCTTGAGTTTACCTTGAAACATCTGCGTAGAAATAAAACTAACTCCTACTAAAAAGCTAACTCCCGTTCTAACTATAAACGCTCCGTATAATCCGGTTTTAACTGAAATAGCTTTGCATAATCCGGTGCGGATTATCATGCAGTCGACTGGTATAGATCTTGTACCCGGTTGTTCATATATCACCTGTATGTTTTATATGACTGGTTGTAGACACTTTGTTTGGTCTACCGGTACATATACTCTGTTAGGTCTACTGGTGCCTATTAAGGAGTATGAGTGGTCTACCGGTTTATCGGTGGGATTGATGTTTGCCTTAAACTTATCCAATGACAACTCAAATATGTCAACATTCCCCATCTAATTAATCTTCAGAAAAGCTATGTATTTCACTGTTTTAGTTATTGCTTTTAATGCAACCCCATATACGGTGAGGTCAGAAATTTGCCAATAGGTGCCACTCCCAATGATTTTATAGCTATATCATCCATTCATCTTGTACTTGAGGAAAACATGTGGATGCAAACAAAAAGGTGTGGCGGCTATCAGGCTATAATTCAAACCCTTATTTATATGGGTCTGAGCTTGTTATACTTTATTCCTTGTATAAAAACATTGAACCAAGTCTTTGCCTACTAACTGTCCTCCAAAAGTAAATTCTTTTCTTGAAGAATTAGCTAAATCATCTAAAGACAATTATTTTCTAACTTCTTTTTGTAGAACGATTTGCAGGACACTATATAACTTTGTTACGAATTTCTCAAATTATTTTCTTTGTCTCTTTTATGGTCCTTTCTGACCTTTGTAATAAAATTTATTTGCACTCAAACCAAGGTTGAATTTTTGTTTCTATGTTGCTTAAGGTATTAGACGGTTCACTTTTAACAATTATGGAAAGGGCCTTGAATGGATGAAATATAGCTATAATTTTTTTATTTGCTTATTGATTGGCTTGCAGGCATTACTTTATGCTATAGGATTGGGTAAAGGTGCTATTCCAACAGCTGCAGCAGTGAATTGGGTCCTGAAAGATGGCATTGGCTACCTGAGTAAAATTCTGCTATCTAAGTATGGGCGTCATTTTGATGTTCATCCAAAGGGTTGGAGACTTTTTGCAGATATTTTAGAAAACGCAGCCTCTGGTATGGAGCTCTTAACTCCTGTATTTCCTCACCTTTTTGTCTATCTTGGTGCAGTTGCAGGAGCTGGCCGATCAGCAGCAGGTTTGATTCAGGTATCTTCACTCCTACCACTTTGAAATTTAAAAACAATTATTGATTCTGCATAATAAGGTTTATTTCGATTGTAAATCAGAGTAGCCTCACACTTTTCTTGTAGTTCAGAGAGAAGAAAACTCTGTTACTTATGGCATTGATTCAGATTGTACACATTAATACTTTCAATCTAGTACAGTGTATACTGATTTCTTGTACAGTAGCTATTAGGTGCTTCAATGTCTTACAGTTATATCTAGTAGTTAATAAAGTAGGCATGATGTGTGTGCATTTTAACATCCGACTTATGTAAATAAATACATTGGTTGAGTACTTTCCTTGTCTAGAGGCCTTTTAGTGGGTACAGCTTTTAACTTCACCATAAGCCATTCTAATCTAGATTTAACTGTGTCTAAGAATGGCACAGACTATCATGCTACACGTGATGCAACTAGACTGACTAATGATGCTATATAGAGAGTTATATACAAAGGATTGAGGAGTAAGCAAGGTGAATTATTCTTACATCAGTATTGATGTTTGAAGACATGTGCAAGCATCCTGGTCTTATCTACATGCATAGGAGATGGTGAGAGAATCATTTAGGTTTGGTGGTCCTAAATAGATTAAATGTGGTTTTTTATTCAGAAATTAAGAATACAGTATTAGATTATTTCAGAGTATGCAAAGATGTTATATGGTTACTTACTTTATGTGCCTCTGTGTAAGGCAATAATGAAGAAGACAAATGTAGGCGTTATAAGCCACCAAAGACTTTAAAGAATGTTTACAATATTTCTATTCTACCCTTAAATACCTCGCTACTTTTATAACAAGTGAGGAAAGGTCAACAATACCGATACTGGAGCTAGGAGACCATTATTCAATATGGAAGATGAATAATATGCATTAAAGCATTGTTTAGAGTAGTGGGATGACAATAAGAAGTGGTGCACAAAATCACCATTTGCCACTTCTAAAATTTTAGATAATGGCATAATATATCTGTTCAAGAATAAATGCCTTAAAAACTATTTACAATACCTTATATGGTCAAGGAGATGACATAGATTCAATATACAAAAGAAATGACTACAACATTCAATTAAAAAAAATGGTTGTTCCATTGATAAAAGTGTAAAGAATAAATGCGAAGCTACCATTTTGGGTTTGGGTATGGGGGTTTTGTAAGCGGATTCAGCCAAAAAAATTGGTTTGGGTTCATTTTAGGTTCATCCATACCAAAAAAATGTAAAATTCAGAAATATATACATATTTACAATCTAAAATCAGGAATTAAGTTCAGAATTTAAATATATAATATTAAATTAAATAAAATTAGAATTTTGAAATTTAAATAAAATTTAATTAAATTTAAAACATTCAAGTTCAAATATATTATATTAAATAAAAATATAAAAAATTAATATGATATATAAAATTTAAAATATAAAACTAAATAGCATGATAGGTGTGAATGTTAAGTTTTAACCACATCGACAAAAGAATAAAAAAATAATGTCAGTACATAAATGAACAAATGTTTGGATTTATGATTGTTTGTAGTTTTAAAGTGATAACCAATGTAGTACGGTTAAATTCTATCAACTTTGTCAAAGTGGGGGATGGATTGGACTCCTTAAAGCTAGAATTTGAGGCCCTGATTCAAATGTTTTCCATTGAAGACTGCCAGCAGATGTGCTTGAAAAACTGCTTTGAGTGTTTTCCTTTGACAAGATCTTGGTTGTTGGCTTCTTGCTTGCACAAATTCACCTCCCTCATGTTGTCTTAGGGACAACTATTATTTGTAGAATATTTTTTTCTACAATGCCTTTTTATCTTTGTAGGTTCACGTGGATATGTTGGGGTCCACACAGGTTTTGTTTGGTTTCATTAGGGTTTGTTGGTGATGAACCCATGGATTGTATGCAGCCACTTGTTTGAATCCATGACCACATTGAATTGGGTTTCAACCAGACCTATATACAGAACTTCACTAAAATTTATATAATTAGCATTAATACAATCAAGTATCATTTTTAAAAATATAATGAGAAGAAGAGGATGGCAAAGAGAATGATGACTCACCCTTCAAGAAGTTTAACTTCTAGGAAATGAGATGACACATCACCATGAAAAAAGAGAGGTGTAAAACCTAAGGAACAGGGTGACTCTTCATATGCTAAGTTGCCGGTTCGGATTCCGGTATAGATGCGAGTTTGAGATTCGGGTTGGAAGTTTGTCCAATTTTTTTTAAAGTTGGGTTTGGATTCATTTTAGGTTCGTCCGTACAAGAATATATATATATAATTTAATATAGATATAATATATTTAATATGTATAAATATAGATATCTAATTTTAATTATTATATATCTAATTTTATTTTGATATATATAAATATAATATACATATACTTCGTCATGCCCAAAAATAAACCACACAAAAACGCACAATTTTTTTTTATAAAAATATCTAAAGAACACAATTAAGAGAGCAATGCGGTTGAGACAAAGAGTTACCATGCGAGGGGTATCATGGCCAACGAGGTCATTTGGTGATCCCACACACATACCTTGGTTGACCAACTTCCCTCCACAACATGGTTAGGGTTGACTAACCCTAAGTGATACGATCGAACAAGATGACTGATGGCGTCAACGAAAATAAGTTTAGGAAGAGATTAGGGAATGGTTTTATAACATATGTAAGACGGTTAGAAAGGAAGTTTCAAGTCTAGGAAATTACTAGATAACGTCTCTCTAGGGTTTCTTGAACAACAACAAAAGAATAATTATCGTGTTACTAAGGAACTACATAGGTGTACTAAGTTCACCATTTGCCACTAGTAAAATTTTAGATAGTGGCATAATATATCTGTTCAAGAATAAATGCCTTAAAAACTATTTACAATACCTTATATGGTCAAGGAGATGACATAGATTCAATATACAAAAGAAATGACTACAACATTCAATTAAAAAAAATGGTTGTTCCATTGATAAAAGTGTAAAGAATAAATGCGAAGCTACCATTTTGGGTTTGGGTATGGGGGTTTTGTAAGCGGATTCAGCCAAAAAAATTGGTTTGGGTTCATTTTAGGTTTATCCATACCAAAAAAATGTAAAATTCAGAAATATATACATATTTACAATCTAAAATCAGGAATTAAGTTCAGAATTTAAATATATAATATTAAATTAAATAAAATTAGAATTTTGAAAGTTAAATAAAATTTAAAACATTCAAGTTCAAATATATTATATTAAATAAAAATATAAAAAATTAATATGATATATAAAATTTAAAATATAAAACTAAGTAGCATGATAGGTGTGAATGTTAAGTTTTAACCACATCGACAAAAGAATAAGAAAATAATGTCAGTACATAAATGAACAAATGTTTGGATTTATGATTGTTTGTAGTTTTAAAGTGATAACCAATGTAGTACGGTTAAATTCTATCAACTTTGTCAAAGTGGGGGATGGATTGGACTCCTTAAAGCTAGAATTTGAGGCCCTGATTCAAATGTTTTCCATTGAAGACTGCTAGCAGATGTGCTTGAAAAACTGCTTTGAGTGTTTTCCTTTGACAAGATCTCGGTTGTTGGCTTCTTGCTTGCACAAATTCACCTCTCTCATGTTGTCTTGGGGACAACTATTATTTGTAGAATATTTTTTTCTACAATGCCTTTTTATCTTTGTAGGTTCACGTGAATATGTTGGGGTCCACACAGGTTTTGTTTGGTTTCATTAGGGTTTGTTGGTGATGAACCCATGGATTGTATGCAGCCACTTGTTTGAATCCATGACCACATTGAATTGGGTTTCAACCAGACCTATATACAGAACTTCACTAAAATTTATATAATTAGCATAAATACAATCAAGTATCATTTTTAAAAATATAATGAGAAGAAGAGGATGGCAAAGAGAATGATGACTCACCCTTCAAGAAGTTTAACTTCTAGGAAATGAGATGACACATCACCATGAAAAAAGAGAGGTGTAAAACCTAAGGAACAGGGTGACTCTTCATATGCTAAGTTGCCGGTTCGGATTCCGGTATAGATGCGAGTTCGAGATTCGGGTTCGAAGTTTGTCCAATTTTTTTAAAGTTGGGTTTGGATTCATTTTGGGTTCGTCCGTACAAGAATATATATATATATATATATATATATATATAAAATTTAATACAGATATAATATATTTAATATTTATAAATATAGATATCTAATTTTAATTATTATATATCTAATTTTATTTTGATATATATAAATATAATATACATATACTTCGTCATGCCCAAAAATAAACCACGCAAAAATGCACAATTGTTTTTTTTAAAAATATCTAAAGAACACAATTAAGAGAGCAATGCGGTTGAGACAAAGAGTTACCATGCGAGGGGTATCATG
This sequence comes from Chamaecyparis obtusa, assembly GCA_027943335.1. Taxonomy (NCBI): domain Eukaryota; kingdom Viridiplantae; phylum Streptophyta; class Pinopsida; order Cupressales; family Cupressaceae; genus Chamaecyparis; species Chamaecyparis obtusa. The sequence continues at coordinate 726,964 of BSBK01002072.1, forward strand.
GCCAACGAGGTCACGTGGTGATCCCACACACTTACCCTGGTTGACCAACTTCCCTCCACAACATGGTTAGGGTTGACTAACCCTAAGTGATACGATCGAACAAGATGACCGATGGCGTCAACGAAAATAAGTTTAGGAAGAGATTAGGGAATGGTTTTATAACATATGTAAGACGGTCAGAAAGGAAGTTTCAAGTCTAGGAAATTACTAGATAACGTCTCTCTAAGGTTTCTTGAACAACAACAAAAGAATAATTATCGTGTTACTAAGGAACTACATAGATGTACTAAGTTCACCATCGCGACGCTTTACTAAAGTGGGCAACATTAGTTTTGTCCCGATTCTTGGATTTAAATGTGAGAATAAACATCCCCCATAGAGTTAATATAATACAAAAGGGAAATAATGTGCATTCGTCTCGTAAGTGTAAGGAAACTGGTTAAAGAATGGGAGAGTTCAATTATGTAACTCGTTTAAAATTATTCGCAATTATCCTAATATGAGTGCTAGAAGGATTATAAATTCCAACTAACACGTTTGATCAAATGAATTAAATTCTCATAAATATACATCTTGAATTCATATAAATATTAAATCCATTAGATATAGTTTCATTATAAATTCATATTTAAAATTCATTAACATATGAATTTAATATTACATTCATTTCTTAATTAAAATTTAATATAATAACTTTTACTAACAAAAAATTAAATTCCTAATTCTCCATATATCTAAAGATGTTAACTTATATATATAAATATATTAATTAAACAATATTTCAAAAAAAGTTATTATTTTCAATTAATAATTTGACAATTTAACAAAATAAAATTTAACTATTAATTAAAAGTTATTAATTAATATTAATTAAACTTAATTAAAATAAAATTTAACAATAAAATAATAACAAACTATTAAACACTAAAAAAAACTATTTAAATCCTATTATTCGAGGCCCATTTGGGTGGGGCCCGCACTGCCGACAACAGGTACCCTGCCTGGTAGAGCCCGCTATCCAATGGCAGCGGTAACCCTGCCACTGCAGGGCCCATTGTCCATTGGCAGCGGTAACCCTACTGTGCAGGGCCCGTCGACCAATGGCAGCGGAAACCCTGCTGTGCAGGGCCCGTCGACCAATGGCAGCGGAAACCCTGCCGTGCAGGGCCCGCTACCATGTGGTGCGATTACGGGGGGTTACATCATTGCTTCCCCTCTAAAAGTTATTTATTATTTTTTTGTTTAAATATATATATATTTTCTATAAAGGTATATGAAATACCTAAAGAAATCTAGTTTGTATGCATATATTTTTTTTGTTTATATTTATTTTATTTTATTTAAAAAAAAAACACAAAGCTTGAGGCTCCTTGGGTGGCGACCCAGGTGGGTCCCACCCAAGTTTGACTTGCCTTGTGGGTTGCATAGTCTCTTTTTTTTTAATTTAATTGCCAAGTGGAGTAAGGAAATACTTTTTAATTGACTATGGTATTTGGTTAGTGTATGGGGAATTTTTTTTTTCCCCCATACATTTTCTAGAGACCTGTAGGTCTCTTTTGGTCTTTTTTTTTTTCCTTTCTTAAGCTCACCTCCCATTCAAGGTCTCAAAGAGACCACCCTCGAGCTTGGAGAACCAAGGCTAAATAGGTACACTAATACACAAACTTACAAATGCAAAAATGCAACAAAACAACAAAGAATTCCCACAAGACTTGGCTAAAATATTAGATGCAAGAGCAGGTAGATTTTAATGTATCATTATATTTACACTGAGCAACACGCTCATATATACAACACCGGATATTTACAAAATAGCAAGTATCTAAAAAGAGACTGCTATAAAACGGGAAGCTATCTTGAGCATTAAAAAAGAATCATTCTAAATATTCTAATACCCCCCCATAATGCTCAATCTATCAACAACACCAATAGATTCCCTGAACTTTACAAATTTATCAGAACCGAGAGACTTGGTGAAGATATCCGCGGGCTGCTCCAATGTAGGAACATATAGCAACTGGATGGATTTGTTTTCAACCAGCTGATGAATGTAATGACAATGAGTTTCGACATGCTTGGTTCTTTCATGGAAGACCGGATTCTTTGCCAGTTTGAGCATGCCTTGATTATCACAGAATAGAGGAGTCGGCTCTGTTTGAGGGACATGCATATTCGGAAGCATTCGCTGAAGCCAAACTGCCTCACAGGCTGCCTTAACTGCTCCTTGATACTCTGCTTCAGTCGAAGACATGGCCACCGCTTGCTGCTTCTTACTAGTCCATGTGATAGCACCAGATCCCAAATTAAACACATATCCAGCGGTAGACTTACTATCATCAACAAAGCCGGCCCAATTTGAATCTGTGTAGCCACATAGTGTAGGGTCAGGACTCCGAGTGTACAAAAGGCCATAATCAGAAGTACTGCTTACATAGCGCAGAACACGCTTTGCTGCTGTGCAATGATCAGCCTTGGGAGCTGTCATAAAGCGGGATATGTAGCTTACTGCAAAACTAATGTCAGGTCTGGTGATAGTAAGATAAATGAGACCGCTGACTAGTTGTCTAAACAAAGATTCATCCACAACAGGTGAAGCGGACTGAGTTGACAATTTGAGCCCGGGTTCCATAGGGGTGGAGGCAGGTTTGCAATCTTGCATTTTGAACTTGTCCACAAGGTTTCTGGCATACTTGGACTAAGAAAGGAAGATACTGTGCTCAGTCTGCCAAACCTCAATTCCGAGGCAATAGTTCAAGAGTCCCAAATCTGTCATATAAAAAGTGTGACATAAATCCTGTTTGATTTCAGTGATCAAATGTTCTGAACTGCCAGTAATGATCAGATCATCCACATAGACAACTATAAACAATATAGCGTCACCTACTTGTTTGATATACAAATTTGAATCCGATGGACTCCGCTGAAAACCCTGATCGATTAAGTATCTATCAATCTTCATGTACTAGGCCCGAGGGGCTTGTTTCAGACCATAGAGAGAGCTTTGACAAGTTTACAGACTTTGTGTTCCTAACCAACAACCTTAAATCCAGGGGGTTGTGTCACGTAGACCTCTTCCTGCAAATCACCATTCAGAAAGGCACTCTTAACGTCCATTTGATGGACTTTCCAACCAAACTGAGCTGCTAAGGCAAGGACAAGCCGGACGGTACTCATTTTGGCTGTAGGAGCAAAGGTCTCCTCATAGTCAATGTCTTCTTTTTGTGAGAACCCACGAGCAACAAGACGAGCTTTATACTTGTCTAAGGTTCCATCAGCTTTGTATTTCACCTTGTACACCCATTTGCAACTAATGGGCTTCTTCCCTAAAGGAAGATCATAAAGGGCCAAGTGTGATTTTTTTGAAGACTTTGGAACTCTGCTTCCATAGCCTGTTCCTACTCAGGAATACCGTTAGCCTCAAAATAGGTCTGGGGCTCATAGACACTATGAATGTTAGCCATAAGAGCAAAATTAACTGTAGGTTGTTGTTTGCTCTTATTTTTGGAAGCTCTACCCTCAATGAGCTCATCATCCCTGAGATCACTAATAGTTTTAACCCACCATTTAGGTCAGAGAGTGGAGGAGCCAATGTCTGGAGGGGCTGGAGGAGGCTCAGGAGCAGCAACAGGAGCAGGAAGAGGATTATGTTCCGGAGCCTCAATAGGATCAGCAATAGGAGCCTCATGGTGGGCATCATCTGCATCCTCCCTCCCATTAGGTGAAGCTAGAGGAAGAGGAACACAATGAGGCTGATCCTCAGAGCACTGTTCAGGAGAAGAAATAAAAGGTCCTCGAGTTTCATCAAAAACAACATCACGACTGAAGATAAGATGATGAATGTCAATATCTATCAGTGTGTAGGCCTTATGATTGTCACTGTATCCCGTCGTCATGAGTCTCTGACTCTTGGAGTCCAACTTCGAGCGCTTAGTGTCAGGAATGCAGACATAAGCAAGAGAGCCAAAAATCTTCAGGTGACTGATCCTGGGCTTACGACTAGACCAAACCTCTTATGGAGTCTTTCCTTTAACAGCCTGAGTAGGAGAACGATTGAGGAGGTAGACAGCAGTAAACACTGCTTCTGCCCAATACTTATTAGGAACAGTAATGTGTTGTAACATAGAACGAGCCATCTCAATAATCGTACGATTGCGACGCTCAACAACACTGTTTTGCTGAGGAGTGTGAGGTGTAGTGAACTGGCGTTTGATGCCATGGGTAGCACAAAAGTCGGAGAAAGCAGTGGAGCAAAATTCTCCATCGTTATCTGTTCTGAGAGAAATGATACTACGATCGGACTCTTTTTCAACCAAAGATTTAAACTTCTGAAAGGTACTAAATACATCTGATTTTTGTCTAAGAAAGTAAACCCACATCTTTCTACTAAAGTCATCAACAATGAGCAAAAAGTATTTGCAACCAGTAATTGAAGAAGTATTCATAGGGCAACAAATATCAGCATGAAGTAAATGAAGTACCTTAGATGCATGCCAAGAATCTCCATCATTGAATGGAGTCCGATGTTGTTTGCCAGCTTGACAAGCGCCGCACACTCCAAGATGTTGTGTCTGAATATCAGGTAGGCCAGAAACAAGTCCCTCCGGGACAACTAATACAGGTACTGGATGTTGAGATGTCCATATCGCTGATGCCACAAAGTGCTGAGAGATGAAGTACGAGCTGCCATAGCTATCTCAGGAGAATTACCGGTATCAGTAAGCCGATATAGGCCATGATCTTCTAGACCAGTAGCAATAGTAAGACGAGTCTCTCGATCAATAATGGAACATTTGTGAGTGCTGAACACCACATCCAACTGAGGGGAATTCCTCATGATCTGACTCACAGAAAGCAGATTGAATGCCATACCAGGAACATAGCACACATTGAGGAAGATGAGCTTCCTCCCACTAGACTGTATTTGAACATTTCCTCGGCCAACAATTTTGTATTCCTCACCTCCGCCAAACACAACTGAGTCACTGTATGGAGAGAAATCTGTAAACCAGTCACGCCGATGAGAAAAGTGACGTGACACACCAGAATCGATGTACCGAGCATAAGACCTAGCTAAATCTGAGGGGCTTTTAGCCATAAAAGCGTAAAAAACAGACTCCTGCTCAGACTGTTCAGCAACATTCGCCTGCTGAGGTGACCTACCTTGTTTCCTTTGTTCAGAAGTGATTCTCTGACGACAATCTTTCTTCATATGGCTGTACTTGCGACAGTAGTCACACTGCACATTCTTTTGCTGAGGATTGCCTGAAGGTTGATGGAAACCTCCCTGTGGTGAGGACTGAGATGGTTGAAATTTAGCTGTAAAAGCTTGTTCTTAAGGAGATGAGGAAGCACGGCTACCAAACTGCTGCTTCTAGCGATCCTGCTGTAGGAGTTTGGTGCACAACTTTGGGAATTTCAGGTCAACATTAGTTGAAGTAATGTTGAGAGTTTCTATGAAGTGCTCATAAGATGTCGGCAAACTTTTCAGAGTAATAACTACCATATCTTCTTCCTCCATCTTCCGACCGATAGCATCAAGTTGATCGCGAATGTCCTTAATCTTCCTGAGATGTTCTTGTAAGGACATACGTTCATCCATCATAATGGAGAACAACTGATTCTTCAAAAAGGTTGCGCGACTCTTGTCGGATGTCTCATGCAACTTCTTCAAATATTTCCAGATGTCTGCAGCAAACCTGCCAGAGGGAATCTGAGGCAACTGATCATCTGTGACAGAGAGCTTGAGAAGCATAACAACTTCTCGATTCCGGTCATTAAACTTATCCTGATCTGCTTGGACGGAGGTCGGACGAGACTGTGCCTAGAACAAGCGCATCCAGACGTCGGTACTTGAAGATGGTCAACATTCGTTGCTTCCAGGTGTTATAATTGCTGCCATTAAACCGTTGACTATTTTCTAACATCAGATTGGTCAAAGATGCCATCAGGTACAAACTTCAAGAATGAAATTTAACAGGCACATATTTCAAGACAAATTTCTAGCTGACCCAGAAAAATTTGATAAGTACCCAGAAAAGCTAACAGAAAACCCAGAAGGAATTTGAAGTCAAAATTCAAATGCAGATTCGGGCGTTTACAGCTAGTAAAATACGCAGACAGATCTTGCTAAGATGCAAGATTTGTAAAAGAATGTGATTTGCAAAGGTCGCAAATACAAAGATAGTCAGATTGCGGGCCACAGATTGAGCTTTCAGATGCAAATCAGATGTCGCGCTTTATGCAGAAACGATAAATGTCGCCAAATGTGAATAGCCCACAAAGGACACAGGAATCCCGTTATTGTTCTTTGCAAAAAAACGACACCAAAAAACTGGTGTACAAACTCCCAAAGTCGTGCGTGGAGCAAGTGCGGATGTCGCGGTTGAAAGAATGCAAACTGGAGTTGTCAGGAATAGACGAAAATTGCCACAGGAAACTTCAAAGAAAATTTGCTACATAGATAATTTCGAAAATGAAATTATGCAAATTTTATTCGAACAAAATAGCTTGCTTTGATACCATAAAATATTAGATGCAAGAGCAGGTAGATTTTAATGTATCGTTATATTTACAATGAGCAACACGCTCATATATACAACATCGGATATTTACAAAATAGCAAGTATCTAAAAAGAGACTACTATAAAACGGGAAGCTATCTTGAGCATTAAAAAAGAAACATTCTAAATATTCTAATATTGGCTTCACAAATGGGTCACCTATAACCCATTGAAATAGGGTGAAGGTGGACTTTTCCAAGGAGGAGAATGCCATTCCAATATACATTTTCCATCAAGAGATTTCCATACCTTCCAAAGGCTACATTATCACAATTTTCATACATAGATTTCATCTTTATCACCCCAAATGCAAAGACTACAACATGTCTTCATGGAACCCATAATCCATGAAAATTTCTCTCTTCTCCAAGAGAAGAGACTCTCAACTACAATGGAAAGTCCAACTAACCCCTTCACCCAAGGCTATCACTTCCCTTCCCAAGGGTGAGTGATGCCTTGTGCACCCATGAACAATCATACCAAAACAAAGCAACAAGAAAGAGATGCAAATTCCATATTCACTCATACCCAACAACACAACAAAAATTTACATAACAAAGAAAGCATGCATTTCTACATATGCATTCTACACAATAATATCCTAAATAAAATTTACAAAGAGATAACTCCTTCATGGCAAGATCACCAACCTTGGTCCAATGCAAATGGTAAGAATGAAGTTGAGAAGAACCCTTTTTCCTTTTCTTTGTCTTTCTCCCTTCAACTCCAAACCCTAAGTGTCTCTAAAATTAGAGAGTGGGTGAACACCCACTAAGTCTCTCCAAGCTCTCTAAAAAGGCCTCCAAATCCTACTCATGTTCTAGCAATAAATGAGACATGACCACTAGTCCTTGACCTTACCTCTTGTCTCCCTCCTTTTAATGGTGAGTTTAACAAGGAGTGTGGGACAAGTCAAATGCATGTGGCCTTCTCCATTTTCGCCACTCTTGAAGAGTAGCCTTTTTGGAGGGTCATAATTGTGATCTAGACCTTCCCATAGGCAAAATCTAGCCCCTAACTCAAGGTACCCCCATATGGCTAGCTAATTTTGACCAAAAATGCACTCTAGGGTCACTTAACCCCTCTAAAGTTCAACCTAAGTTTGAATCCAAATTTCAACTTGATGTGAACCCTACACAACATCTACATGCAAGTGGGGTTAATAAAATATCCTATTAGGTTAGGTGCTTCTTGCCAAAACCCTAATTGACATGTCACCATCCACATAGACATCACAAGTGTCAAGTGACACCATAAAATATACTTCACATTTACAAATGACATGTCCAATTAACAAAATAAATTTAATCTAGTAACATACATACAAATTACGTTTACAAATAAAATCACATTACGAGGTTTAAATCTCTTCATTAGATTAAACCTTGGCTTACTCAATTGCACATATGTTTAGCCCTGATTCTCCGAATAATTCCATGGTTTTCTTTCCTGCACACTAACTCGAGCATCAGTAGTCCAAGGAAATAAAATCACATATGAATATATACAATTCAATGTTACATAATTTGCAGACATTATTCAATATGGAGAATTCAATTTCCAATTACAATTTTCATTAAAGTAATGCTCAAACATAGTACTTACATAATTCTAACATCATGACATATTATCCATGCTATTTCTTAAACTTTAAAGCATAATCCATGAAATAATCAAATCTAACCATGATTAAGTCTTCCTCATCAAAACACATATCTAAGTATGTATAACAAGATCAACAATATGTTCTAGGTTCTAATCTGCATCATAAATAGAACCCACATAATATAGTCATCATCATCATAAGACATAATAAAATGAGTCACTATCAGTCGATCAGAAAGTGTATCAAAATATAAGGTCATACAGTATCAAAATGCGAACGTATCAATAGTGCTATGATGGGTGGGGGTGAGGCCTCACATACTTTATTTATAGATTAAAGTATAATTAGATATTATGTTATATAATATAATATAAAATCTAATATATTATCTAATTTTAATTTGATATATAGAAATATAATATAGATATACTTTAGTTATATATTACCTATTAATTATTTAATTCAAATTTATTATATTTGTAATAAATCAAATGTTAATATACTCCAATGGATAAACATTTGATTTATTATAGTCCAATAGATTAACGTTAATACTTAATACAGTCCATCGTTAAATATTTTTTCGTAATATTTTCCGTAATTATATAAAATAAATGTGTAATATATAGGCGATTGTAAACAAAAGCCTCATGCCCATTGGCATCATAGCTACCAGCGGATCTGCACTATAGTCAGTAGTTGGTAAAGATATGCGCATAGCTTTCATTTCTAGAAAAAGTTTGGGATCGAGAGTTTGTAGTTCCATTCCAAGGTGCATATCCATATTCATAGCCAGTAGATCTCGTTCCACCCACGACATAAATAGAGGCCGTCCATGCAACCTTTACCTAAAGCAAGAAACAAGATGAGAGGGAAAGTTGAAGCCTACCCAATCTACTCTATCCTCCGCACTCAGTGTAAATACAGCCAAATATTTAATTACATAATAAATAAAATGTTTATCCATTGAAACGTTGTTGAAATTCCATCCAAATTCTGCCCGGGCTCGTGCGGCTGTTTAAAAAGTCATACAAATTCCATCGAAATTCCTCCAAGGTCCCGCACGACGAATTTGCAACGAATTACCCAGTTAGACAACGAATTTCCAGTGAATGTGAACCGATTACGAATTCCAACCAAACCGACTTTCGAATTTGGGGTGTGCTGAGTGAATGTGGTAACGTAGTTCATATGTAATGTCCCTTTTTGGGACCATCTTATATTTTGCCCTAAATTCACAAATCTAAATGAGACAGAGCAAAATGTAGTCAGAGATATAATCCTTACTCAAGAATAAGATGAAATAATCTTGTTTAGGAAACTTGCAACTAAATTAGATAATAATATGTGTTGACCCCACATCTTTGTTGTCCTTGTTGAGAAAAATACATGAACTCGAAATGTTAAGGATCATTACGAATCTTCACTTGGATCACTCATTTATGTTGATTAATTTGAGTTTGATTATTAGTTCATAACTGTTAAGTTCACATAGCGGTTACGTTCAATTAGGTTCATCTTATCAACATGATTCAGATTTCTTGTTAATCAAGTCAATACCAAGGCTATCAATAACACGTCTCTTAAGTATTTGTAGTTTGCGCTAACAATACATTTGGTTCATATATAAAGGAGAGATATTTGGTTTATATGTGAGAAGGAAGGTTATGTTGACAATATAAGTCACAAGTTGTGACTATGGCATTAACAAAGTTGTTTAGTGCTGGGACCTTTTGGTCGGTCCCTAGCCACATTTCAACATAAGCAAAAAGACGTGAAAATGCCACTTTAATGTGGCGGTAGTGGGTGTTTATGAGAGGTGATTCGAACACATATTTGGTGCATCAAGCACTGTATTTGTTAAACACATCTTATCACTGCATTTGTTAAAACACATCTTTTGTTTTGGATAGTTATGGTTAACTATGAGTTAACCCTGGCTCTATTGAGCTAGGGCATCATAGTATGGAATGATGGATTCTCTTGCAAAAATGGCAGACAGTTGTAAACCAACTTGAGATGGCAGTTGGAAGGAAGAGGAATGGAGCAGTTTTGGGTTTGATTCTTTGAGCAGAGATACATGGGATTCTATCAGGTGTATGATTTCTAATCTTTTCATTTTGAGTTCATCTGCTTGTTGTTAGTTGAAACACATATTTCTTAAGTATGTTTTAGTTCTGTGTTTACGTCATTATGTTTTAGTTCTGTGTTTACGTCATTTTGAAAAAGATTAATGTTTCTTTCAAGTTTATCATAGTTGGTTGTATAACTATCATTCGGCAGATTTGATAGTTTTTCTTCATGGTCATACTTGCTTTGTAGCATGTATCTTCTATGATACATCACATACTTTCAAATAGAAATGTCATTAATTTCTGGGTTGTGTAAAAGTCTTGTTTATTTGTTTAAACCCTAACGAGGGCATTCATTTGTGCATTCATATACATTCTTTCAAAGCAATCCATATTAGGGTTTATATGTTTAATCTTTTGTTACCCATGTGTAAATGGATCAGATATATATATATATATATATATATATATATATATCATTTTAAATTTTATATTATCAGAACATGATGCAAATATATGTTCTCAAAATTATTGAACTAATGCCCAGTTCGAAAGTTTGAATTGAACTGCTGTGAGAAATATTGTCTATCATTGATTATCGCTGAGAGATGATCTTCGTATATCTTATCAATCTGCTTGTCATTCGAATGGAAGATGGCAATGTTAATAAGTATGAAGTCGGTCTCACTTAGAGACACGACTCTGTGAAACCGACACAAGTTCCACATAGGGTCATGTCTCTATGTGAGACCAATGAGTTAAGTATAATGTAATAGCATTAATATCAAGCCACAACGATAATTAGATAATAGGATCATTAATTAGTGTAACATGCCACGGATTATATGTATAGTTAATAACTATTATTAACTATACATATAATCGGTGATCTTCACCAATAAATTAATCAGTTTATTAATACACAACAGGAATCTATAATGATATTACATTATGACAATAGTAATCATAATGTAATATCATTATCAATAATCAGATCTGCAGATGGTAAAGGATAGAGATCAAATGTTTAAGGCTGATACACCACTTATACATTTGATTATATTGGTTAGAGTAATCCGACCGAAGCTATATATCTTTAACACTCCCTCTTAGCTAGGGAGGAGCATTTCTATCCTTGTAGTGAACACAATATATCCATTTATTGTGTGAGAAAGATATCACCTAACCGTGATATCAGGAGTTATGGCATGTCCACGAATATCAAGTCACATGATATCCACCATAAACTCACAGTGTAATATCCATCATTATGGCATGTGCACAGATATCAAGTCACACAATACCTACCATAAAGATATTAACTCATGGCATATCCACGGATATTAAGTCACATAATATCCACCATGAATATCTTAGTAATACCATTCATCATGGCTTATCCATAGATATCACGTCTCATGGTATCCACCATTCAATTGATATTGCTTAAGATATAATGTGGTTAAGTAATATTGTAAAATCATCACTAGATAATTATACTTATATAATATGGTAGGCACCGATGAGTTAAGTATAATGTAATATCGTTAATATCAAGCCACAACGATAATTAGATAATACGATCATTAATTGGTGTAACATATCACAAACTATATGTATAGTTAATAACTATTATTAACTATACATATAATCGGTGATCTTCACCAATAAATTAATCAGTTTATTAATACACAACAGGAATCTATAATGATTTTACATTATGACAATAGTAATCATAATGTAATATCATTATCGATAATCAGATCTGCGGATGGTAAAGGATAGAGATCAAATGTTTAAGGCTGATAGGCCACTTATACATTTGATTATATCGGTTAGAGTAATTCGACCAAAGCTATATATCTTTAACACCATGTCGGGTATGTCGTTCCTTTTCACAGTTATTCATTGTTGGTGAAATTTGTTAGCTCAACTGTCATGTTGACAGTGAGGTTACTGTGATACATCTATGAGTAATGTCATCGAATACATTGTGTCGCATATCATCGTATGCCCAATGACATTGAATATTAGTGACATTGTGTATGGTGCATTACATATCTTTGAATGCACAGTTATATTTGTTATAGTCTACATTGTTTGTAAGGACACTGTTCATTATATGTTTCGGTCCTTGCATGTGTTTCAAGGGCATACTTAGATGCACTCATGTGAAAAGATTATGATGTTATACAATTAGCAATTTTGAAGTTTCTATGGCAAGCATGCATAGTTACTTCATATGGGTTACATTACATTATGATACAGTTAAAGATATACATGTATAATGGATTATGGCAATTCGGTTTTGATCAGACAGTTAAGTCTGAAGTTCAAGTTTTACTTTGGTACTTGAATTCGAATATTGATGATAATAACCATTTGGATATAAGTTCATTTTAGTTGTTTATTATTTTCTGAGAAACATTAATCAGATTATGTATGCAAGAAAGCGACATGTTATGAGATACATACTATGATGGTCATCATTCATACTGTCAATCAGTTTATGAATTGGTTTCAAGCAGCTTGATTTCAGTTTGCTTTCCAATCAAGAATAGTTATTTATATCATAGGACTAGTTTGGTTTGATGAATAGATGGAGATTATCATTTGAGTGTTTATTGATCAAATTTTTGAAATTGTTGTGCACAATCAGTTTGTAGACAAGAAAGATTGATTGAATTTGAAATCTGTGATTAGACATTATGCACTACTGAGCATAAGGACACGTGTTATGCTCAATATTGTATGGTGTGTAGTTATAGGGGTCAAATAGCAATCAGATTTCCCGATCTCTGTATGTAGAAAGTTGTATCAGATTTGAAAATCCATTAAGACAGATTGTAATAAAGCCAGGGAGGCATATAGCTAGTGAGGCACAAAAGACCAGTGAGGCATTGTAATTGTTAGTGAGATAGCATCAGCGAGATGTACAAATTAATTTAAAGGATAAAGCCAGTGAGGCTAATTTTGAGTGGTTTTTTACCCGAAGGATTTTCCACTCAGGACAATCATTGTGTCATCACTTTGTGTATGATGTGTGCTTTTTGTTATTTGTTTTGATTTAACATTGCCCAAATCTATTGAAGTTTTTATTTTAAAGGAAGTAAAATCTTATATTGTCTGTGATTACTGATTCACCCCCCTCTTAGGAATCACCGTACTCAACCAATATAATCATTATACATGTAATACATCCATTTTGTAGGGTTAAGAGAGAAATACACTTGTAACACATAATTTTCATGGGCTCAACCATAACGAGGGTTGAGATAGGAATGACATGATGAGGTGCCCTAATTATCCCCGGCCCTAGGCCCAAGAGCAGAAACTCTGTCCCCTTGGGCTTCATGTGTTATCAACCATGCTCATGAGGTGGCATACCTAGCGGAGCCTATACACCATCCCCCTTCATCATGCTATCCTTCTCTCCTCTTATGATTGAGGATCCCTTTCTTAGTTGCCTCAATAACTAACCCATATAGGCTTAGAGGGAAGATTGCAGTAGGGTGCCCTTAATTCACCTCTAGGCCCAAGAGTAGAATCTCGGCCCCCCTTGTCCTCATGCGGTTCTCAACCAATCTCATGAGGTGGTGTACCTAGTGAGGCCTCACCGTTCCCCCTCCTTGCACTTCCTTTCCTTCCCTAATATGTTTGATTATTGTAGGTGTATGATTTTGTCAATTGTATAAATACTCATTTACATTGCATATGCCTTTTATAAGCATATAGATATATTAGAGATAAAGTCTGCAAAATATATAGACATTCACATCTATTCAAGTATACACAAGGAGTACAACTATTCCTTTATACCACGATGACTGGAGGTTTTATTGTTACAACTTGATTTGCTGCTGTTCAATGGTTATCTCTGCTTCTTATTTTGTGTATCTCTGCTGCCTTGTTCACTTTTTTCTGCTGTATATGTATTTGTTTCTTCTGCTGGTTGACGATGCCTTGGAGTTGATCCTTAGATATGTAATGTCCCCTACTCAGAGGCTGCCAATTTTCAATGGTTAATGTACATTATTATGCATCTAAATTGAATTTATTTTAAGAAACAATGAATAATTCATAATAAATTTAATAATTAGTACACTTAAGCCCGATTCCTTCTTCTCTCTTAAACATGCCAACCTTAAGGAGGATGGAAATTTCCATGTTACAGGGCGCTTGACACCAATCTAGAAGTAGGCTTCCTCAAGGCATTGGGACTGCATGTTTGTACCCATCTCAGGATCTTCCCTTAAGGCATTGGAAATACATATCCTTACTCATCTTGGAATTCGCCTATCTTGTGAGGATTTACTCTGCCTCTCCCGAATTGACAGAAACCTATCCTCTTAAGGGGCTATAGTAAGTGATTAAGGAATAGATTATAAACATTCTAATTCCTTTGTATTACAATATATATATATATATATAGTCATTATTATTCTGAAATATATTTTTCTATATCTATATATCTTGATAAGCCCCTATTCATAATAGATGGAATATCCTAGGTATTATCTCCTACTTATATATATTTATATATATATATCCTATGTATTATCCTTGAGACATATATATATATAAAACTAGGTAGCCGATTTGTAGCTCCCAGGCTTGGAGGCGGATGTGGAAGCGTTAGGATGCGGAGGCAGAGCCGGGTGCCCTGTGGATGCTCCCAAGAACCGCATCCTGGGCCCCTGGATGCTCTGTGGATGCTCAAGTATAGAATATATCACACCTTATTTGCCTCATCATAGTGTTGCTTAGAATCAATTTGGTAAGCACCCAAAATGGGATGTTACAGTTGCTGTGGTTTGCTCAAGGAGCCGATGTTATGGTTTAGTGCCTGTGTTGGAAGTTGCAGGGAACAAACTTATTCATAGGGACTAAGCTGACCAATAACATCTCTAGGGATGTTCTTGAAATGCGGTCAAGTTTCTAGTTACTGTTGGCTGGGCGTGGGATGTTTCTCTGCCGTCCGTTAGTGGCTGTGAATATTCCTGTGCCATGTATATTGCTTTCCCCTATTTCTCTGGGGATGACCCTCCTCCAAATCTCTAGTTGCAGAGACTAGTAGCGTACATCCCCTTTTTGAATGGGTACTCTATTCCCATTAATATTCATGTGATGCTTTTTCAGAGACACATGTCATTTGAGCATGGCTTACCATCGGCTGCAGTTTTAATATATTAAATTTTTAACATTCAATATTATTTTATTTGGTTAGAAACTTAGAATGATTAAAATATTAATATTACAATAATTAGATTAATGTTAAAAAATGTATAAGAAATCAGTCATTATCATTATATCTATCTATTTTGTAATCATATTATATTTATATTGTAATTATATTATAATTATTTGTATTAAAAACATTATATTATTTATCTATTTTTATATGTTAATATTATTATTTATTAACTAAGTTCTTTATTATTAGTCTTTTTTTAATAAAATTCAAGTGTTCAACTATTATTAAATCCTATTTCAAATTCACTATTATTAAATCAGTAATGATCTTGAACTTGCAGCAGTTGGAGATGATGAGGATTTTTTTGAGAATCCTTATGATTCTGATTAGTGAACACTGAATCTTGATTGATAAACATTGAATCATGAAATACATTTTGATTTTGTAATTGTAATGATTTTCTGATTTGCACTGGAATCGTGAACATAGACGTATATGATATGGCTTACTAGTTATTTGAATATTTGTAAACTATCAATTGGCATTTAATATTTATCTTGATCAATGATGAAGTATCATACTATCAAATATATATACGCATCCAAACCCCCCCAATTTTTTTTTTGTGCATCCACGCACCTGCACCCCGCACCTGAATTGGTAACTTAGATATAAAATACAACTAACTTATTTGTATATATTCTTCAAGCTTTCCTATTTACCTGTTTGCTGCCTGACAGTATTATTGGGGCAGTATTATAATATGGTCTATATGGACAACATTCCAACTACTTATCTACGTAGCATGTAACAAATAATCAAAGCCTGCGATCCTATTTATATTCGGCAATGATAACTCCCTAACTGCAAGCCTATTATAATATTCTATATTTTAACTTCTGCCAGCAAAGTCCAAGGCTTTATAGCCTGGAAGCCCTGTAATTTAGTGGCGGTTAAGGATATATTAATTTCCAATGATCTTATATTGATTGTTGGTTATATCATTTCTGCTGCAAGTAATTTTGTTTCTTCTATCCCTGACCAACCGTTCTTCCTTCTGCCATCTCTATTTCCTATATATCTTATACTTGTGCGTGGGTCTTAATGGCCACGTCCCTTGGTCAAAGGCCACTGTGGATGGATCAGTGCTGACCCAGGCGACACTTCTATTTGCATCTGTAAGTGCCGTTCATCTTATAACTTTATTGATATGTCATTATTAATATTAAGTGAGTATTATGAATGCTACCAATTACTTATATTGACTAGTAATATTGTTATTTAATTATATGTTGATTTATATCATTAATTATGTATTGATTATATTATTAATATTAGTCATGGATTTATATTAATACTAATTATTTATTGATTAATATTGATTAATGAATTATAATGATTAATTGATTAACCGTATGTGGATTAATATTATTAATATTGTATGGATTGAGTATATATTAATTAATAATGATCAACAATATTGATCAATATATTGGTTAATAATATATCATTAATTAATTATATTAATCAATAATATTGTATTGATTAATAATAATATTATATCGATTAATGATATTATTAATATTGATTAATGTGGTTAAGTAAAGATTTTAACAATACTTGAATAGTATATATATATATATATGCTCTTAGAAATATATTTATATTATCGATTAAGGCTCATGACAAGATATATTATATCTTCCCCTTTTGGGATGGAAGAGACATGTCTCTTCCCACATCATCCCTTTATTTGCACCTCTTCTATGATTGCACCCCTTTGTAAATCTGTTTTTTATCAACTTAATTATATTACATCTTTTGTGGGTTGGCCCTTTGGCTATATCGCACCCCTCCTTAATTAAACATTGTCATATAAGTTGTTTTAATTAGTGTCATCACTGTTTGTAACCAATGATGGGTGTCTTAATGAAATCATCCCTTAACAGATGATTATCTTTCCTTAATGATATCACTGCTCTTTTCTGGGCATTGCTGCTTAAGTTCCGAGTTAAACAGATCACTGTTTTTTTTCTGGGTCTATCGGGCATTGAATATTGCACGGGCCATATCAACCATGGGGAATGATTGTAGAAAATTGTGAAGTCTTATTTAATATGACAATTTCCTATTAGATTAAATATCTTATTTATCTATTGTGACAGGGACATGACATCATAGTCCAAAACGGACAAGCAAAAATAAACCTATGTAAACAAACTACCTAAGTTTAAATTATGGTGTAATGAATTCATAACTATACCAACACCCCACTTAAGTGCTACTTGGCTGGATAAAAATGAGTCTTCACAAGACAGTGCTATTTTAGGTGTCCATTTACAACAGAATCCCCCATAGAAGGATAGAGTCCTTCAAAATGAAGACAGAGGAAGTCCCCAAAAGAAGAGAGAAAAGATAAGGAGGACTAAGTAGCTTCCCAAACCGTAGACAAAAGCTTGTGATCACGTTCAACATACTTAATTTTTGTGAAGGGCTTGATTAAGATGTTTACATCTTGATCCGAAGGAGGACAAAGCTGTCATTTGATGACCTCCTCCTGAATGAGCTCTCTAATATAGTTCATATGGACCTTAGTATGTTTGGTCCTTTGATGGTTGATCAGGTTCCTTTAGATCTAGATGGCATTATGATTATTACAATGGATGACTAAAGGTTGATGGAAAGGAACACCAAACTCTAAAAATTTTCTCCAGCTAGATGTCCTCTATGGCTGCATAACTAAGTTCTCAATTCTCAACCTCGGTGGAAGATAGAGCAATAACATGTTGCTTCTAGCTCGACTAAGTTTTTTTAACTTGATGCAGACTTATGATTGTTAGAATCACCAGCCTCGTCTAAATCTATTTATTCTACCAAACTTGGGTCTTTGCATGCTGTGTAGGGTATCATATATTTGTGTGTGCCCTTAAAGTAGTGCAATATCCTTTTGGCAGGTTTCTACTTAAGCTCATATGGTTCTAGCATTAAGCAAGAACCATATCAATGTCATAAGAAATGTTAGGCCATGTGTGAGCTAAGAAGATGAGGATCTTAACATGTTGGCAATACAAAGTGGCGTAAAACAATCTCATAGGTTATCAAGATTTAGACGATTTTGTTTTTGTTTTCCTTATATCTAAGTTAATCACCTAAGCACTTCATAGGGATAAGCATATGTAGCCAGGATTCATGTGTGTTTTTAACACATTGTTATTTTAGAGTAACTACTCTTGAATGAGTTGCAACACAAGTTTGGGTTTAAAACAAGTTGTTGGGACCAATCATTATGTGTCAATATTTGGAAGGACAACATGTTGCCTTGCAACAACAAAGTGGTAGCTAAACTTAGCGCTTACTAAATGCCCTCGACAATGGATGGTCCGTATCAAGACACTCAAAATTGTGTGTAATATTAAAATGAGCTTATTTTCCTTGATTAGCTGTTTGACCACTAGGTCACTTGAGACATGACATGTGGCTTTCCTTGATTGATTCGATCCTTCAACTTGGCTACTTGGACAACTTAGACTTGTGTACTTTTAAAATGAGAGCGTTATGAACTCAATTTTACTTGATACTTTGAGTTTGTAAAATTCAAGGCTTTAGGATTAAGGCCACAATGGACGTGAGAATCCTAGTAAAATAGAACATAACATATGTTGGGTTTGGCCTTAATGTGATTTACATCAACATCTTCTTTTGGGACACATGTTAGTATGTAGTTCACTTGAGTTATCCATGGTTGGTAAACACTTTGAGAAATTGACATATATGCACGTCTACGAGGCTGGATTGTAGGCTTCTAGAATTTCCACAGTTAAACCAAAATGCTTCCATTTTTGACACTACTGAGTACTGCCGGCAATCAATCACCTCTTCGTTGTGGGTACACCGAAAGGTTAGATTAGTTGAAGAGCACATTTAGCTCCAACAAGATATACTCTCTAGTCTCTGGGGAAATTTGACAATGACACAAAATAGAATGAAGCAACATGCTGATCAACACTGCAATCAAAGGACTTGATGCAGAAGAGTGAGTATTTTTGCAATTACAACCATATGACTAGATGTTTGTGAAACAACATAAGAAGGATAACAAGATTACGTATAAGTATTATGGCCCTTATAAGTCTTTTTTGAGGATTGGTAGTGTGGTGTATAAATTGGAGTTACCTAAGTAAACAAACAATGCAGCTTAGCCTTTTCATGTTTCTTGCTTGAAGAAGGTTATTAGACAAAGAGTTTCAGCCTAAATTGAGTTACTAGAGCTTCATGAGGAGAGCAAAATGATTTTGAGACCTAAGGGAATCTTTCAAACATGCACTAAGAGGTTGTGGATGAGGGTGATCATAGAGTATTTGATCAAATGGAAGAATTATTCAGTCAAAGATGCTATGTGGGAAAATGAAGATTTTGTGAAATTAGCATCCATAGTTGATCTACGTTGAAGACAACACTTCTCTGAAGAGATGAGCATGGTATGCCCTTACCCATTGATTGTATTAGGAGATATGTAGCTCATTTGTGGTTAGCATAACCCTTAAATTAAGTTATATAATCATTTATATAGTCTTAAATAGGTATTTTGGTTGTCTTGGTTGGTATCCAAGGCATAAGTATGGTATATAGAGGTAGTAAGTGGTAGTTGATCATTATATTTTGACTTCTATCCTAGTTGAAGAGTTTTGGAGGTTTTCCCTCTCAAAGTGGCTTATTGTTATATGTACAGTCTACTCCTATTATATTTCCAACTATTTGTTGTTGCATTCTTTCACTATGGTAGCTCTTTTCATTACATGATGACTTGATCCAATTTTGTTGGAATGTTGTAGTTTAGATTTATCTCCATCGGTTGAGAAGTCTTTGTAACTTGTGAGGTATCCAAAAAAGTTGGAAAGTAATAGAGTAGTAGTTCTACCTTGAAGAATGGATGCAACCCAAGGTAAGAAGGTGGATTGAGCTCAAAGTTGCTATCTCCTATTTGCTTGGGGATGGCGTACAACTTGTATGAAAGTGGGCAAAGTTTGTGGTAAGCTCTTGGTATTTCCTTTTGTAGGTGTTACTAGACTTGATCACCAACCTGAAAGGTATGTAGTGCCCAATGCTTATTATGGTGCTTCTTGTAATTTGCATAAGCTTGTTGTAGAATGACTTGTACTTATGTTGAATGTGCTCAATGATTTGAATGACTTTGTCAAGAAGTGGAAGGAGTTATTGTTGTTGTTGGAGGAACATGGTAAGTTACGTTAATGGGCACCAAAGGTTAAAAACAAAGTTGTGTAGAGCTTAGATGTAGTTTTGTTGATGAAAGGCAAACTTTAATCTTAGGTGCATTATTTCTTCATGTTGTGCTTTGAGAAGATGCACTATCATCCTATTTATCACTTTCGTTTGTCCATTAATTTGGGGACACAATGGTGGAGTTGTTCAACATTGTGCGTAGCATTGACCAAATCGCTTTTCAAAAAGAACTCAAGAACCTTGTATCTCTATCTAAAAAGATAGTTTTTGGGATTCCAAAGTGGATCTAGACATGTTGAAAGTACAATTGAGTTGTTTTTGGAGATGAGATTGCCTTCTTGCAAGAAATTAAAATTGCCATCTTTGAGAATCTATGAACACAATCATTACCATGCTTGGTAGTAGGGTAGCCTAAGAGGAAGTCCATGGAAAGAGATTCTCACAATATCATTGGAACTAATAGAGTGTGTACAAACTACAAACCTTTCTTTTTTTTGATTAGTTTGGCAATTGCACATGCATCACTAGACATGATGTATGGTGACATTATATTTGAGTTGTGGCAAAAAGAAGCACTTCTGCAACGTTGCAACAGTCGTTCAGCTCCAAAATGTCTTGCAACCTTTTTGAAATGAGCCTCCCATATCAATTTTGTCTTTTTGCCTCTTCCAAAACATACGAGTGCCCATGGTGGTGAGGAGTCCATTTTGCACAGAAATCTAGAACTAAATTATTGCAAATTAACTTTTGTTAGATGCTTGAAAAATCCTCATTAGAAGGATACAATTTTTACCATATGTAGACTTCATGTCCACACATGTCAAGAATAGAAAGGAGAGCTTGAACTGATTGACGACTAAAGACAATCTGTGATTGGATTAACACTTCCCTTTTAATGCTTGATCTTCAAATGGAATTCTTAAAGACAAGAAGACCATTTTGATGCTGCTCTTGCTGCAACTTGTCGCATGTCTGCAAGATTTAAAGCAACTTATGACCTATTTGGATTGCAATCTTATTACCCAAGATATAATGCTTCCAGTGCTTAGATGCATGAACAATAGCTTAGAGCTCACAGTCATATGTTGGGTGGTTTCTTATCAGTGTAATGAATGTCTCACCATGATAAGCAACCAGGTGACCATGTTGAGGGAAGATTGCTACAAGTGCATATTCCAATGCATTAGTTTTGATCTCAAATGGTTGTTGATGAGTTGATAAGGCAAGTAGTAGCATAGAATAGAGTCCGCATTTCAATTTTTTTCGAATGCTTTTTGTTGTGCAACTGACCTAAATGAATCTTTCTATAGCTTCTCCTTTGGTAACTTGGTTTAATGGGCAAGTCTCATGAGAGAAAATAAGTACAAATCCCTTGTACAAATTTGTCAAACCAAAAAAGAATTAGAACTTTGTGAGATTCTTTGGTTGTGTCCAATTTTGGATGAATTGAATCTTGGCCAAATCCACTTGCACTCCATGTATCCTAGATGGTGTATGCACCACATAGAAAACAAACATTTTTCCATCTTTGCATACAACTTATGTTCCCACAAAGTGTTAAGCACATTGCTTGATATGGTGCGTATGGTCATCCCACATTTTGGTGAAGGTAAAGATGTCATCAATGTAGATTGTAACAAATAAAATAGTGAATGGCTTGAGGATATGGTTCATCATCTACTGATCACTTTAACAATTCTTCTTTTGACTTAATGTTTGTAGGTTCAATAGGGATTTGATGATATCGAAACTTGGGATTAATTTTTGTGAAGAACTTTGCACTGCAAAGATGTTCCGGTGACTCCTTAAAACTTGGAAGAGGGCAGCAATTTTTTTTGTGAACTTGTTGAAAGGATCATAGTCGATGCAATAGCCTCCTTTGTGCAAGCACACTTTCCCTGTTGCAAGGCTATGAGCTTATAATGTTTCCATTTTTGAGTTGTCTTGCAGTGCAGTTGTTTTGACTTTCTAGGTTTGTGTCAACTTGATTAGAGGGGTATTTTGATGTTACAAGTGAGCTTAGATGGTTTAGTGGAGTTGTACGACATTTTGTCATTTTCAGATGTTATTTCTGGCTTTCGGTTTGGCCTCCAAGATTCTTGGAGGGAGCATCTATTTTTAACCTTGTTGGATTTGTTTATCATCGTTCATCATTGAATCACTCTTATGTATTCAGTTTTCAATTCTGATGCATTTCAACCATTTTTGTTGCTTGGGTGTAATTTAGAACTATATTTGATTAATTTCACTAAGGTTGCCATTTTAATTAAAATAATTTATTGGGCACCTCACTATTATAGCTCGTTGGAAAGAGAATAAGAAGTTTTAAATGATGAAACGCTAAAAGGTGACTAAGTGCAAAAAATATTTAAAAAGTAAAATAAATCACTTTTTGGAGTTACAAGCCTTATTTAATTACTAAAGTAGTTTTTAATGGAATTTGTGGAAAGTTCTCAACAATGCTTACCAATAAGAGGTTTAAGAGCTCATTTGGCATGTTGAAGTTTACTTTTTCCCTGCCTGAAACCCTTTTAGTTATGGAGATTATATTTTGTTCATCTCAGCCTTCTTGAGGACAAAAATCTTCTAACTGTTATCCAGAAAGGCTTATGGTTCAGCATATCCATGCAGTTGTTTTGACATGATCAAGAGGCCTGCCAGGACGATGAAAATTGAAATGTTGATGCTAAAAATAAAACTTTACAATTTTATTTTCTCTAATATAATTATTGGCGCTTTTAATGTCATTGGTCCTAATAACTTTCATTTTCATATGTTATATAAAAAAGTTGATATCCTATCTAGCCAAATATTTTTCACCAAAAACTTGAATATATAATAAGTTCAGAATTGCTCTCTTGAATCATTAAGTGAAGTGTAATTGAAGTGCAGCTTTGATATCTTAGAAGGAAGTTAACTTTCTTTGCAAAATTTGGGAGAAACTGTGTAGGTGTTTTTTCATTCCTTACAAAAGAAGAGATTGCCTGAATGAAAGTAGCTTCCAGTTTAGAAGTTTGCTTGCGAGGTGGAGTTCTGCAATGCTTGTAATATGTCATGTAAATGCTTATGGAAGACTTGAAATCAGTTGGTTTCTGCTGTAATGAAGAGATTGAGAGCGCCAAAGACTGCAATCCTTCTCTAGGGTAGTAGACTGTTTGCTTGGTCCACTTCTAGTTATCATGAGAAGGTACCTGCTATTGTACGTGGGATTTACCAAGACATTTTTATTGTCTAAAACTTCAAAATGTGCCATCTTCCTCTTGGTTTCCAGACAAGGCAGATTAAGACTCTTGACACCCTAATGGTAGATAAATAAAAGGAAAACTTTATGGGCACGTTTCTTCAGACTTTTAGTGGCCATTTCATTAGGAAGGTGAAGAGCTTTTAGTATTTTTGTTTCAAGAGACTTGTATTCAAATTTTAGATAACAAAAAAAAGCACATTGGATGGTCATCGTTAGTTATGCATATTGCAAGTGTAATCAGGAAGGATACAGTAAATCATATTTTCCTGTTCATGTGAATGTGCAGGATGTCACTTAAAGTCAATGGATGTTGGGAAAAGCAGGCATATGAATTATGAACTGCAAATGCAATACTATAGAAAATTGTTATGTCTGATGCCATAGCAGTTGAAATCTGTTCTTCACTTTGTTGTATTCAATTTGGAAAAGCCTATGTTGATCTTGTTTCATTTTCACTATTCTTGCTTTCATTTGTATAGATTTGCTGATCCTTCAAAATTGAGCAGGCTGCTACAAAGAGCTGCTTTTATGCGGGATTTGCTGCACAACGTAATTTTGCTGAGGTAAAATTACTTAATTATTTGAATGTACACATTAAACAGTTGAAGGCTATGGTGCTCATTAAATTGGCTTTAAAGATTGCTTGTAGCTTCCTGTCAAGAAATGTAATTTTTTATTAATGGCAATCCCAGTGATACTTTTTATTAATCATAATTAAATTTGTAGCTTGTTGCATATATTGAATGTGTATATTAGCATTTCTAGTGTTAAATTTTCATCTATGAAGTTTCTTCATTTGTAGTTCGTAATGCATCTTCCCTAGAAGATGTCTTTTTAAAATTTTCTTTTCCTGCTGGCAGGTTATAGCCAAGGGTGAAGCTCAAGGAATGGTGAGCAAATCTCTTGGAATTATGTTTGGCATTGCCCTGTCAAGCTATGCTGGCGCATCGGGATCTTTATTGATGGCATCTTTTGTAATAGTGACTGGGATTCACATGTTCTGCAATCTTAAATCATACCAAGCTGTTCAACTACGAACCTTGAATCCATATCGTGCAAGTAAAGATCATTTTGAATCTTCTATTTATGGAGTGTTTTCTTGTTTTTCTCAATAAAAATAAAGCAGATATAAATATTTATAGTGATTTGGCACACCATGTATCATTCTTGAGAAAAGTATGAGGCTGTAGCACTTATAATTTGCTCACATACTTCGCGGCTCCCAAATCATCCATCAAATTAGTTGTTAGAGCATTTGAGATGTATTGGCAATCCATTTGGAAGGGATAAGAAATATCATTTTCTTAAAATGTAAAAATGTTGCCATGCTCGATTTTGTTTTTTTGTTGAAAAGATAGCCTTTTTTGCTAAACTCAGTATCTACATTATTGATCTCAAATATGTTTATCTACTGCAGCTTAAAGCAGTGGACAATAAATACAAGCTTGAAACTACTCATTGCTTGCACAAGTTTTAAAATGTTAATGTCTTAAAGGCTCATGCTTCGTATTTGATTTTCCACAAGACAAAAGTAATTAGTCACTCGACAGTCTATTA
The DNA here is from genome assembly GCA_027943335.1 of Chamaecyparis obtusa. Lineage (NCBI taxonomy): Eukaryota > Viridiplantae > Streptophyta > Pinopsida > Cupressales > Cupressaceae > Chamaecyparis > Chamaecyparis obtusa. The sequence goes on from BSBK01002072.1 coordinate 752,438, forward strand.
TTATTTAGAAGTCATACAAATAATAAAACTACATTTAGCTAATGAGAATCTATCAGCATAATATATTTATTTGATTATTAATAAATATAAAATTGCATGCACATCAGTGAGCAATAAGAATGAAAGCATGCTGTCTAGATTGGGAGCAATGTATAGGAAGAGAAGTGAAAGTTGCTTTGAATCTAGTGATGTATGTTGTAATGTCCCCGTTTTTCAGGCTCTTGGGATTAGCCTATCATGTGACCCTCGTAGGCTAATGAGGATGGATAGAGGGTCTCTTTAAGTGGGCATCTAATTCAGTATGCTTTGGTTTGGCTTTGGTTTGGTGTCATTCAGACTTCATTTGCTATAGTTTTGCCACATTTACTATTTATAGTAGGCCTGATGTTGTTTGAAAAGGACCCTTCCTATTTTTGGAAAGTGCATTTGGTCACATGGGGAAATAATAGGTGTGACTCTTGTTTTAGACGACATATTAAAATGATAAGTATTTTGGGAGTTATTATTATTTTGGTGGCCAAATTATTATTAAATCATTAAATGACTTATTATAAAGTTATACTTTAACTTTATAATTTCACTTAAGTTGAGGGTTGAGCCATCATGGGAAAGGGCCATTTATTTAATTAATTCTTGAAAGCCTAAGCCAAGGTATTAATTTAAAGAATTGAGGTAAATGAATTATTAAAAGGAAAAGTAAATCTATTTATCCCACATTGGTAAGAATTGTGTTTGAGCTCTCACAAGAAAGAATAAAAAAGGACTTGAGAGCTCATTCTAAGATATCTATTATTCATTTGATGAAAATTTAATGAAGTTCTTGGCTATGAGAAATGGCTAGGGTTTGAGGACTGATTCCTCTCTTGGCAATTTGAATCATCACTGATTGATGATGAATTTTGCCACTAAAATTTTGAATATTTAGTTTTGATTCTGGGAATGCAATTTGATGCTGATGTATATCAAATTGTGAAGAATTCGGTCTTCATCTTGGAGAGAATTCTTTCTTTAATGCAATTCAGATTTGTGGAGTTTTCAGCAAGGATTGTAATCTGGAAATTATCATTGCAAATTGTGTTTGAATTTTCTGAGCCGTACGGTCATGGCTGTAGCTGTACGAAATTAATTCAGACAGTACATTGTTTGAGGGGCTGCGAACTGTTGGAAGGTGTGCTATACATGCTAGCTGTTGTGTCAGCAAGTTTGGAGCTTGCGTAACAGTCATTGGCTGACTGTGGTAATTTTCCTTGAGGCTGCGTTGTGAATTAAATGGGAGTAGTAGTGTTTATACAGGTTGCGTGACTTCTTTGGCAGCCACTGTTATTTCCCTAATTGCTGCGATTTGGAATTTGAGGCTGACATTTCTTGTAAGAGGCTCATTGGGTGTTGGTTTGCATCCGTACAATAATAAAAGTGCCTTCTTATTTATTTGTAATACTCTAGAATGATGCAAGTGATGAATTTGTTCATTTCATGAGTTCTTGGATTAAATTAATTGCTATTGTTTTAATTTCATGAGGCTGGAAAAATTATTAAAAACTATATATGTTTAAGAATACAAAAGAAATTTTAATTAAATTCAAGATAGGAGTAAGTCTGCAATTGAGAGCCAGTTGGGCTCTTCACAGTGGTATCAGAGCATTTTTTCCTGCCATCCTGTGGGGTCTGGATTCTTTTATATTATAATGTTATTTTATAAGTGATCAACACTTCCACTTTCTCTAGCTATGGACAAATACAGGAGGCCTAGTTCTGGAAGTCGCCGTAACAGTATGGGAAAAAGAGAGGAATTAAATGCCTTAGTGGAAAGTATGGAAAGACTTAGGCTTCATGAGCAGAGATTGGCGGAGAGCTTGTCGGACCCAGAGATAGTAGACAGGGCAGCGAGGTATATGGTCTCTGCTTTTAGAAGGCCGACATCGAGATTGCAGGGAAGAAAGCTTGAGTTTTCCCCGATAGGTGCCCATGATGTAGATGTACCTATATTTGGTATGACACCTGCTAGTCTTATCTGTAGTGCTGATGATGGATTCATTTCATAGGAACATGTGGATGTTTCAGTACCATTGGTTGACAGTAGCGTTGAGCATCAACAGGTTGAGGCTCCTAGAGTAGTCGCTACGGATTGTACAGAGGCAGCTGATGCTGTAGTTATCACCGAGTGTTCAGATTCTTCCGTGGAGGGAGTTGTTATTTGAGATTTTTATGTTAGCTATAGTAGTGTTGCTCCAGTGCAGGAGGCAACTGCTTCCTCATATGTGACCGATGCATGTATGAAGTCTCCTAGTGGTGATGATGGTGATCTGGGCGTTACAGCGGAGCTAGTTGATGACGGTTCATGCTTCAGCATTATTGGTGCATAGCCTGACGTTGAGTCATGTGTGCAGAGTCAGGTGTCAGCAGTTGAGATTTTAGCAGGAGATGTGGATGTTGATAGTATAGACACATCTGACGATACTTTTGAGGATGCTATGAGCCGCATTGGGGATGACATCCCTTGTGAGATGTTGGGTGATGACTGCGAGGAGTGTATGAGCTTTGACAACTCTAAGGTTTATGATAGCAGTCGCAATGTGGAATCAGCGCAGGAGACGATGGTCTTTTCCTGTACTGAGGATGTGAGCATGGAGCTATCTAGTGATGACACTCATGATGGGAGTGTTGCAGTTGAGTTGGGTGACATAGATTCATGTCACAGTGTAGATGATTTACATGATGACATTGAGTCATGTATGCAGCCAGAGTTAGTGGAGGAGACGCAGATAGATGATGTGGACACTAGCATCACAGATATTTTTGATGTTGAGAGCGAGGATGATGGGTGCTGCAGTGTTTCTGGCTTTCTATATCTGACCTTGGGTGTGGACTCAGCGTTGTCATACGGTGGTGGTGGGTTCCAGGATCCTTGGTTACAGGGACTCACGGATGAGGATGGGGAAGCATATGAGTGGCAAGAGTTTGTTTCAGCTAGGGCTTCCACTTCTAGAGAGGGGGTTACTTCGTCAGTGACTCCTGAGGATGATTCTTCTTGCAACGAGACATGTTTGATTTATCAGACCTTGGGGGAGGACTCTGAGTTGTTAGTGAGTGAGGATGGATCTCAGGATTTGGTTTGTCAGGTGGTTGCAGAGGACGAGGTAGTTGGAGATTGTGTTGAGTCGGATTCAGCAGCAGCTTCCTTGGGGATAGATGAGGACGAGTCCGATGTCTGTTCTCAGTTTATAGATGTGTACTCGGATGAAAGCACACAGAGATACAATGATCTTGAGGGGAGTTTGTTGGATGCAGCTTCCTCTCATAGTGTGGACAAAGCAGTTGAGGTTGTACACAGGAGGCCTGTTGTGCAGAGTCATCATGTGACTAGCTAGATGCGAGTTGGTGAGAGAGATATTACTTCTACTCTTGAGCATTTTGATGCCGCTTGTCAGTTGTTGGCTGTTTATGATTGGGGTGCTCCTATGACAGATGAGCATAGTGGTGGTTACCTTTCCTTGATAGAGATCTATTCTTTGCGTGAGGCTGTCAGGATTTTGAGACATGACTATTTACAGATGGTAGCTGACCGAGATCACCTAGTTGAGTGGGGGAGTACAGCATATGAGGCACTGATGGACAAAGAGGAGGTGAGTGAGCTTACTTAGGAGCTCACAATGACTTCTGAGGCTTTAGAGGGCACTCAATGGGCTCTTCAGGAGTCGCAGTTTCAGTTAGAGGAGGTGACTGTGGAGTTGGAGCATATTCGGTCCACACCAGCCCCAGACTCAGTTCGGTTGCACATTGAGGTGGTTGGTGGTGAGTTTGCTTCTACGGTTGGGGATGCGCGACATGATGATGTGGCAGACACATTTGTTCACGATATGAGTGCAGTAGGTACAAATGAGGTAAGAGTATCAGTGGAATCAAGCTCTCATGTTGATTTGCTTCCTTTTGCTGGAAGTGAATCTATTTCTTCATCTCATATAGCTGATAGCATGGGACAGTTGGCAGTGCCACATTTTTAGAGGGATCAGCTGTGGGTTGCAGGGGAGCAGGTTGACACTTCCGCATATGATTTTTACTCCACCGAGTCATTCATGGAGTATTTACTTGAGAGTGCAGATGTGCGAGAGGATTCATACAGAGTGTTTGAGGGTACTCTCATCCGAGGCTCTTGTGCTATTCGGAGGTTGGTAGGGAAGATTGTGGAGACTCTATCTACTATGCTTCCCCACAACGATTTCGAGGTTGGGTTTGCTGAGAGGGTTACTCAGGATCCTAACTAGCCTGCGGTTATGTGGAGTCAGAGATTGGAGCCATCTCTTGATTCCCAGTTGGGTAATGATGAGCCATTGACGGAGATTGGGGCTTTCTACCGGCATTATACGGTGGGGTATGCTCATCATTTTTTATTTTGACCCACAGGTAGAAGATTTGATTTCACGAAGGTGTAGACCGACTCCAGTTTCTTACTATCCATTATGGGATGGATTGGTACCATCTTTTGCAGATGGAATTGGCAATTGCAAGTTAGATTTCTTGCAGTATCCACACACCCAGGGCAGTTTATCAGAGGTTCGAGTTGGTAACAGTGATTCAAGCATATTTGGTCACTGTCTTCTTCTTAGTGCAGTTGGGTGTGAGTGTCGGTTAGACAGGGACTCGAGTTTTGACAGATTTGATGTTCCAGTTGGGTTGAGTTCCGTTGGGTTGTTTTTTGCATCGGCATCTACAGTCGGCCTTCAGATGATGTTTTCAGTGAGGTCAGTTATTTGGGTGTTGAGGGCAGCTTTTCAGTTGCAGGTGTTTGTACTGTTGATGCTGAGGATTTCTTCACAGGAGTATGGTGAGGATTGGGACATTACTCATGACCATCCTTGGGATCTGGGTGGACTGTGATGTTGCTTGTTTTTTCCCTGATTGCTTGAGGACAAGCAATCTTGGGAAGGGAGGACTGTAATGTCCCCTTTTTTTAGGCTCTTGGGATTAGCCTATCATGTGACCCTCGTAGGCTAATGAGGATGGATAGAGGGTCTCTTTCAGTGGGCATCTATTTTAGGATTCAGTATGCTTTGGTTTGGCGTCATTCGGACTTCATTTGCTATAGTTTTGCCACGTTTACTATTTATAGTAGGCCTGATGTTGTTCAAGAAGGACCCTTTCTATTTTTGGAAAGTGCTTTTGGTCACATGGGGAAATAATAGGTGTGACTCCTGTTTCAGACGACATATTAAAAGGATAAGTATTTTGGGAGTTATTAATATTTTGGTGGCCAAATTATTATTAAATCATTAAATGGCTTATTATAAAGTTATAATTTAACTTTATAATTTCACTTAAGTTGAGGGTTGAGCCATCATGGGAAGGGGCCATTTATTTAATTAATTCTTGGAAGCCTAAGCCAAGGTATTAATTTAAAGAATTGAGGTAAATGAATTATTAAAAGGAAAAGTAAATCTATTTATCCTACATTGGTAAGAATTGTGTTTGAGCTCTCACAAGAAAGAATAAAAAGGGACTTGAGAGCTCATTCTAAGATATCTATTATTCATTTGATGAAAATTTAATGAAGTTCTTGGCTATGAGAATTGGCTAGGGTTTGAGGACTGATTCCTCTCTTGGCAATTTGAATCATCACTGATTGATGATAAATCTTGCGACTTAAATTCTGAATATTTAGTTTTGATTCTGGGATTGCGATTTGATGCTGATGTATATCAAATTGTGAAGAATTCAGTCTTCATTTTGGAGAGAATTCTTTCTTTAATGCAATTCAGATTTGTGGAGTTTTCAGCAAGGATTGTAATCTGGAAATTATCATTGCAAATTGTGTTTGAATTTTTTGAGCTGTATGGTCATGGCTGTAGTTGTACGGAATTAATTCAGACAATACATTGTTTGAGGGGCTGCGAACTGTTGGAAGGTGTGCCATACATGCTAGCTGCTGTGTCAACAAGTTTGGAGCTTGCGTAACAGTCATTGGCTGACTGTGGTAATTTTCCTTGAGGCTGCGTTGTGAATTTTCTAGGAATGGTAGTGTTTATACAGGCTGCGTGACTTCTTTGGCAGCCACTGTTATTTCCCTAACTGCTGCGATTTGGAATTTGAGGCTGACATTTCTTGTAAGAGGCTCATTGGGTGTTGGTTTGCATTTGTACAATAATAAAGGTGCCTTCTTATTTATTTGTAATACTCTAGAATGATGCAAGTGATGAATTTGTTCATTTCATGAGTTCTTGGATTAAATTAATTGTTGTTGTTTTAATTTCATGAGGCTGGAAAAATTATTAAAAACTATATATGTTTAAGAATACAAAAGAAATTGCAATTAAATTCAAGATAGGAGTAAGTCTGTAGCTGAGAGCCAGTTGGGCTCTTCACATAAGTTCAAAGATATCATCATGGGGCAAATGCTGCAACATAGTCTAGATGACAACATAAATTCACATTATACTAAGTTGGCGAAATAGATTGAGCCAGAAGAAATGAAAATTGAATTAAACAAGAGAGATAGAGAGGAAGATTAAGTTGTCTTGTTGGTGGAGAGAGATGAGCATATAGACCAATTTACTGCACAACAAGCTAGATCACGAAAAGTTCTCGAACATCACAAATTCTGAATTGATGAGTAATTTAAGATGCAACACCTTTGAGGGGAACACAAATTTGGAGCCTAAATTACTTGATGGGTGTAATGTAAACAAGAAATTGTGTGCCATTGATTTTATTAAGCACATAAAAGAAGGTAGAATCAATTTGAGTTCTTGGATGAAGTATCACAAGTCAAGATGAGAAGATAATTGAGAATCTAGGAGTAAATAGCTTACAATTTCAAAGCTTCCCTTAATATTTAAGTTTATTATGAAATGCTTCCAACGGTAAAATCTAATGTCAATTTTTTGATGCTTAACAACTACAAATCTCCTTGGATCGTCATTTCAACTTTAAAGATTTGACTAGCCACAAATTTCATGTAGATTTGCTACACTTTTGTAATAATCTTAGAGTATCCTTGCTCTTGAATTAATTAATTTGCCTTTTGTCTTGTTAGGGTTTTAATTTGTCTTTTTCAAGATAAATCAAAATGGAATAGTTTGCGAGGAAAAAATCTTCTTTAGATTACAAGGGGAAGCTCTTTTGCTGTACAAATTTCAATGATGTTTCGATGATGTGGGGATGGCTCGAGGACATCCCCTAGATGTCTTTCAAGTTTTCAAATTTTGCCCTAGATGTCTTGAAAACATTTTTGAAATGGTGGGATGACGAGGGGATGGTTGAACATCTCCAAGTTGATTAGGGAAGTGTCAGATGTCCTTCAGCAAGATGGTTAGGAAGGTTTTAGATGTTCCTCAACCATTCTTGGGATGATTGATTGTCCTCATGGCAATTCAAGCGATTAAAAGAAACAATTGTATATGTGAAGAAGGCAGGTCTTGAAAGTTGGAATGACTTCCAAGTCAATGTTCATGCTTGTAGTTGAGGGGTTTTGTTTGTATTTTTTTTTTGTGTAATTGTTGGCAAGCTATATGCTTGCGAGTTGATGTGATTGATAAAATCCATTTGCATGATAAATCTTGATTGCAAAATTTTGAATAATAAGGATAATATGTTATTGTAATAATTTCAATAGCTAGCTATTATTGCAAATCGTGTAAGGGTGTATTAGTTGCTAAAATGTTTGTCCTTATGTTGTGTCGAAACTGTAGATTCACAATCCTAGATCTCAAATGCCCCTTCAAGGCTAGGGGTTTGTCATCAAGAAGGTAAAACAGAGAATCATCAATAGATTGAAGGTAAAAGACCAATTGACGAGAGTGGGCAATCTCTCCTACATTTTGGACTTAGATGTGGGAGGGTATTCCCTGAGGTATCCTTAATAGGTTTGTACTTTGAGTAACATGTAATATAGCTACCCCAACCAACAACTATACTCAATGTTTGTTTGACCCTTATAATTGTTACTAAGTCATAGATTAACAAGGTACATAAGACCTCTTGTAAAGTTGAAAAAATGCCTTGCACATGCACCTATAGATGATAACAATATTATAATTCCCAAAGATGATTTTGTTTAATATTTCATACACATTGGTAAGGTGTAGACATGCGTGACATGGTTCTCTAAACATCTAGCAGTTTGGGCTTGCTTGAAATTATTCCATGGTTTGCAACAATGAATCATGGACAACATGCATAAATCCTATATACTTCTAATCTGCAAGGATAGGTTGTTTGAATGAAAAATGTTTGATCCTTTACCAATATGGACCAATGCTTACTCCATTGGGCAATAGAGTCGTGAACAACAAAGAGGAAGGATATACACCCCATAGAGTATCAATAGAACTATTGGGAGCTTATTTTCCCATTGATTCTTGGCCAATTGTAGTTGGTGGATGTGGATTTGGAGCTGCAACAATTGTTTCTATATATCCGGAATTATATATATACACCCAATAGAGTATCAATAGAACTATTGGGAGCTTATTTTCCTATTGATTCTTGGCCAATTTTAGTTGGTGGATGTGGATTTGGAGCTGCAACAGTTGTTTCTATATATCCGGAACTATGTATTTAGAGGGTACCATATTGGAATCAATAGTGTGTGTTTTAGGTGCGTTTTGCATTCTCCAACAATTGTAGGCAAAGAACTTCACACAAATCAGCATCCTTTCCTTCCATGACCATGTGATAGGCATTGTGTATGGCAATGGTTGTAGCATAGCCCTCCCGATTTGTGAAGTAGACCTTGTAGGATATCCCTATGGTTGCATACATGACGACTGGGTTTGTTGATCTTAGTGATATACAAGCTTCTCCCACCGAATGTTGCTCTGGTAAGTTTTGTCACCTTTGCATTCTTTATGCCTTTCTTTGGTGGAATGTCCCCATGTCTCCTTAGCCTGATGATCGCTCGAACCACCTTCTTTGTGATTCGGTGAGGTTTGTCGAGGTAAAGATATTCATCATGTAATCCATTGAGCACCATGTAGACTCATTGTTCTTGTGAAGTTTGGTAACTCCTTTTAGACATCAACATTTTTTCAGCTATCCAACTATATTATGGTAGGTAATTGTTTCTTATGGGTTATAGCAAGGTCCTGCTGATCTCCTCAAAACTTGCATGATCCCTTTTTGTATTGGGACATGGACATATTTTTGGATATCCTTTTATAAATAACGTCTTCGGGCACCTTACAAAATGTGCCATCCAGGTCAATCTCTAGTGCCTTATAGAGGAATTTTTTGTATTTGAGTTTAGGTTTTTCTGATGAGGGGACGATAATAGTTGTCGTCATGTGTATAGTGTTCAGAGAATTGTGAAAGGGCACCATGGAGCTAGGATTTTTCCCGTGGAATGTTGAGTTTGTGGGAGTAAAACAATAGCAACAGTAAGTGTGAGTGAGAGAGTAAGCGTGAGGTAGTGATAGGTGATATTTATAAGATCGTTGAGATATACAACATTTATTATGGTAGTTGCTTTCTTCTTTTTCTGCCATTTTCTGCTCTTTATTTTACTCTGGCTACTTTCTTGGTGACTTGATATTTCCTATTTATTTAATATTACACTATGGTATAAGTATATGGTCTTTATCCATACTTAGGTTATCTCATGGTTAGTATATTTCTTTCTTACACCCCATCCCTTGTTAGGGTTAGTATGCATAGTTAGGATTTTTCTTCTTGATCTACCCAGTTCTTGCTTGTAATGTTGAGCCCCCCTAGTGAGTGTTAGTGACCTCATCCCAAGTTTCTACTTTATCTTCAATTCTTAAGGTCTCATTAGGTTTGTATTTCTAATTAGGTGGTATATGTGGTGTCTAGGTTTGGATTGGGTATGATGGTGTTTTGGTGAGGATTTGGTATCATTCTTCTTGACCAGCTGTATCATTTGATGTGTAATTGTACTTTGTGGAGGTTTGATGGGTTAGATACGTATTAGGAAGGCCCTCCAAAACCCATAAACCTTCTATGATGTTAGCCCTGTTCTCCTTGTATCTAGGCATCAAGGACCTCATCACTATCTGTTATTTCTTGGTCATTTTCAAGTTCATTCTCTCCAAAATTGTTGGAATTGGTTTCTTCTTCCTCTCCATTTGGGATTAAGATGTAAAGATTTCTCAAATCTTCTCCTTTGTTATCCCGCACCACTTCCTTTACACATGTTCTATCCTTTGGTTCCCCAAGTTGAATGTGAACTATTATGCTACCATGTGCAAAAGAAATTTCTTACTTCCGAGAGTCCACAACAATACAAATTGGCATTATTAAAACATCTTAATCCTAATAAGGCTCTAAAAGTATCGAATGGCTCCTTCATCTCAACCACTTGAAAATCTACAATTTGTTTGATGCCTTTGATGTTGAATGCAACGTTTTTCTACGCGCCTAGTGTCTTCATATTGGATCCATCAACGAGGCTTATATTCACTGGTGATTTGACAAGTTTAGTTCTGCCAAGTTTCTCCTAGGTGGTGGGTGGGATGACATTTAAGTCTGCTCCAAGATCTACCATTCCGTATTTCACCTTTTTATCATTTAAATGTACATTGATGTATTTTGATTTGGAGCTGCAATAGTTGTTTCTATATATCTGGAATTATGTATGTGGAGGGTACCATATCGGAATTTTTAGTGTGTGTTTTTAGTGCGGTTTGCATTCTCTACTGATTCTAGGCAAAGAACTTCATACAAATCAGCATCATTTCCTTCCATCACCATTTGGTAGGCAATGTGTATCCATCACCATTTGGTAGGTAGTGTGTATGGCAGTGGCTGTAGTAGAGCCCTCCTAGTTTGCGAAGTAGACCTTGTAGGATATCCCTATGGTTGCATACATGACGGCTGGGTTTGCTGATCTTAGTGATATCCAAGCTTCTCCCACCAAATGTTGCTCTGGTAAGTTTTGTCACCTTTGCATTCTTTATGCCTTTCTTTGGTGGAACATCCCCATGTGCCAATAGCCCGATGACCGCTTGAATCACCTTGTTTGTGATTAAGTGGTATTTATTGAGGTAAAGATATTCATCATGTAACCTGTTGAGCACTATGCAAACTCATTGTTCTTGTGAAATCTAGTAACTCCTTCCAGGGGTCCAATTTTTTTTCCAGCTATCCAGCTGCATTGTGGTAGGTAATTGTTTGTTACAAGTTGTAGCAAGGTCTTGTTGATCTCCTCAAACTTTGTATGATCCAATTTTGCATTGGGGCATGGATATATATTCAGATATCCTTTGTGTAAATAACATCTTCGAGCACCTTACAAAATGTGCCATCTAGGTCGACCTTTAGTGCCTTATAGAGGAATTTTTTGTATTTGGGTTTGGGTTTTTCTGAGGAGGGGACGATGATAATTGTCGCCATTGTTAAGAGAATTGTGAAAGGGTACCATGTGCCTAGGATTTCTTCTGTGGAATGTTGAGTTCGTGAGACTAAAATGATAGGAACAGTAAGTGTGAGTGAGAGAGTGAGGGTGAGGTAGTGTTAGGTGATATTTATAAGCTCGTTCAAATGTACAACGTTTTATTAGGGTAGCTGTTTTCTTCTTTTCCTGCCATTTTCTGCCCTTTATCTTGCTATGGCTACTTTCTTGGTGACTTGATATTTCCTATTTATTTAATATTACACTATGGTATATGGTCTTTATTTGTACTTAGGTTAGCCCATATTTTGTACATTTCTTTATTATACCACATCCCTTGTTAGGGTTAGTACGCATAGTTAGGACTTGTCTTCTTGATCTACCCAGTTCTTGCTTTTAATGTTGAGACCCCTAGTGAGTGTTAGTGACCTCATCCCAAGTTTCTACTTTATCTTTGATTAGGTTTGTATTTCTAATTAGGTGGCATATGTGGTGTCTAGGTTTGGATTGGGTATGATGGTGTTTTGGTGAGGATTTGGTATCATTCTTCTTGACTTGCCGTATCATTTGATGCTTAATTGTACTTCTTGGAGGTTTGATGGGTCGACTATGTATTAGGAAGGCCCTTTGGAACCCATAAACCTTCTAGGGTGTTAGCTCTATTTTCCTTGTATCTAGGCGTCAAGGACTTCATCATTTTCTGTGCTTTCTTGGTCACTTTCAAGTTTAATCTCTCCAAAATTGTTGGAATTGGCTTCTTCTTCCTCTCTATTTGGGATTAAGATATAAAGATTTCTCAAATCTTCTCCTTCATTATCCTGCACTACCTCCTTTACATATGTTCTGTCCTTTGGTTCCCCAAGTGGAATGTTGACTATTATGCTACCATGTGCAAAAGAAATTTCTTACTTCCAAGAGTCCACAACAACACCATTGGCATTATTAAACCATCTTAATCCTAATAAGGCTCTAAAAGTTTCAAATGGCTCCTTCATGTCAACCACTTGAAAGTCTACAATTTGTTTGATGCCTTTGATGTTGACTTCAACATTTTTCTACATGCCTAGTGTCTTCATATTGGATCCATCGGCGAGGCTTATATTCACTGGTGGTTTGACAAGTTTAGTTCTACCAAGTTTCTCCTAGGTGGTGGCTGGGATGACGTTCAAGTCTGCTCCAAGATCTACCATTCTATATTTCACCTTATTATCATTTAAATGTTCATTGATGAGTGGAGGACCATTCTTCCAGTTTTGGTTGTCGGATTGTTGGTTAATTTGTTTCTGCTTCTGTTTATTCCAATACTTTCCCAATTGTTTGAATTTTACTACTGTGTCTTCTTGTCATTCTAAGGAGGTCAAGTCCTTCAACATCTTTACCTCATCTTCAGTAAAACATCCTACCTCCTCTTGTTGTTGCTGTATAATATGTTTTTTAGTGCTGTCTACTATCTTCTCATGTTGATTCCTAGTGGGCTGGAAATACTCAACTTCCTTATTCCAGACTGGAGTCCTCATATTCATCTTCAACCTCCTATTCTTGCCAATGTCAGCCCCTTGTCTGGTAAGGACTGTAGCTTTCTTTTTTGGTCTGGCTTTCCTTAACTGCTTCATCTCTGGTACTTGTTCCTCTTTGGTGTACTCTCATTGGATGTGTTGAAGGACCAGATGTCAATCTGTTGGAAATTTCTTATCCCCTTTGGTGGCACTCTCCAGATTTTTTGAGTTCCTCTTTGTAGGTCATCACTTCTGGTTGGGTTTTTAACATTTTGGAAGAATTACCTAGCATGTTCACATTTGAACATGTCATCATTTTCATCTCCATAGAAGGGACATTTCTTTTTATTTCCAATCCCCAACACTTAGATGCATAGTGACCCACTTTCTCACAATTGAAGCTTGTAGCATCATTCCTTTCTGGTATTTCTTCCTCGGTCTCTACCTCCTCTATAATTGTATTTCCGGTTATCCTCAATGTAATCTTGTCGTGAGTGTTCTGCATAGCACAAGCATTCCTATTTTCTCTCGAGGGAGGCTGCCTATTCCCTCCATCATTTCTTTCATCTGCACTACAGTTGTGGCTATGGCATTCTCGATGGCAGTGATTTTCTCCATTCCAGACTGGAGGTTGGTAATCCAGTTAATCTTCCATCAAGTGGGTATCCCATTCTTTACAAATAGCACAGCATGTTGAATTGGTTTTAAAAGTTTTAACTTCCATATGTAGTGCAGCAACATTCTTTCTCCTTGTGCTTTAGGACAGCTATTCCAGATACAACCTGCCCTGGAGCAGTATGTGCACTATATCTCCTTTGGTTTCTTGGGCTCTTTTGCTAGCATTTCATTCTGAATTGTTAACATCTGAACTAATAATTGAAGTTCCTTTATTGCCTCTTTTGTTTCATCTTTCTCCGGTCTTCTCCAAGACCATGCTTCAATCCAGTCAGCCATTGTTATGAAGTCTGTTAGGAGTCAAAGATCCTTCCATCCAATCCAACTTTGATGTCTTGTAATCCAGAAATGAACTATTCAATTTTCTGTTTCTCTGACAATGGCTCTTCTAATTTACGGCAAACTTCTGAACCTCTTATCATACGGCTTAAAGGATTCATTTTATTTTTGCACCAATTCTCTCATTTTACTCACACTTTCAGTAGGAACGGTTGTGGTATCAAAATTTACCAAGAAATCATCCTAGACTTCATCCCAGCTGTTATGTTGGGGATAGTTTCTCCTGTACCAGTCTAATTCTTCCTTTCTCAGAGATGATACTTCTCTTCTCTCCCATATGGATTCTAGTAAGAATACATGTTGGCAGTTGGACAGCTTCAATGGTGTCTAGGCCAAAAACAAGTATCTTGATTGAGGCTTCCATTTTATGTGGTTTCTTCTCTGATGTAGATCTCCGGATTTGAGGGCTTTGCTTTTTCTCTTTCTTCATTCTTTGAACTATACATCTTTTGATAATTATATGGCAAATTCCTTCCAAAGTTCTCCTTGATGATAAATTGCCCTTGAAGAACTGGTCCTTGTATCCCCTTCCTTTCTTGAATGTAGTATTTACTTGCTACTGGCAAGTTTGGGATTTGACAGTGTAACAAAGTTCTGGTAATTGATATTATTTTATAAAAGGGCTGGCAGGGTGTTCATCTAAAATTGATTCTCTCAAAATTTCTCCAAAGTATATGCTTGTCTTTGTAATTAGAAAATCGTAACCTTTCTTTTTTCAGAATTTTATGTGTATCTCACTATCAGTGACTGTTTTTGCATCTCTTCTTTTTTAATGTGTTTGTGCAATGCTCAATGTCCTATGAAATGACTTTTTAAATTAGAAAAAAGAGCTTAATTGTATAGAGATGCCAACAGTATGGTAAAGATCATAGAGTTTTTTGCAATTTTCAGTGGAGAAATTAGTAGCAGTTGATTGCTAGAAATTCTATCAAATTTGAAATGTGTGTTTGCTGTGATTACTATACACTGCAGGTTTAATATTCAGCGAGTACCTTTATAGTGGCTGTATCCCTACTGTGAAGGAGGTCAATGATGAGGAACCCATATTTACTCAAGCACCTTTCCTCAAGACTCAAATAAATTTGTGTCTAGTAAGTTCTTAATAAACTTTCTTATTTATTTCTTTATTTGTGGCCAAATTCGAAGGACATTATTCAACAAGGCCATGATAAACAATTTTTTTTTTGGTTGAAATGATGTTTATCAGAAAATTAGGTATCTGGATTCTGTCTATTGAGGTGTGTAGAAAACACATTTTCAGACAAACATATGGTTATTTTTTATTCATAAAAAATATATGTTTATTAGGATACAATAGCAGCATTGAATAATAAATTAATTAGTACTCTGGTATGGATCAAAAGGGTAATATTGCCACAGACCCAAGGAACAACTACCAATTGAGTAGGAGAACGTATGTGATTTTCTAAGTAGAGTACCATTTGGCACAAACTCCAATGTCTTTAGGGCGCAATTATTAATGGGGAAGTGACATTGGTGGTTGTAACTTACATTGTGTAAGTTACCTTACTATATATGATTAATTTGTGTTATTACATAATAAAAAAAATAAATGCCAATGTTTACTTATGTGTCTAAATGTTATATTATACCCAATACCCTCCTTGATAACTGAACTAAAAAAACCCCAAGTTTGTTTTGAAATTTAACAAACAGAATAAAAACAAGAGATTTAGTCATTAGATCTGCAGATTACTCCGGTGATGTGTAGTAGAAGAGAGAAGTGTCTCTAACATCAATAAAATTTCGAGGGTATTGACAAGTCCAATGTACTTGTTGTGAGCATGATAAACTAATTTCTTCACCAACTTCAAACCACTTTGATTGTTACTAAAAGGTCAAGTGTTTGAGGAAGTTGGAGATCACACAAAACTCAACATAGCCACTTTGCTTCACAACTGGGATAGGAAACTTCTTTGGGTTCAGATTCATTGGAAGATGAAGTTAGAATGCATGGAAGATTACTCTGCTATGAAATGCTCACATAGGCCCGTTCGGTTGCTGGAATTGGAAAACAGGAATTGGTGAATTGGTAAAGGCCAATTCTAATTTTGGTCCAAAATGAGCATTCTGCCAATCCACCTCAGAACCTGGAATTAGAATTGAGGCATGGAATTGGAATTGAGAATTCAATTTTGAGAAGGGAAACCCATTCCCGTTTTACAATTCTAGGTCAATTCCGGCAACCAAACGGGTAATGAGAGAATGTAACGAGTACTTAATCTAAGTATCAAATGATGTGGTCCAGTCAGAGCCCATATAGCTGTTCTGTAGGAGTTAAACTCCGAAAGGAACATCTGCCAAACCAAATGTCTTCCACAAGAGAGAAATTGGCGAGAATAGCTTGCTTGATTTTGTATGCTTGAATGATTGATTGAATATGAAATATACGATGAGATGCCTTGCTTAGAAAGATAAGGTTGGGACATAGGATTATACAAGATCATGATATGTGTTTTTATATATGTTATGTGACAACTAACTTGGCAATTACTATATGACCTAGGTAACTAAAAGTAAATGTTAACAAATAAGATAAGATCTTATTTCAACTAACAACGTTATAGAAAGCTTGCCTAGGACCTAAGTAACTTGACCCACTAATGAACTAGTTGGGTAAAATATCTTTTTCACACCAACACCCCGCCTAAGTGCAACTTAGGAAGCAATAGATTAATATGAGAACGATGCAAAGATGAAGAAGATTATGGGTCCCAACAACTAGTTCATCTTAGGTAACCATTTATAATGCAATTGCTCACAAACAAAGAAAAGGAGAAAACCCATTAGGACAAAAATCCTCTCCAAAAGAGAGAAAAGATACAAACAAGGATGATGTATTGAGGACTCAATGATACCCCCATAGGACTACATCCATCACAAATATTCAATCAAAGCTTCCCCCCGTAGGATTGAAAGAGAGTCTATATAGCCTCCCGACAATATATAATATCTTGAAGAAATGGTGAGTCCTTGAAGACAAAACATAGTCCAATGCCTACAGCCAACATTTTAAACCAAGTACAAATGCAGAAACGCTTCCCATTCCAGATAGGAAATTGGTAGGAAGAAGAATCCAAATGTATGAAGATGTCTCTGAAATCTGTTCACATGTCCACCAAGTTTTTGGTAGATGATGATGCCACTGTCCAATCAAGTACATGCCCAATCAATGAAGGTGACAAGCTAGGAGTAAATGGAAACTAATGTTGAACTAGCTCCAAGGACAAAGATGATGTGACAAAATTTGTGCAATAAATGTCATCAAATAGGAGAGATAACCCCTCAAATTGGTCCTCCAAATTTGAAATGTGAGATTTCACAACCAAAGATGTAATGTTTGATAACTAGAAATCCCAATCAGGAAGAAAATGTGATATCTACTGCAATGACTCACTAGAAGTTGCCAATGAATCACTATAAGTTGGATGTGTGATCTCAATTTGAGTAGAAGTTGCGTGAGAAGTTTCTGGATCATCAAGACACTCAAGTTCTACATCATTTGCAAACTCCTCTAAGGTATCATCATTAAAGGATAAATTGTCAACATCATTGTTGGTGTAATTAAATATTCACTAATTACACTTTACTTAACCTTACATAGGACAATGCATTGTATAGTAGTTTGCATATGAGACACCTTGGAGTTTGCACCTATATTTGCACATGGTGTAGGAGAAATTCCACTTTAGGCAGTGATAGTTGTTATCATATCCTCTTTATGTGTGCGATCCACCTTTAGTGCACGTATCACATTATCATCTTCCACATGTTGCACATACTTCATTGCATAATGGAGGCTGATCCCCCTTTGGTGGACATGTGATTCCACCTTGTGTGGATGATAACTTATCTACTGCTTACCATTGTCTTTTATTGCCTTTCCTATATAAGTAGGCCTATTATGTACATTTTTATGATGTCCATTATCAATATTATCATTCTTGCATCTTAATGTAATTGTCTTGCTATTCTTTTATAGAAGTTATCCTAGTCATTTGATCCTGGGGGTGTTGTAGAGTCACCTAAAACTCTAACATGGTATTAGAGCTCTCAAGGTGTGAGGACTCCTCAAGATCAGCAAATCTGGGTTGATTCGATTGTGGGTGTAGAATAAGACTATTTGGACATTGCCATTGTGTTTGGGAGATTGTTTCAGTGAAAATCGACTATAAATTTGCCTATATCGGGCAAGAGTCAAATCTGAGGCAATTTATTTTTTGCACAAACGAGCCGTACGACCCGCTTGTGCAACCTTATACAATCATTAATTTTTTTTCCCTGCTATTTTTTTGGCAAAAATTGTTGTAGGGCAGGCCCTTGTCTCTATATTTGTTAGACATTTGCATAGGGTTTATTCCCCGAGTGCATAGATCTGACATAGATCGACATCTAATCATACAACGATAACAACAATTCTTGACAACCAATACTTTGCATGTGAGTTTGTGCGTTTTCATATATAAAGCATCAAAATATCCCACCCCCTTTGAATGTGGGAATAAATTCCCATTGCAGACCAAACACAAGTGGCATCCAGTCATTGCTCCTCCACAGCGCGACCCTTCCAGATTGCTGCCGTCGCCACAACAACTAGCACACGCGGCAGGCAACAAAGGAATGACATAGTAGTTTGAGAAAGAGACACGTGGCAGCAACTCATTCGACCACAAATTTGCCACGTCAGCTTGCCACAACGATGTACGGATCCAAATCAGCGTTCAATCATCTTTTTCACACTGACAAATCTGTCTTTTTCTAACAAATGAATTTCCAAGATCCTAAATTTGACGCCCATTAGACCGTCAAAACAAGGTAATTGGTTTTTTGCTGTGACTGCCATACTGTTGTCAAATTTAATTGTGGGGTTTTGCTAATGTCATCAAGGTTTAAAATTTCTCCCCCTTCACCATTGAGCATTTTGACTTTGTAGTTCAACTTCAGAGGCTTATATTTTGCCCAATTTAAGTCCTTTTTTAGAGCAGTTTTTTTTAAAATTTTGGGTAGAATTTCTTGAACTTTCCAGTGGTGGCATTATTTTCTGATTTTGGTGGCTGGATTGATTAGAAATTGCAATATTTCATGATTGTACATGTCCAATCCTGATTTCTATAACTTTTAGGGCTCCGTTCAGGTTCATACGATCACATTTAAGATGAAGATATTGAGGACATATAACGATGGAATGTTTTGCTCAAATGAATTCAAGCAGTTTGTAAGTACTAAGTAGTATGGAATAGCAAGCCAAAAAACAATTCATGTACGCCTCATCAAAATGGACTTGCAAAGAGAATTGATAAGAGGCTGATGGACAAAATCAACTAGTATGCTTAGTGGTATAGGTTTAGATCATAAGTTTAATTGATGAATTGACCCTCTACATCAACCCTTTTGATAAAAATGCCTCAATAAGCATTGATTGATGAGAAACTCTCTTCGACATCTTTAGAGTTTTGGGTTGTGATGCTTATGTGCATGTTCAAAGGAAGAGAGAACTAAGATGAATTATAAAGCAGAGTAGGCTATCTGTATTGGGTATAGCAATAGTATAAAACGATAGAAGAGAACTCAAAAATAAAGAAGACTATTCACAATAAAAATGTAAGCTTTAGAAGCGTTAGAAAACCTCCAAAACAAGAAAAACCAAGAAAGAATGAGTTGAAAAAGGTGAAATTTGAATTGAAAGATGGAAATTTTTTATTTGAATATGAAACAGCAAAATAAGTGACCCATAAGAACACAATACCCCAATCTTGAGGAGACCAGTTTCAGAAAAAGGGCAACTATAGAGGTATAGTCCACTTGATAATTGTTCTCCCTTTATTTTATGTGCTATTGTTATTGATCCTAGAATTTCAAATCCATGAAGTTTCCACAGTCCATAATGATCAATATGCTTTCTTCTTGTTTAGACGATGTAGATTTTTTGTTGCTAGTGCTTCAGATCAAACTCTATAATATAGGTGCTCTGATAATAGATCATAGAGTTTGATCCAAAACGTTGGCAACAAAAAATTTACATGGTCTAATCCAAAAGAAAGCATATTGATCCTAGAACTATTAGGGAAGCACTTGATTCAAGGAAAGTAAAATCTAGAAGAAGGCCATCATTGGGGAAATGGAGTCCTTGGAAAACAATGTAACATGGGATTTAGTCAAGTTGCCTATCGGGTTGCAAATGGGTTGGTCAAGAATTTCAATGTAGAAGGTAAAGTAGAAAAGTACAAAGCACGTTTGGTGGCAATAGGATTTTCCCAAGTAGAGTGAATTTCTTTGATAGGATTTTCTTTCCCATTGTTAAGTTAAATTTGATTAGATTGCTTTTATTTTTTATTTTTGCTTTTGATTTTGAAGTAGAACCAGTGTTTCCCGGGGACACATTTTCGGCATAATTTGATCCATCTCGGAAACTCAGAAACTTCTGGAAACTTGTCCCCTGGCTGCACATAAAATTAATGCTTGAATTTTGATAATGTGTTTGACTTCCACTCTCTTTTGAACTCTCAATTTAAATTATTTGACACAAACATTATATGTTAAGGTTCTATAATGTATATAAGCATGCTTTATCCATGTTTTTATACGAATATTTAAAATTTTCCTATTTTTTTATATAGCTTTCCCCATTGCCATCGCTTGCTGTCCCCTGCTCTAGGAAAAAACATCTGTCCCGGAAACTCGTTTCCCCATCCCCCCGCCCCCCTGTTTCGGAAACTTGGGGTAACATAGAGTAGAACCAATGGATTTGAAGAGAACTTTCTTACATGGAGATCTTGAAGAAGAAATGTCATAGTGATAAAGTTTTATAGTTAAAGGAAAGGACCTATTTTGTAGGTTGGAGAGGCCTTTTATGGCCTAGAACAATCACAAAGGTTGTGGTATTAGATATTACGATAATTGCTAGTTTCTAATTTTATCTCTCTTTCGTCTATTTCTAATGGTCACACTTTTTGTAATGTTTCCATAAACTCCTTCTGTTCGTTATGGAAACTTTCTCTTTCACTCTACAAGAATGTTTCTATTTCCTCTCTCCTGTTTGTTATAGAAACATTCTCTTGTATCTTGTATATATAGATCATTCATGATCATTGTTTAATAACACATTCATTATTTTACCACAATATGGTATCAGAGCAAATTGCTGGCCTCTTTGAAAATCTTTAATTTCTTTTTTGAAATTATTAGTTCAAGATTTTCAAAGCTTTTTTGCCCAAGTGTGTTCAAAATTTGCATTTGTTTTCTTCACCCACCCGTCTAGGGTTTTTGCATTTTTGACTAGGGTTTTGACCCTTCAGTTCAAGTTGGAATTTTTTTTTTGATTCCAGATTCCTTGTGGGTTTTTCGAGAGCTCAACTGGGTTGTCGTCGGTTTTTTCTGGGTGCCTCGATATTCGAGCTAGCGGATCGAGAATTTGACAACATATTCTTGGTGGGTTTTTGCAGATCTCAACTGGGTCTGTCTTGCTTTTTTTCGGGTGCATCATTTTCCATGCCTCGATTTTTGAGCCAGCGGATTCAGAATCTGACAACAGATTCTAGATTTTATTTGGGTTTTTTGAGTTCTTCACTGGGTGTCTTCAAATTTTTGGGTCTTTCGTTAATCTGCCTTGAAGTTCGTGCCCTTTAAAAAAAATGATTTTTCACATTTTTTCTTTGAAAAACGTGCTATGGCATCTCGCACTAGTCTTATGCTAGAAGATAGTCAGCGTTTCAACGGAAAGAACTACAACACCTGGAAGCAACGCATGTTGACAATTTTTGAGTACCGTCACCTTGAGGCGCTTGTTCAGGGTACCGAGACTCGTCCTACCATAGCCGATGCGACTCAAGGCAAGTTTGATGAACGTAATCGTGAAGCGGTTATGCTCATTAAGCTTTCAGTTACTGATGATCAGCTGCCTCAAATCCCGTCTGGCAAGATAGCTGCAAAGATCTGGACAATATTGAAGGATCTCCATGAGACATTAGATAAAAGCAGAGCCTTCTTTCTGAAGAATCAGCTATTCTCCATTATTATGGATGAGAATATATCCTTACAAGAACATCTTCTGAAGATTAAGGACATCAAGGATCAGCTTGAGGCCATTGGCCGTACAATGGAGGAAGAGGACATGGTGGTCATTACTCTAAAAAGCCTACTACCACCGTCCGTCGCCTTGAGGCGCTTGTTTAAGGTACCGAGACTCGTCTTACCACAACCGATGCGACTCAAGACAAGTTTGATGAACATAATCGTGAAGCGGTTATGCTCATTAAGCTTCCAGTTACTGATGATCAGCTGCCCCAAATCCCGTCTAGCAAGATAGCTGCAGAGATCTGGACAATATTAAAGGATCTCCATGAGACATCAGATAAAAGAAGAGCCTTCTTTCTGAAGAATCAACTATTCTCCATTATTATGGATGAGAATATGTCCTTACAAGAACATCTTCTGAAGATTAAGGACATCAAGGATCATCTTGAGGCCATTGGCCGTACAATGGAGGAAGAGGACATGGTGGTCATTACTCTAAAAAGCCTACCACCGTCCTATGAGCACTTTATTGAGACGCTCAACATTACTGCAACTAATGTTGACCCAAAGTTCTCAGATCTGTGCACCAAACTTCTACAGCATGATCGTTGGAAACAACAGTTTGGTAGCAGTGCTCCTTCGTCCTCCTCTGAACAAGCATTTTCAGCTTAATCCTTTCACAAGGACAAAGGCCCATCTCATTCATCAGCTCCGTCTAGCTCCAGGAAGAACATTCGGTGCGACTACTGCCACAAATTTGGTCATATGCTTCAAGACTGTAGGGCTCGCATTGCTTCTGATCAGCGGAAGCAGGGTAGAACCCAGCCACAGGCCAAGGTTGCAGAACATGTAGACCTCTCTGATCAACCCGAGGCTGCCTTTTACGCTTTCTGAGGACATGCAAATTTCTGTTTTTTTGAAGATAGATTGACCATTAAAGGGAGGGTATTACGATAATAGATAGTTTCTAATTTTATCTCTCTTTCGTCTATTTCTAATGGTCACTCTTTTTGTAATGTTTCCATAAACTCCTTCTGTTCGTTATGGAAAGTCTCTTTCACTCTACAAGAATGTTTCTATTTCCTCTCTCCTGTTCGTTATAGAAACATTCTCTTGTATCTTGTATATATAGATCATTCATGATCATTGTTTAATAACACATTCATTATTTTACTACAATATTAGAAATTTGATACTCATTTGCTGGGGACTTGAATTTGTACAAAGCAAAGCTAATTACCATGTATATTTCAAATAGGTTGGTGACTTTTGCTATCATGATATTATATGTTGATATATTGGTAATTGGAAATAACAAGGAAATAATTAAGGACGTTAAATCTCAGTTGTCGTCACAGTTTGATATGAAGAATTTTGGTGCTACAATATTTTATTTTGGGCATGGAAATAGAAAGGGATCATATGATTAGTAAACTCTAGTTGAATCAGAGGACATATGTTAAGATTATGTTACAAAAGTTTAGAATGCAAGGATGCAAACTTGTTAATGTTCCAACTTCTCCATGTTTTAATGCTATCCATAGGATAGTTTCCCAAAACAGAAGATGATATTGAGAACATGTGTCATGTTCTTAATGCAAGTGTTGTTGGAAGTCTAGTGTATATGATGGTCTGTACTAAACTAGACATTTGCCAAATAGTGAGATTTTTAAACAAAAATGTGTCAAACCTAGGGGAAAAACATTGGACTACAAATTTGAAATTACAATAAATAATCTTCAAATATTGAGCACACTTCTGATTATGTAGTTTGCTACCAAGGAGGTAGTAGATGTACAAGGCTTTGTTGATGTAAATTGAATCTGAGTTATTGATTGCCAGAGATCTACAAGTGGTTGTGTTTATTTTATTTGTTGGAGCATGAGGCAGACAATTTGTGCACTTCAAACTACAGACGCTAATTGTATGTTAATAAAGGTTTTCAGATGTTGGTTTCTTACAGAAATCTATAGGATAGACTGCGATAGTTAAAGGCATGTTTAGCAAATAACTGTCTTTATCATGCTTGGATGAAGCGGGATGATGTGAAATTATATTTTGTTAGACATGGTTGAAGACAAAAACGATATCTGAAGAAGCTTAATACTTTGGAGAATGTTTATGACTCATGACAAGTCAGCTAGTACTGAGAAGTTTTCTTGATGCAAGAAATTAATGCGTGTAGCTGCTCTAGCAGCTGATTTACGTATGTTTGGCTCCCTATGCAAGTATTCATCAAGTTTTTGGTTGTGTTGTATGATATGCATTTTTTAAGCCCCTCCACTGTACAAATTGCCATAATTAGTGAGATAGAGCAGCTCCATAGCTAGGGCGTATGGGGGTTGGTGTCTATGCAAGGGTTCAATTCAATTTTTTTTCTTTTCGTAGGGCTCTGAGCCCCTGGTGGGCAGAGGATGGCTTTTAGGCCTATGGTTTTATACTTGTTGGATTGTAATAGCAGTTTGCCATGGTGATGTTCCTATAAATATTCACACAGACCAATGTCAAACATACATTAGAAATATCTTATTATATTGTGAAGGTTGAGTTTATAGTGATTATACAATAACTGAGTGGTGTTTTTGCTGGGTTTTTTCCCCTCACAAAAGCATACCAAGGTAAAATCTCTTGTTATACTGTGTGAGTGCCATTTATTCTTTCTGCTGCATTTAAGATTTTGTTAGCTTGCATCTGTTATGAGTATTATTTCTGTTCATTTGGATACCGGTTGTACTATTTAGCTTGTTCTGTGCTTTTGCTATGTGCTCATTGTTATTGAGCCAATTTATAAATAACTACCAACTCAAATCTTAGTAAATTTTAGGATTGAAAATGTGATCTCTTTAATACAATTTTGATTTCTTGCATCTTTATATTAATTTTGAACGTCTTTTGTTTCTTGCACTTATTTCTATTTTCTACTTTTCTAGTTGCTGTTCGTAACCTCTATCCATGATGAATCAGTTAGTGCATTCAATGTTTTTGTGCTAACACCTTACATGGATATCTATTACAACTGAGAATGGGGTACACAGAGATGCCCGACCATCTTGATTGTTTTTAGACTCGTGATTTTGACTTAATTTTCTCAAATAAGATTAGATTTGAGGATATTTGTTCCCTTTTTAAAGTTTAATTTTCACATTTTGTTCTTCCCTGGATGTTGTGGCTCTGCAATTCATAGTTATAATATATTTTTTTCCTTCTTTGTTGACATTTTATAATTATTCAGATATCAAGTCAGGTACTTTCCCCAGAAGCAAAGAAGGCAGCAGAAGAAATCGATGCAAAGCTGCAATTGGGATCTAAGCTCAATAATGTCATACATAGCAAGGGGGAAGCAGATGCTCTATTTGATCTATACCAAAATGAAAAGTATCTTCTAGCTGAAAATGCTGGTAAATTTAATGTAAGTGCTAGGATCCTAACTTGGTTTTCTTCTGCTTGAAGTTTGTTGAAGTGATAAGTTAAAGAACAAGTTATTTGTAATTGAATCTGATAGTTCGTTTGTACTCAGGTTATGCTTAAGAGTGGGGCTTCTCCCCAAGATATGTTGAGAGCAATGTTCCAAATTTGTTACCTTAATTGGCTTGAAAGGCATCTAGGTATCAAATCCAGAAATATCATTAGTGATTGTGGGCCTGGGGGGAAACTAACACGGTCTCTTAAATACATGCAGAGAGAATTTGACGCTCTCCAACACAATGCAACAACAGTAGGTTGGCTTCCTGATGGGCTAGTTGCTCGGCCATTGCCTTTTAGGTTGCATGTAGATAATATCCTTCCTGGCCAGTCACATTCAAGTTGTTCGTGATTACATTTTTCCTTGCCAATTTCATATCACATTGTCTACCAAGGTACCTCTCTTGAATAATTCTGGGAGCTAGTGGGGTTGATTCAGAACCCTGGGAGTTAGCACCAGCAGTCGGAGATATATTTTTTTGCTGTGGGACATCGTTGAAGTTACAAAATCCAAATTCAGTGCAACGAGCAGAAGTTAGTTATACCAAGGCCAGAAACTCAGTTGACATGCCCTGGGTTGTAATAAGTTCAGTCATATGAATGCCATGATAGCTTGCTCTTTATGCTCTAAACTATAAGAGCATGGAACATGGTGGGAAAGAAAGCTCTTAGCTCGTACTTTTCAAGACTTTTGATACAATTCCACATTCATATGGTTCTTTGGTGACATAATTGGTCTAAGATGTTCATTTGGCCATATAACAAGGAAGTGCTGTCTTGTTGAGCTCATCTGGAAATAAACAAATTTACTTCAACTTTGTCCCAACTGGAATTTTGGGGGCCAAAAATATATTTATCCACAATCATTTTACTTATTTCTAATCAGTTGTGCAAATCTGGTGCAAAATTTCACTTCCATCAGTTGTAAACCATGTGATTTGAAATTGTACAACAATCAATCCTCCAGAAAAATTGTACTATTTTGTCTGTAATATTCATATTTTCCTATACAGATATTAATGAGTTGTGAAATTTGTTAATAATTGCTTTATTTAAA
The DNA here is from genome assembly GCA_027943335.1 of Chamaecyparis obtusa. Lineage (NCBI taxonomy): Eukaryota > Viridiplantae > Streptophyta > Pinopsida > Cupressales > Cupressaceae > Chamaecyparis > Chamaecyparis obtusa. The sequence goes on from BSBK01002072.1 coordinate 778,839, forward strand.
GCTTTACCGTTTTTACCTCTGTATGCGCTCAAATTTTCAATAACCATTGTGGCAAATTGTATTTCTTCTCATATTATCTATTGTAAAGCAGTGAATTAAGGGCAACAGCGATGATAATTTGAGAGTTGTAGCCATGCCTTGAACTATTTTATTTAGTTGTTGGAGGGTTTTCTGTCAAACTCGCAGAATCGTTTAACTTCTTGATACAGGAGCGCTGGCCTTAGGCTGAAACCTCTTTGGCTGAGAGCCCAGGACTGATGGGTATCCATATGGTGTTGATGCTTTGCACTCACCAAGAATTGATTCCTCTTGGACTCATTTAGAACCATAAAACTTAAGTAGTAGGCCACGGGCCCCTTGACATGTCTTGAACAAATTTGAGAACCTATTTCACAAAAATTGAGCTGCAGTTAGAATGATTTATTGATCTTGAACAGCTGGAGTAGCCGGAACATATTACTTCATTACTTTGCAAATCCATATTAACTTTACTTATATGCCCATTGGGGAAAAACATGGAGAGAGTTAACTCTCAATATATTATAACTAGTTATAGTATATTACAAAAAATGCTCACTACAAGGCTCACTGCCCAAATATGATAAGTATACAAAAGTTTGAACTGTTATAATTGCATCTCACATATGCATAAAATCAATTCAATTGAAGCTCGATAGACACACTCTGCACACTTCATTAGATTTTACTTAATTATGCTGCACTTTGCATCTGATCTGTATCTTTATTGATTTCTATCAATCTTTTTTTCTTTTTTTCTTTATATTTCTTTACCCAAAAGATGTATCATATATATATATACCAATCCAAACATGTTTTAGGTTGGCTTCACTAGGTTGGCATAGGCATAATGAAAATTGATGCCAAATGGAAAACACATGTTACAATCAATCCTTATTCTTACCCCAAAACCACACAACAAAATACAATCTCCTGACAAATTGCGGACATCCTAAAAAACTTGTTATTTACTTGAAGAAATGGAGCAACTGCTAGACACAACTTCCGAACCTTATATCTTCTATGTCGTAGACTCATATCACGTGAAAAATAGAATATAGGCATAGCTACTATGCATACACATACTATCAGAACCGCAAGGCTATATTTGTAATGACGGAGAAATGCAGACCCAAAAAATGAAGCACAATAACACATAATTGTCAGAGTAAACACAACAGAGGTCAACAACAAACTTTTCTTCAAGGACCAACACGTTGACATCAATGTCAACTTATATAAATTGTCATAACATTCTTTTTCTCATATCACCGAAAAAATCATCAATGACAAACTCCAACAGATACATCTTTCAACACACAACTAGATAAATCTAGTGGGAGTTTGGATTCTAGTAGATAATTTTGTATTTCAAAATTACTTATGACATTGTTTTATTCAATGTAAAATTATCCTTATTGGTTGAGGGATGACATAAATTGTGTACCTTTTACTTCTCTCTAGTAGTTTTACTCTATGGAGGACTTCGGGATTTCTTTTGAATTTCCTTTCAATCGTGCTAGGTGAATCCACCTCATCTTTGCTAGTTCTCCAATGTTTGCTTGTGAAAATCCCATTTTTAATGATTACTTTATTCTTTATTGACTAGTATATAACGTTCTCAAGCTTCAAGAATGTATTAATGACATCTTTAATGTTGGCATGTGCATGCTTCCACCTTCTAATAAGACGTGTCTTTATTTGAATTGAGCTGATCGGTGATTTGAATGGTTTTCAGAACCTTGTCAAACTAGCTCACTTGAAGAGGATAATTATAAAACATTGCACACAATTGGGTGAAAGAAGTAAACTCATAAAACAATAACTTATCTCTAATGTCTTTCTGCAAATTACAAATGAAAAATGTTAAATGTCAATATTAGGCACATGATAAGAAATTTGAGTATGCAAATGTTTAAATCCACCAACGGAATTATCACTTTCTCTTTAATACCTTGTTTACAATGAATCAAATTAGTCAAAGAAATCTTAGGACCATTGTTATTTTGAAATTGTTCATTGAAAGCATTTACAATTTTTTGAAAAGAATAGATTGAATAAGGAGGCAAAGAACAATACCATTGTAAGGCCTTATCACTACATTTCTAGCAAACAACTTAGCCATAAGTCTATGATCATTAGAGAAGTCACTACACAAGGTTTGAAATGTTTTAACATGAGTCAAGGGATCACCTTTCCCATTATATGTTTTCAAATGAAGGATTTCCGTTTATTGAGGGATAATGGCATGAATGATATCTTGGAACAATGGGCTAGCAATGTCGCAAGTGGGAATATTGAACTTGGATTGTGTCATTGAAGTGACTTGTTGTTGAAGGGAAGAAACACTTTGAGCAAGGGTATTGATGGCAGCTTCGATAGTGGATATGTTTGGTGATGTAGGAGGTATGAATTTGTTAAGTAAAATAGATAAGTAATTGGAATATGTAGGTTGTACATTATGGTAAGTGGGTATATGTGATGGTTGTGAAACATATGGAATGATTGTGGAAATAGGTAAATAACTAGGTATTCCACCAAGACTAACATGCATAAGATTAGTATTTTGAAGAGATGTAGCCATGATAGGTTGAGTGTAAGTAGAGACATAAGGTAATGCTAGTTTTTAAACCTATTGGAAAGCTCATAATTATCGAGTTCAATAGTTTCATTATATTTTCAATGAGGCACCTTTGAAAGGTTCATAGTTAAATGAAGGATTATGAAGCATTTTCAAACAATTACTTAGGTTATGACCATCAATTTTATTTAAAAAATTAAATCACTTTTTTTTAAAAAACTTTGCTTATTGAGCTGAAGTATCTTTGCTTTTGATTCCTCAAAATGCTTCATCATCTTGTCCATAGAATCTTTTGCACCATGCTTCAAGCTCATATTTGGTTTTGGAAACCTTGTTGTCTTTTGACAAGGCTGCGATAACATTGTTAGATGTTGAAAAGAGTTTTGGAACTTCAAATAATGGTTGAGTCATATTGGGAAACAATTTGATGCGAATTTTGAAGACTTCGGTAAAAATTCAAAAATAAAAAAGATAGAAAGATTATGAAAGTACCATCAAACTTCTTGTTGAAAATTTAAATGGTTGTGATGACCTCTTCACAGAATGACAAGCTTTTGAAACTTTGCAATTTTACCAATGAAACAACACTTTGAGTGTTAAGGAGTGAATGTAAAACATGCATGTTTGTCTTAGGGGAATAGGCATGACAAATAAAATTGGCTCTAATTGGGGATAAGGACTAAGGAGGACACTAAATGAATGCATAAGAATATACACCTTTCCTTTAGGCAACATAGTGATAACTAGGGAAAGGGGACTCATGATCACAAGAGAACAAGGAAAAACAAGCAGAAATAAAAGACAACTAGATAGGAAAAGAAACAAACCCAAAAATTCCTAACTATGTATAAATATTAGGACAACCCACTTTCAAATTTGATATAGTTTCAAGTCTCTCCCATTTTAGGGAAGTAGAAAGACTATGCCATCTCAATAATCTAGGAAGAAATTATTTATATTTCATACCTGAGTAACTTGAAAAGGTCTCTTCCAAAAGGAATCAAATTTGTATCTTCTCCTCGAGGTTCTCTCCTTAGTCCTAAAGTAGGACCATATATCCCAAAATGAAATTTATTGGCCCGACTTTTCATTCCAATATTTGTTTCACCCTGGCTTGATGCAACATAGTCCCATCAACTATATGTTTTATGTGTTCCTCAATTTTGGTAAAATATATGATCCTATTCTCCAAAGAACTCTAAAATTACTAATATTCTATAACATTTTGTAACTTAATTGTTGATAGTTCCAAAGCAAGAGGTAAAGTGTTATTGATTCCATACACCAATTCGAAGAAAGACATACCGATTTCTCTTTTGGAGTAATTCTATATGTCCACAATGCACTGTATATTTTCTTGTATGACTTTGTTTGATTTTCATCTACAATCTTCTTGATAATGGTAACCAAGTTTTTGTTACTAGAATCCATTTGTCCATTACCTTGAAGATAATAATCTGAAGAGTGGGACAAGGTTGCTCCATTTTTGGAATATAATAGACATATTTTAGTAGATGATTTTTTCTTTTTCTTTTTGCATTATCTGTTAACAATTTTAGGGGCACTCCAAAGTGGACTAAGATGGTATCTTTTATAAAATTATTTATCACTTCAAAAGTTATTTGTTTAATTGGAATGATCTCTAACCATTTACTGAAGAAATCTATTGTAGTTATAAGGATATGAGTATTGTCTACACTTGAATGTGGGTTGATAGCTCCAATAAAATCTAACCCCCATTGCCGAAATGGTTCTATTATTAGTAGTTTTAGAGGGAGAGCTACCAACTATGGTCTACCTACAAATTGTTTGCACTTTTTTTTCATATTTTTATAACCAAGCACGTGCATCTTGAAACATATTGGGACAATAATAGAATTATCTAAATATATTGTAAGCAATGACTAATGATGATTTTTTTGTCACAAGCCTCATTGTGAAATAGTTTCAACAACTTCCTTTGTTGCTCTTTATCCACACATCTTAAATTTTTTCCATTTGATTAACTTTTATAGTGTATCATGTATTTGAATGCTTTAATTCTAACATTCCTCTTCTTTTTAGATGATTGAAGTGGTGAAAATTCTTTGTATGTCAATAAGAAACATTAGAAAACTATTAACCTTATAAGCCCATTACTGATGTAAAATGGACATTTTCTCCCGACCCTAGTTCATTTTCAGCTATCAACATGCAAAACCCCTTGCTGCTAACCAATTTTGTTGGTTTCATCTCCAAATTGTATTATTGAACTTTCACAACCCATGCCCATCTCTTATTGCAATCCACTTCTTCATATGTTAGCAAATTATTTATTGGAAGTTATAGACATATACAGTAGAATGAGAGTGTAAAATATAATATCTAAAATATTTTTATTCTTTGACTATATTTGTTAGAATAACTGAGAGGGGGATGAATCAGTTATCCACAGCCCCAAATACAAAATGTATATCCAAAAACAATTTAAACAAATTTCTGGAGCTCGGTAACATAGAATAGTAACTGTCTGTGCTTTTACCGATTACCAGTTAATAACTTATAGTAACTACCGATCAAATCAAATATGCAACATGTAAAGTATGATATCCAATAATCATCACAATCAACACATAACACAAGAGATTTAATGTGAAAACCTTGTAAAGGGAAAAACCACCTGGGACTAGTAACCCAAAAATTGTTCACTCTTCTGAAGTGAGCTCGGTGAAGAGCCATCCCTGTTAAAGGTTACAAAACACACTGTAAGGTGTGACCTTGTTAGAGGATTTAACACTAACCATTATCGTCCAACCGACATTCACTATGGGGTTGACAGGATAACAAATGCACATTCTGTGAATGACATTACAAGACTTTCTAGTCTACTCAGTTAAGAGATTTATCTGGTTACAATGGTTAAACTGTAACAACAGGTGATCTGATTACAATACAACTTGATTTGCAGATGTACAAATCTATATTTGTATGCACCCAAAAATGGTCGCCTAGACTTTGGGTCCCATTTATTTGATTTATCAATCTTGAATCAGTTTTATCAATAATCAATATTTTCAACATTATCAATTTCTTGATCAAGTCTTAATTTCGATCATATATTGAATTTTTATCCTATGGGCTAATCATTTATCCTAAGTCTTTATTTGATTCAAAGGAGTATTTCCTCCCCTTTGGATTAAATAAAAAGCCCCACCTTTCCTCTTGTCCTAAGTTGCACAAATAAAGCATTATTCCTATTTTACAAAAAGGAAAAAAGCACTTTTGTCTCACATGGACACAAAGTCAATTCCTATTGGAGGATACTTGTGCACATGGATCGCTCCTCTTTTGAGCTCCACCGGCGATTAAGATTTTTGCCTCTTAATCTCAATGGTCCACTCCTTTGCATTTCTTATAAAAGGAAAGCTCTCTCCTTCATTTGCATATATCATGTTTTTATGCTAATCTTATGCTGCAGGAATCCTTGAAGACTTTGAAGCTTTTTAGAGATCATTGTTGCATCCTACTTTAGATTTCTTCATTTGCTTCATAGTTTAGTTTACATTCTTACATAGTAGTTTCATTTCCATAACTTTCATAGCTTCGATTTCCTTTCATGCAATAGCATAACTTCACATAGCTTAATAAGAGGGATTTGTAACACTTGTTATTTCCATTTCATAGCTTAGTTGCATTGCATTTTCATTTCCATAGATTATTTTGCATTGCATTGCATTTTCATAGTGATTCTTGAGGATATTGACACTCTTGCCCTTGTCCTCATTCGAATCTCTCGTTGTGTGGTTGACTAGCAAGGTCGCAAACTTGTAGCTCTAGTTGAGAGCAAATACATCATAGTCTCTTGCAACTCCATGCATAGAGAGCTATGAGCCGCTTTGTGAGGCCTCATTCTTGAGCAACCTTGCATATAATGGTTCATAGAAGTGCACCATTTTAGTGTGTACATTTCTGGCGCCCACCGTGGGGTAGAGTAGATAGGCTTTGTCCTTTAGTTTCTTGCATTTTCGTTATTTTTCGGATTATTTTTTAAAAATTTTGCAGTCTCTGGTTTTTGTCTCAGAATATCGCGTGATACTTCTCAGGTATATCGTGCGATATACCTTACTATCCCAGTGTGACACTTCGCCCCAGAGAAGAATCGCCTGTCAGTATTAAGGTATATCGCCTGGTGTCGTGCGAAGTATCGCCCGCGTATAGAGAAGTATATCGCCCGAACTGAGGTATATCGCACGAATATAGGAAACTGTATCGCGCGAAACTGGTGACGTTTGAGGTATATTGCCTGATCTGACAGAGACCTGCGGTTCAAGTTTTATCATCTGAATCTGATCATATAGTTTGCTGGTTTACTTTACTGTATTTAGATAGGTCTAACCTGCATCTCTTAGCTTAGGTAAATCAGTTTCTTGCAAATATTTTCATTTAGATTTTAGATTTTGCTAACCTTGTGAGCCTAACTAGTTGTGGTTGTAGGTGCCTTTGCTTAAAGAAGTTTGCCAAAAATCGCATGTCAAAGAGGGCTACTAACGGTTTTTGCAGGGCTGCCCAAAAAGCATAAAAAAAATAAAAATAAAAAATCTTGCTTGTTTATTTGCTTTCCTTTTAAGTGTGGCAAAAACTAGTTGTTTCATTTATTAGGAACTTTAATACCTTGTGAAAGAGATTTTGGGGTGGTAGGAGAAGTATGCTCTTCACCTTTAGGTGAATCAGAAAATCTTGACCCATCTTAAGGTTTTGGAAGCAAGGGAGTAATTGAATCTCTTTGCTTGGTGTGTTTGGGAGAAGTTTTTGAGATAGGGGAGTATGCTCTTCACCCTTGAGGTGAACCAAAAACTTTGAACCTAAAAAATTATCCATTTTTGTTTAGTTTAGGAATTCTTTAGCGGGCCTACTCTTGAGCAATCAAGAGGAACGACTCAAGTGGAGACAACCTTGTCATCATTTTCCTTGGTGGCGAGTGATTCCAACTCACTATAATCTCAAGGCTATCAAGAACACCAAAAACCTTGGTAGACGTAACACTTGTCTTTGTTTGATGTGAGTAGCTCATGGGATTGTGACCATGGGGAAAACATTGAACAAGAATGCTTAAGGTACTTTTGAGGCCGTGAGGTCCGAGTCCTCTTTGAGGAGCAAGAGGGGTGTTATGAACGAAATTCTTTATTAAGAACCATAGATAGAAGCCACCTTCTTTTAGCCACTTATCTTCTTAGTGCAAGGATTGATCCAAGTGGTTTACCCGGATCACCTTAAGATACTCACCATATGTGTCCCTTTGGTTGTGTCGTTTGACACTTCCACGACAAAGCCAATATCTCTCGTGGGTAACCACTTGGTGTGAGGCAAGGGGGCATCAAGTTGTGGGCTAAGTTGGTAAGTATTGAGCCTTGACCTTTTTAGGATAGATTTGCTTGAATTATCTTCGGTTGTGTGATGCCAGTGTAAACGTTTTTACATACAAACAATCGGTAGCATTCATAGGGTGCTTTTTCAATTCTGATATCACAAGTGTTTGTCTTGGCAAGGTTGCTTTTGCCCTTGTTTCAAGTGTTTGAGACATGTTTGATCCCTCACTGTTTGCAAACCTGCCAAAATTCTGCTGATATTATGATTGAAATCGAAAACATCAACCCTCAGACTGAAAATTTTGACCAAACAGACCCAAAAATAGAAATTTTACACAATTCTGGTCAAGAGTTAATCAATTTTGCAACAGTATCGCGTCTTTTAGAGTGAAATATTGCGCGATACTTCGCGGGTCCAAAAAATATCGCCTGCTTTGAGAGGAAATATCGCACGATAGTTCACCTCGGATAGACTATCGCCCGACCTGCCTGGTTTTTATCGCTCGGCTATTGTAAGGTCTATCACCTAGTATAAGGTGAAGTATCGCCCGGTTGTAGGTGTATCACCCCGGTAGCCCAGAGTATATCGCTTGGTTAATTTCTGTCGTGCTTGCAATTTGATCAGTTTCAATTGCTGTTAGTCAGGTTAGGTCTTGGAGTAGGCTTCTTGCTCTGTCGTTTGAGACCTGTCTTGACTCTAAATTTTTGATTTTAATCCTCCGGGATAGCATCATCTAATTTATGAAATTACTTTGAGAATAATTGTCAAATTAGAAGGCCATTCTTGGTGCTAAGGTTCATCTCTAGGATTGTTAGCTACCTTCTTGGAAAATTTTTAGTGCTCTTATTGTCCAAATCGCTTTCATTTAAATCTCGATTTCAATTATATTTTGGCCTAGTCCAACCTCCTGGTTCAAAAGTGCAAGGGTAGTCACCCTTTGATTTGAAGCACCTCTTTGACAGTGTTGGTAAAGCCCCTTTTCTATCTTTTCATTTCTCTTTGGACAATAGAGGACTTTGATTATCCTAGTTTGGTGCTGACACTTTGAGAGGTCATCTTATCATTGAGAGTATCTTTCTTTCATGTCAGTTACAACAAGGTACCAATTCAATCAAGGGAAGTGACCCCCTGTTGCCTTTAACCAGTTACCACCAGTTAAGACTCGTCAACAGCATAAGGGAAAATGACCCCTTTTTGATCAATCGCCTAAGAGTGAATCTGAGGTTTGTTTTAATCCAAAAGCTAATCCTAGTGAAGTGAGCACCTCTTTTGTACCACTTTCATCAAGCATGGACATGAGTTACACTTTCACTCAACAACAAAGAGAAGCCATGAATCAAACTCTTGAGGATATCTTCCAACAGCATAGGAGAGAGTACGGTGGTTCTTCTCATGCTAGTCTACCCGGGTCACCTCCCAACAACGCGAGGTATTTTGATGCTCACCAACAAGCCAAGAGACATCATAAGCAAACTCACTCAGATTCAGGGTCACAACACAAGGACCAAAACAACGAATCTAGTGATCACCACATAAACGCAGCCAATGCAATAAGGCATTCGAGACCATCCTCTCCACTTAAGGATACCTCTCGATATGCAAATATGTGATTGAAAAGCATTGAGAGGGAGAAACAAGCCTATTTGGATGAACAAACTGCTAAAAAGGAGAAATTCAGACAACTAGAAGAAGATGAACGTGCATTATTGGACATAATGAAGAGAGTTGCCCAAGAAGAAGAAGATAGACTCTATGCACAACAACTCCAAAGCTGATTCAATGGGAGGGGAACCAATAGTGGGACCAACTCACCCCCATCTACCCCTTCGCCATGTCCTAGAAGAAGATTAAGGACGCCCTCATGATCTCCAAGTCCTAGAGGAAGAAGGGCTTCAAGATATGATCATCATAGGAGACGATCACCTCATAGACATTCAAAGCAACCCTCCCAACGAGTACATCATGGCTCACAACATGGAAGAAGTTATGCCAAATTTGATCATATGGATTTTATGACTATGCAACAAGAACCATCCTTTCAAGCATATGTAGAACGATATGTGGAACAAAACAAAGATCAATTCCTAGAAAGCCTCATCAACAAAGGTGCTAAAGTTCCATATGATTTTGACTTCCACCAAAAGATTAAGAAACAGAACCTTTCAACCAATGAGGTGATCATGCAAATGCAGAAGGACATAGAAAGGATGAGGGCTCCTAAGAGCACATTTAATTTGGACTCCATATGTCCCAACTCGATTGACAAGAGTGTGGTGTTGGTTGAGTTCCCTAAGAAAGTTGAGTTTCCAACCTATGACAAATATGATGGCATTAGTGACCCTCATGACCATGTTCAACAGTTCTACATAATGAGCTTTTCTTTTCATCATGAAGACTCCTACTTGATGAGATTATTTCCGAGGAGTCTCAAAGGTCAAGCCATGGAGTGGTTCACCAACCTTACTCCTCCAGTAAAGTCATTTAAAGAACTCGTCCAAAGATTTGTTTAGCATTTTTCTTATAATCTATCAAGGTCGGTCACAATGCTTGATTTGTGCAAGCTTAAACAAAATCAAGGAGAACCTTTTGTCACTTTCCTACAAAGATGGAGACGTTTGTGCTCAAAATATCTAAGGGCAATTCCTGAGGAGGAAAGAATAGACATCATTGTGAGTAACTTAGTGCCGAAATTAAGATATGAGGTAAGAAAGATACCATTTAATTCTTTTGATACCATGGTAGAAGTGGCATGTCGCATAGAGGATGTCCTAAAAGAACAAGGAATTTTGGCTAAATCAACTAATAACAACAATGGCCAAAACAACAACAATAATGGTTATAAGGACAAAAAGAACTCCTATTGGAACAAGAATAAACAGGTGGTCAATGACGGAGTTGTTGACTCACCACAACCTAAGAATGAAGGAGTTCTTAATCTCTCCAATGTGGTACAAGCCATGAAGCTGCAAGCATCCTCAGGACAACAAGAGAACAAACCCAAGTATCAAGGGAAACCTAAGAAGGAAAAGAGACAATTCACCAAACTTGGGGACTCCTATGCAGACATTTTCAAGACACTAATTGCTCATAATTTGGCGCAACCTCAAGATCCCGCCAAGCACCGCATACCCGATCCTAAACCTCATTAGTGGGATGAGAAAGCCTTTTGTGTCTTCCACAATGGAATTGGACATGATATAGAAAATTGTTTTAGGCTTAAACATCTTGTCCAAGACCTCATTGAAAGTGGGCGATTACAAGTTGATGGTTTAACTACTAATGCGGATCATAAGGCTTTTAAAGAACCCTTGCCCAAATATGAGAAAGGAGAAAATTCTAACAACAAGCATGGTAAAGCTGCTATCAACTATGCCTACACAAATGCTGAAAATATTATTAATATGCTTGAAGTGGCTGATGATAATATCAACATGATGAGAGGGAAAGATCCTTATGGATATGATGTGGATTCAACTCCAATGTTTGATGAAGGACCCGTTGTGGTGCTAAGAGGTCCTCACTCACGAAGGATGCCCCAATCTCTCAATGCTGTCACTAGGGGTCATACTCAAGCTCCCATTGTTATCAGAGGTCCTAGCTCTAGCAAGTCTAAGCAGCCCATGTCCAAGGGTGTTCTTCCTAAATCTGCTGTTGGTCCTGATTCCAATTATAACCTTATTGACCAATTACAACGTACACCAGCACAGATATCTATTTTTGAACTTTTAGAATTGTCCCCTAAGCACAAGTGTGTCCTTGAGGATGCTTTGTGAGTAGCCAGTGTCCCTAACAACTTAGATATTTGTCAATTCCAGAATATGGTCAACCATTTAACTAGCCCTCATTACCTCACTTTCTCAGAAGAAGACGACAAATCCATTAGTCACCCACATTTCTTGGCCTTACACATCGAAGTCATGATTCATAAAACCCGTGTCAGGCGTGTATTGATAGATGGGGGTGCGGGGCTCAATATTTGTACCATGAGTTTGTTGAAGGCTCTAGGATATTCTGAAGAAGTCATTGACACAAGGAAAAAGATCACAATCAAGGCATATGATGAAGCAGAAAGAAGTTCTAAGGGATTGGCCGTTTTGCCTATTCGCATTGGTCCAGTAGAAAAGGATATCTTATTTCAAATTGTTGATGTTGGACCTTTAGCCTACAATATTTTGCTAGGTAGGCCATGGATTCATGAAATGCAAGCAGTCCCATCAACGTATCACCAGTGTGTTAAGTTTCCCCATAATGGTGTAGAAATTTGCATACCTGGAGATAGTGCTTTGTTAGTTAATAAGATTTCTGCTGGATCACATGTACCTTTGAATAGGGAAGCTGACAGTTCTAGTATTTCACTTGAACAATGCAAGCAGAAGTTTAAGACCATAGATCTTGGGATGGGAGATTATAAAATTGATTCTTTTACAAAAATGCCAATCTCTCCTAGGTCTTATGGGAAACCATCACCAAATATGAAACCTTCATCATCAACAATGACATTATTCAAAAAATTTGTTGAGTCTTCAGTTCCTATTCAGGAAGAGAAAGAGGAAGTTGCCGTAAGAGACTGGATCTATCATGAGGAAAAATACCAACACAATGAGAACTTTGCTCCTTCACCTAAAGCTTATGGGAGGGGGTATACGTTGGTTAAGAATATGGGTTATCTAGGATATGGTCCCCTTAGCCATAGGTTGGATGCTAAAGCTGAGCCTCTTAACCATACCTTTTTTGGACGAAAGAATAAGTCAACAGTTGGCTTAGGTTTTGAAAATAAGAAGAAGAAAGGTGTCCCTGTCGCAGCTGCGACAGACAGTGATAGTGATTCAGATTACACACCTGATCTTTCTAATCAACAAGACATGTCTGATGATTGGGTGCCTTCCACAAATCTTCTTTGGGGAGATTCAAAAGATTTGATACTTGACGGTCCTACTATCCCAGCTGCGACGGATAGTGACTATATGAATGCTAGATTGACAATGGAAAGTATTGCTATCCTAGCTGCAACGGATAGTAACAATGCTAGCATTAGAGAAGGGGAAACCTTTCCCAACCTTGAGGCTTCTACATCACGAGGCCTAAATGATGATTCAGACACAAACTCACATTAGTACGAATGGGACTCACTTTCAGATGCAATAGTTGATTTGGACATGGATGTTGTCCATATTTATAGTACCCAACCTGATGTGACTAATGAGCTTAGTGTAGGCCTAGAGGATTGTACTCCTGGAATTGCCTTAGTGGCTGACGCTTCGTTTGGTAGGACAAATCCTGACTCGAGTATCCTCAGAGGGGACTTGATGAATCCCGATTGTATGGTCATCAGAGATAACACCTTTCACATAAATAACATTGAACCAGTCATTGACCTACCCCTTGTTCACTATGACCTAATTGACTGGTCTCAGCGCCATCAAGAGCCTAGATTCCTCACTTTTCAGAATGACTATGAACTTGCCTGCTATCTGAATGCCCTTGAACCCGTGGCTTCTTCCACCAGTGAACCAACAACAAGTATGACAGAGCCTGATATTAAGTACCTCAGTCTAAAAATAAAATAAAAAGAAAGAAAGAAAAATAGGTCTGATGGCGAAAACCGCTTTGTGGTGATATTAGAACCAAAAATAGTAAAAAGAGATGACGTATCTGAGGGTGAAAAATTCTCTAAGGCACCTAAGGATGGGGTACTTAATAACTTGCCGAGTTATTTTCAGGACAGATCATCAGTATTGATTGAACTAACAAAACCAGTTAATTTGAACACAGAAGAAGCTCCTCAAATAATTCATCTTGCTCAGTCTTTATCAGAAGAAGAAACCAAGGCATATATACAATTCTTACAAAAGAAGAAAATTAATTTTGCATGGACCTATTCAGACATGCCAGGGCTTGACACAAATCTTATAATGCATCACTTATCCATAGCTCCAGGAGTCAAACCAGTGAAACAGAGACTCAGAAAAATGCATCCACATGTAGCTCTCCTTGTCAAAGCAGAATTAGAAAAACTTTTGAGAGCTGGATTCATCAGAGCCATCGATTATGCAGAATGGATCTCAAACATAGTACCAATTTCCAAACATGATGGGTCCATTCGTGTATGCACAGATTTTAGAGATTTAAACAAAGTATGCCCAAAGGATGATTTTCCACTTCCAAACATTGACATGATAGTGGACATGACAGCTGGCTATGAGATATACTATCTAATGGATGGTTTCTCAGGATATAATCAAATTAAAATAGCTCCCGAAGACCAAGAGAAAATAGCATTCACATGTGCATGGGGAACCTATTGCTGGAACGTCATGCCATTTGGGTTAAAGAATGCAGGAGCAACATACCAACGAGCTATGACCACAATTTTTCATGATATGATGCATAAGAACATGGAAGATTATGTGGATGATACCTTGGCTAAATCAAGAAAAAGGGATGGACACCTTCCCGATTTGGAAGTAATTCTCAATTGCATGGAACAGTTTCAACTTAGATTGAATCCAAAGAAGTGCACATTTGGTGTCACCTCAGGCAAACTTTAAGGATTTATAATATCAGCAAAAGGTATAGAGGTTGATCCCGAAAAGGTCCAAGCAATTTTAGATATGCCACCTCCAAGAAACATTAGTCAAATGAGAAGTCTTCAGAGATGACTCCAGTCAATTAGGAGGTTTATCTCACAGCTGGCAGATAGAGAACAACCCTTTAATAAGATGCTGCATAAGGGTGCTTCTTGTGTATGGAATGAGGATTGCCAAAAGAGCCTTGATCAAATAAAATAGTATTTAGCTAATCCTCCAATTTTGATGCCGCCTATTCCTGGGAGACCATTGATTTTATACATTTCAGCAACAGAGTCTTCCTTGGGGGCATTGTTGGCTCAATTAGATGATACTGGGAAAGAAAGGGCCATATACTATATCAGCCGTACTCTAGTCTCCTATGAGATCAATTATAATAACATTGAAAAGTCTTGTCTTGCAGTGGTGTTTGCTTCTCAAAAGTTGCGACACTATATGCTTCCTCATACTATACATTTGGTTGCAAAAATTGATCCTCTTAAGTACTTGCTTAGTAAGGCTGCCCTCATGGGTAGACTTGCTAAATGGATGACGGTCTTAACTGAATTTGACATAGAGTACGTTGAAAGGAAGGCCATAAAAGGGCAAGCTATTGCTGACCAATTAGCTAATTTCCTAATTAAGGATAGTATGCCTGTTCAAGTGGAATTCCCAGATGAACACATCCTGTATATGACTACTCACACTTGGAAAATGTTCTTTGATGGTTCCCACATGCAAAATGGATCAGGTGTTGGAGTATTATTTGTCTCTCCACATGGGTACAATATTCCAAAGTCTTACAAACTTTTATTCCCATGTACGAATAATATTGTAGAATATGAAGCTTTAACCAATGGATTGAGAATGGCTATAGAATGGAACATAACAGAGTTACATGTCTTTGGGGATTCCCAGTTAATCGTCAACCAAGTCAATGAGGAGTATCACACCAAGGATGATAAATTGATACCCTACAAAAAGATGGTTGACTCGTTGAGACGTTACTTTACATTTGTGACATTTCAACAGATCCCTAGGACAGAAAACAAAGTTGCAGATGCTATGGCCACATTAGCTTCACTCCTTCGGTTGGAGACACATGAATCAAGAGCTGAATTCCTGGTGGAAGAGCTACACCATCCCATCTTTGACTCATCTGAAAGCCATGTCATTTGTACCCTTTTCACACATGAGTCTTCCCGATATGGTGCTATCTATTCATATCTTCGTGATGGCATCATCCCTGACACATTCAACCGTTCTGAATGCCAAAATCTCATTCGTAACGCCTCTTGCCACACCCTTATCTCTAGTGATTTATATAGGAGGGGTTTAGATGGGACGCTCCTTAGGTGCTTGGAAAAGGAGGAATCTGACCAAGCGTTAGTTGACATCTACGAGGGCATTTGTGGTGGACATTCTAATGGTCTTGCCATGGCCCGAAGGTTGCTTAGGGTGGGGTATTATTGGCCCACAATGCAAATGGATGCAGTAGCCTTTGCTTAGTCTTGTGAAAAATGTCAGAAACATGGAAACCTGATTCATGCTCCAGGTAGGGAGCTGATTCCTTCTATTTCTCATTGGCCATTTCAGCGCTGGGCCTTTGATCTAGTTGGGTAGATTCATCCCAACTCATCAGGTGGACATAAGTTCATTATTACTGCCATTGACTACTTCACAAAATGGGTGGAAGCTGTGCCACTTTCTGTTGCTTCAGGGAAGACTATCTCTTTGTTCATCTTGAATCATATTATTTGCGGATTTGGAGTGCCTTCTGAGATTATCACTGATAACGGAGGTCAATTCAAGAACAAGGACCTAAAGCATTTATGCAAGAAGTTTAAAATTAAGCAACATTGGTCCTCCATCTATTTTCCACAGGGAAACGGATAGGCAGAAGCCTCTAATAAAACCATTCTTAAAATTCTTCATAGGATAGTGCACAAGAATGGTAGGGATTGGCACTTGCAAATCAATCCAGCACTATGGGCTTATAGAACAAGCATTCACACACCTATAGGAGCCACACCTTTTGCCCTTACCTATGGTGCTAAAGCGGTATTGCCTTTAGAAGTCAAGATACCATCACTCATAGTCTCACTCAAAGGATTGATAACATATGAGGATTACCGTGCCATGAGGTTACAGGAACTAGAACTTTTAGATGAGAAGCATAAGGCTTCCTTTGATCATATGAGAGTGTATCAGAAGTGTATGTCCAAGGCATTCAACAAGAAGGTTCATCGTAGAGAGTTTCAAATAGGTAATCTTGTTTTACGAGAGAACCCTAAGAACCAACAGAACAGAGAACAAAAGGGTAAGTTTGAACCTAACTGGCTTGGACCATATGTCATCATAGTTGCTTTTGGTTCAGGTGCATATTTACTGTAAGATCCAGATGGAGAATAGCTCCTTGATCCCATCAACATTTTGCACCTCAAGAAGTTCTATCCTTGATGCCCATTTCTGTCTGGGGGCATCCTTTGTACATATTTATGGATCCTGAAAAATACCAAAAAAATTGATATATGATGCTGAAAAAATCCTAAAAAGCATATAAAGTCCTGAAAAAAATACAAAAAAATCAAACAAATGCAAAAAATTCAAAAAAATAGAAAAAGGGCCTTGGTGAAAACCTGGAAACAGGCGCCTTGGTAGCAAAAATCCAAAAAAAAAGAAAAAAAGAAAAAAATTGCAATAAATCCAAGTGGTGAAAACCTGGAAATGGGCGCTACTTGAGGCCTTTGCACTCCTATTTGTTAGCATGCGTCCTCGACATTGAACCTTTCTCCATCATATCTTGACCTTATTTGACTTAGTCTGGAATTGGTCTTTGTCTTTGTCTAGGGGGCATAATTGTTAGCATTGGTCCTTTAGGTGCGTTTGTCTCTTGGGGCATTTCACAAATTGGTGTTTTTCAACACCACCCCAAATAGTATTTTTCAACACTACCATTGCGTCGAGTGTTTCTTAACACTCATTAGATGTCTTACCCAATAGTCTAAGTTTGATGCGATATTTCTCATTTGCTGATGCGATGATCAGAGTCTGACTCTATGACCAACACACACGCACTTAAACAATCAACTTGTTGAGATATGTTGAATTTCTTTTTTCTTTGTGTGTTGTATATGAGGATTTCTTTGATGAGTGGTCTCTCCCTGAGAAGTTTTCGATGATGCATAGCTAGAAGACTGAGGGTATGAGAACATGTTTTATTTCTTTATCTACTTGTGGGTATATTTTGTTAGTCCTAACTGTCATGAGCATTTATGTTGGTCTTACTTGACACTATGGATTGACAAGGTATTATCCTTGACTATTTTGCGAGTGCACGCTTCTAGTTATCTTGACTTTCATGTGTCTTGATACAAGCATAATCTCACCATATCAAACTTAGGTAATCTCACTGCATTAGTCATCTTGACCTCCATGTCTTTGATGCCTAGGTGAGATTCCCACATTCCTATCTGATAAAGATCATAGTCATATCCACATAGTCATACTAGTGTGCATTGTATGATCTTACGACACTACCAATAACGTTCGATGATGATAATTGGATGTCTATAGGCGTTGTGACCTTGCAAGTCAACCACTTTTCATAATAGCTTGCATTTTAGGTTCATGATAGTTTAGTTTTGCATCTTGCATATGGAGAGAGCTCTCCTTTTCATCTTACGTGGACCTATCAGTCAACTGCGCTTCTTCTCGATCATGTCTTTCACTCTTTGTCTGTTTCATCTCGAACCTATTCCTATTCATCACAAGGGGTTAATCATATCATCATATCTATATCACAACTGTCATTTTCAGAAACATGAGCCTATATTATACACATGTGAATCAAACATACATATATAAGAGAGAACATACATAAATATGTACATAAAAATTTTGAGCAAAATGACAAGATAATATACATAAACTGATACATCCATCATAAGTGAGACATAAACACATGATATATCGAACATCCAGTAATCTCATATATACACCAATGTCATGATACAATATACAATATGGGATCCCAAAATCTGGATCAATGTCTCAAAATATGTCTAAATATCTAACAACATCTAACCCTAAACCTAAGACTAACTGCCACCCTCCTGTCCTGGTGCTGGTGGAGGTGGTGCAGGATCAAGGACTACATTTGATCTACCCACTACTGCATAGTATGATGGCACTCTCTGATCCTCTGGGACTGCCTGAATGTAGAGGCCATAATAATATGCAGCTCACGCTACCTCTCTCTGTCTCTCTGCTAGGGCAACCTGTAAGGCTCTCTTTCGCCACTTTGTCTCTACCCGCTAATCAATGAGCTGCTGCTCTCTCAATGCTATAGGAATCCTGAGTTGCAATATCTCAACTTCGAGAGCCGGTATCCTCGCTCTTAGATCATCCCCACCCGCAGGCTGATCCTGCTATGCCTCTGCCTGCCGGTGAGCTGGTCTCACCTCATCCTCAAGCGTGGCCGACCTCTGTCCCTGTGACCATTTTTGGCCACCTGATCTGGATCCCTCCCCTCTCTCCATCCTCCTCCCTCTCCCCCTCCCACCGTCTCCTCCATCCCCTCCGTCTCCTCCATCTCCTCCGTCCCCCCCATCATCACCTCCATCTCCCCCCTATGCTGGTACCTGTGCATCTGGTATAGTGAATCAAGGGAACGACGCCCTCCATCGCTCTGCCCTATATGCTGCATCAGCCCTTGCATCTGCCACATCTGGGTGATACTCCCAGGGCTCGCTCTTGATACTAGCTATCTCTGCGATCACCTGCTGGTAGTCTAACATGGGTAGCCACCCATGTCCCTCCTCATCCCTGGCTCTGGCATATGTAGTAGTCTTTGTCGAGACCCGCTGCTGCCTCCCAAACTGCTGCCATACCCGAGTGATGCAAAATCTCTCCACTATCTCTGAGTGTCGGCCTACTAGTGGCCGGGTACACAGCATGTAACTCAGCTCATCCTCTGCATCACCCCATGCCTCAACATCCCTGTATGGCCTCCATGTGAAAGAAGCCATCTCATCCAAGATCCTCTTGTAGTATGTCACATCACCCGTATGAGCATGTGATATGAAACGCATATATCTATATATATATGGGTATCTCCTCTCCCTCGACTGAATCCTCAGGCGCATCACAGCAATGTGCTCCCACGCCCACACCTGTGCCAGGATGGCACCGCAAGCCCATGACCGGCTATCCCTATACACGATCTCATGTAGCTCGTGATACATCTTCACAAGAATGGCTGGTCCCCATGCCATCCGACGAGGTCTACCTACCAAGTCAATCAGTAGCCTGGCCCATCTGAGCGGGAATCCCTTTTGACTGTGATCAGTCATCAGGATCTAAGAAATAATGGATGCCACAATACATGGCACCGGAAAATCTCTACCAAAATCCTCTAGCAGCCGCTCCCAGCTGACATGCCGATCAAGGATAGTCACATCCTGGAACATCTCCTAGATCATCCGTCGCCCCTCAGTCACATCCTAATCATAGTATACCTTTGCCATCACACGAATCATGTCAATTTTCATCCTTGGGAAACCTTACACGATTATATCTAACAACATGATTATACTTACCGGCTCTCCATGACATGGCACTCGTAGGATCTTGTAGACATCCTCCAGCGTGATGGATGCCTCGCTTGTGGGAAGATGGAAGGTGTTGTGCTCGCTATGCCATCTCTCGGAAAGCGCAGTCAACAACCCATGGTCAGCTCTGATGTCTGGGAATCTCAATAAATACCTGAACCTCATGGTCCTAATGTTAGCATTGCCCAGATCATCTAGATCTCGGACACACCTCAGCCCGGTCACCTTCGGCGCTTTGATGATCAGCACCGGAAAAACCTCCTACAAGCCTTTAAAACCAAGCCAGTTGTTAGAACATATCATGATGGATGCCTCAAAATTAGTCTAACACATTTTTGAACACCTAAAATTGTCTGGACCCATGTCATTTTGCTTACAAAGACCTAAACTTTCAAATTTTACACTTGGGCGATACTGCTTTTTTGGAGAAGTATCATGTGATACTTCTCCCTATAGTGGTGTGATATAATTTGGGTCATGCGATACTTCACCCGGTATGGCGTGATATTTCACCTAGTATCATGCGATACTGGTGCCTATACTCGTGCGATACTTTGGGGACCCGTGAAGTATTGCGCGATATTTCTCCCCAAAGGGTGCAATACTTCTAAAGTATCACGCGATATCTTGCCTAACCTAAAAATTTGAAAATTAAAAAATTTACAAATGTGCTAAAAATGTATTAAATGACTCAAAAATAGTGAATTTTTTGAAAACGTACCGGGGCAGGATAGTGTGGTGGCCGGTTGTGTAACCGGGTGCGCTTAAATCGATGCATGTGGATGGGAACTCCTACCTGCTGTGCCATTTTCTCTCTCAGAGCTCTCAAAATTCTCAAATTAATCAAAGATAAATGATTTTTGAAAATGACATTTTCACCCCTTTTATAGCATTTTGACTTTTTGACCAAATTTCAAAACCCCTCGGAATTGCACAAAAATTGCACCCCTACCTAATTTCGACGTGCTGGATCCATTTTCAGACTCGAAATCAAAATTCAAGGTCATCTTGATAGTCAAAATCGCATTTCAAAAATTTTCCTTCTACGTAGTTGATTGACCTTTTGAGGCATACTTCTCCGATCTTTGGTGGAATTCCTTCATTTCCATGTCTTTCAACCTTCTAGTCTGTCATTCACCCTCTTTCTATTTTTTTCACTGGGGCATGTTTCATTACCTATTGGTTAACCTATTGACCTTTACATTCGATTGTGATTTCACTTCAATTTGATCAAATCTTTATCAATTTGCTGTCTCTCCTCTACCTGATTTCAATTTCAATTCTGAGGGGGCAGTATTTATGGGATCCTTATCCCCGACATCTTGATGCTCTTGATTCAAACATCTTTTGTGAGCTTTTGCTCAAATTTGAGATTCTTATCTCTTACTTTGAATGTGATCCCGAATCGACCTCATGTTCAAAGGCCTTTGTCTATGTTTGTCCGGATGTGATCCCGAATCGACCTCATAACTGAGTTATTTTGTGATCCCAGATCGATCTCACATTTTAATTCTTCTTTGACTGCATGTGTTCCCAAATCGATCACACATTAGTCAAAGAGGGGCAAATTTATGCACCCAAAAATGGTCACCTAGACTTTGGGCCCCATTTATTTGATTTATCAATCCTGAATCAGTTTTATCAATAATCAATATTTTCAACATTATCAATTTCTTGATCAAGTCTTAATTTCGATCATATATTGAATTTTTATCCTATGGGCTAATCATTTATCCTAAGTCTTTATTTGATTCAAAGGAGTATTTCCTCCCCTTTGGATTAAATAAAAAGCCCCACCTTTCCTCTTGTCCTAAGTTGCACAAATAAAGCATTATTCCTATTTTACAAAAAGGAAAAAAGTACTTTTGTCTCACATGGACACAAAGTCAATTCCTATTGGAGGATACTTGTGCACACAGATCGCTCCTCTTTTAAGCTCCACCGATGATTAAGATTTTTGCCTCTTAATCTCAATGGTCCACTCCTTTGCATTTCTTATAAAAGGAAAGCTCTCTCCTTCATTTGCATATATCATGTTTTTATGCTAATCTTATGCTGCAGGAATCCTTGAAGACTTTGAAGCTTTTTAGAGATCATTGTTGCATCCTACTTTAGATTTCTTCATTTGCTTCATAGTTTAGTTTACATTCTTACATAGTAGTTTCATTTCCATAACTTTCATAGCTTAGATTTCCTTTCATGCAATAGCATAACTTCACATAGCTTAATAGGAGGGATTTGTAACACTTGTTATTTCCATTTCATAGCTTAGTTGCATTGCATTTTCATTTCCATAGATTAGTTTGCATTGCATTGCATTTTCATAGTGATTCTTGAGGATATTGGAACTCTTGCCCCTGTCCTCATTCGAATCTCTCGTTGTGTGGTTGACTAGCAAGGTCGCAAGCTTGTAGCTCTAGCTGAGAGCAAATACATCATAGTCCCTTGCAAATCCATGCATAGAGAGCTATGAGCCGCTTTGTGAGGCCTCATTCTTGAGCAACCTTGCATATAATGGTTCATAGAAGTGCACCATTTTAGTGTGTACAATATTATGCTCATTCAAATCCTCTGATCAATATATCAATTCTGTTCAACAATATTCAGTAACTTACTGTCTCTCGGTTATAGCTTTCTGACGCTCGGTAATCTCTGCAGTTTAGTTCTCCTTAACCAATTTGATCAGGCATGCATGAAGCTTGTTCACATGATATCTCTACAGTATTCTTTCCTTCGACATAAGTTTCATAATGAAACCCTAGTCTCTTAAATAGACAAGTAAACCGTTTTCCTTTCATCCATCAGATTTTGCCGCTTAATCTCCTTCGTTGATTTTGCCACTTAAACCTTCCTCGGTTGATGTGTCAGTAACATGTTTCAATTCTATCCTTTAGATCTTCCTTGAATTTTTCTAGCCATCGACCTCTTAACAAACTTTATCTTTCCACTCCGTGATCATACACTTTATAGCTCATCAACTTCTGTCGGCTAAACTAATCATTTAGTTCTTTTGTTCATTCTTGGTTAACAAAAAAATGTGTCAGTGAACACAAGCTCGGTTTATATTGTGCTCGGTATACACTACACTGCTCGGTGTATACTGGAATGCTTCATTAACCGACCACACTGCTTTGTAACATTTTGCTCCCAACTTCATAACAGATTAATGCAACATAATCAAGTCAACAATATGAAGTCATAGACTCATCAATAAGTTACCAAGAGTATTCCTTATCCTCATCTGTCATATCCATCTTCCTCCATGTAGATATCTTGGTTCTTCATCTTTCTCTTCTCTTCTACAGATGTGTTAGATATTTGCAACTCCATGATAAGTACTGTCAAAACTAGTTGACATCAATGACAACATAAAACTGATTCAATTATCTTACATAATAGTTCAGTGCTCGGTGAACTCTAATCACTTGAAGTTCTTCAATCAGGTTCTCAATCAGTTGTAGTTCATCAATATTGAAAGCATTCTTTTCCACTCATGAATAATTGTGTTTGTGCTTCTTAAATGGAGTTATCATAAAAGAAATAGGGGCTTCAACTCCTTTTCATTACCATGTAGTAGGATATCAAACATAATATGTTTAGAATCACTATGTTTCCAGAAACAAGACGACTCTACATCGTTTTGAATTTCAACAAGGGCAACATGTTGCAACAAAATAAATGTTCATTTTGAGCAGGACAAACGTTTATGAGCATTGTAGGCTAGGAAAAAATAAAAATTTAAACATTTACATTCACTCCATTTTTTTCCACATATTTCTGATAGTGAGTTTAGTAATTGTTTTAGATGCTGGAAGATTTTGTTAAGTGGAACATCTGAAGTCATCTTCAGTTTTGGAAGATTAATGATTTGCATGCCACATCTCAACTTTAATATATATATATAATTTCTTACATACAATCTTTAAATATTTAGTTTCTCATCATGTTGCATTGTTATTTTGTTTTGTTTCTTGTTTCTTGTTTCTTGTTTCTGGCAACATAAATTCAGAGGCATAACAATAAATAAGAAAATCCTTTCTAAAATTAGTATGAACTAATACTAGTGCATGCACAATAAATTTCATAATATCTTCAAAATATTGTTTTCCATAGTGCTCTATGTGAAACTTTTCTTTTCTCTTGTCAATTATGTGATGCGTTTAGCAATCTCTAAAAAAATTGGTACAAGCTTTCTCAAAAATTAACTTGTCCAAAAAAAGAACTTCACACCAATCCTATTAGATTGCAAACTTAGCGTTGAAGCACTTTTACCCTCATGGAATCAATCCTAATAACTTATTTTGAGATAGAATGATGAAAGAGATTACCCTTTGTGACATGAAAAGTGGTCTTAATTTGGCTTAATGATATTTTATACTATCTACATCTCTCTCTCTCTCTCTCTCTCTCTCTCTCTCTCTCTCCTCTCTCTCTCTCTCTCTCTCTCTCCATTAGATCATAGAGGTAGATAACACCAATTTTTTTCTTAAATCTCCAAGGGAAATATCCATAGCTCTTTCGACAGTGGCATTGCATTATTGAGATCAAAGGGCATATAGTTGTAAGACATGTACTCAATGGAGTAACAAAACTTGTTTTATGTTGATCCTCCTCCACACTTGACTACATCCTAAGAATGTGTATAACATAGACATCATTTTAGACTCTGATACTATTTGCAATGCATGATCCATAACAAGAAATGAGTAGTTATCTCTCAAAGAAGATTTTTTTAAATTCATATATTCTAATCTCACAATATTGGCTACCCATGTAGAATGATGCATAAAATATGCAATTTTTTTCCCTTGAGCATATTATCTACTTCATAAAATAGTGTAGTTGCCACCTTGGAATTGTACGTGCATTGCTTTCACTTAAAATAAAAAGCACCTTGGATAAAGGGGATGTGATGGTGTAATTTTCCATCCGTAAAATTCTTCAAGTCCTCCTAGAACCATGCAAAAGAATCTATGTATTTTGTCAAGAAAGAGATCAAGTTCTCTTTATCTATAGTTGAAAACATCTTCCTATGCAAGCCATTTTTGGATCATCCATGCTATCGATATTAATCTTTTCAAATTTAGCTAAGCAGTTAATCACTTCCTTGATTCTTCTTTTCCTAGCTTTGCCATATCTATCTATCAATTAGATATAGGGAAACCTAACCTTTGCTAATCTAATTGAATTTTAGCTAAATAAAACCATCTATTTTTTAGGACCATCTAGGAATTTTTTTTTGTGCTTAATACTTTCTTCAAAGTATGTAGAAGAAAATGTCTATGCATTTTGTAAGAAGAACAACTTCTAATTATCAATCTAAAAAACTTGCCATTGATTGAAATTGTCTTTGATGCTAAGATGCTAAATTAATTCTATTCTATTTGGATTTTATTTCAAAGCTAGATGGGGTAACAACAAATATGCAAAAATTGTTAGGAATTTTTTTATAAAATTGTGTTTCCTAATAAATATTTTTGATTAAGGTAAAAATAGGTTTTGAAGGGGCCCTGAATCCCTGTACAAAGAAAAAAATAAAGATAGGACATTAAGAGAACCCAAAGCACAACAGACCAGCCAGAACAAAAGGCCAAAAACTTGAAAAAACACACACATGAACGCTACCAAGATTAGACTTTGAAAACCAGTAGCCTAGAGAAAAAAATCCCACACTGCTGCACTAGATAAACCATTGGGGATCAACAACAAAAATTAAGGACCTATCCTTTCGTCCCCTTCTTATGGGACCAAAGTGTCATGTCAAAAGAAGAGGAGGACCTCTTAGAATGTTTACCTTTAACTATGATCCAACCTTCTTCAACTCTAGTAGCCTCATCCTGCTAGCACAACTAGTCTAAGACTGAAGATCCAACACCCAACAATGGTGTTGAATCTGCTAGCGAAACAACCAACACAAGGCCATCTTTAGACCCATTCAAGGGCATTTATAATAAAGGATCAACTCAACACCATCAGGGCCAACATAAACAACACCCACAGAATCGCCAACAGGGAGCCTGACACCATCCAATGATGTTTCAGATTTGCAACAATAAAAGGTTTCTATTTATAAATGAGTTGAGGGGGTATCAAGGTTGGATATGTACCCCTCACGGGGTTTTGGGGATGAACCATCCAATGAAGGTTTGAGAATTGGACATTCAAGAGGGGATTTGAGGGCAATGCCCTTGAAAGCTACATTTTATGTATAATTTATCATTGTAAATCTTGACCATTTATCATTAGGTCACATATTTAATGGTTGATATTTTGTGAGATTTGATTACATAGAAGACAACACTATTTTAAGAGGGCACTATAGTACATATGTGTATCATGATATATTCTAGAAGTTTAATACTTGTTGAGTTGCCACTAGATCTCCATTGATGATACTCTTGTGTGAAGCTTGCTTCACAAATATATTATAATTTGTTGTTTATTTATGAATAATAATATGGGTGACTTTTGGAGTGGCATTTTTATCCGAAAAGGGTTTTCCCCACATAAATCATTATGTTTGTGGTATGCATGCTATTTATGTTCATTTCTATTAAGTATCTAAACTATCATAATTTTGGAGCACTTTGGGTTAATTTGACCTTGCCATGGCAACCAAGAAGCTTAAGAACCTAAAAATCAACTATCTATCTATCAAAACAAAACATTTTTGCATAAGGCCATTAGAAAATTTTCCCCTACAAATTCACAGGGACACCAAATCATCATAATTGTAGGTTGGTATGAAAAATTAAAAAAAGGTATTTGTTTGTTTGCATTTTTAAAAAATAATTTAAAAAAAAAAACTAAACTAAAAATCTAATAAAAAATTGAAAATTTTCTTGCGTAGGCACATATAGTATCCATTGGTACATGGAGTTGTAGTTGATCTATGTGGCATGACCTCCACCAGCCTCCTATCCCACAGTGACCCCCACACTTGTAGCAACCTACCTTTAGTACCAACCACCATGTCTCGACTCATTTTTACTTGATTTATTTTTTAATTTATTGTAGAATTTTGTGCTGTTCATAGTGGTATAGATGATTCTTGATTTTGGCACTTGATTTTTTTGAAAAAAAATATCATAGATGTTACTAAGTAATCCTTGTTTTGGGAACTTTTAGGGCTCCATTCTTGTTCCTAGAGTATTATTTTTGGGTGTTGCTTGTTTTCATAATGCATGATTCTTTGTACGTTGCAATGATGTGATCAAATTGATCTCATTTTGTGTAAAAAATGTACTTTGATCTTGTGGCCAAGTTTGATACTATGTATGTATTAAGATCAATATCACTTTCTTGATTTTGGCAAGTGGTATCTATAATCACACTAATCATAAAGTGGCAAGCTTCAATATTGCTAAGGGGATCTTTGGTTGAGTGAAACTTGGGGGGTTATTCTTGTGTTGTGGGTGCATTCCTTTTGATTTTTTTTCTTTTCTTCTTTTTTTAATCATGGAGCAATCTCCAATTCCACTTCTAACACCCTATAACTATCCTATATGAAAATACAAAATGACCAAATTGATAAGAGTAAAACATTTGTAAAGAACAGGACATGGGGTTGATGGTAAACCAAAAAATGGAAGAAGTTAAAAAGAATAAGTCATTGAATAGTTGTGAAGAAGTGATTGGTTATGATCTATGCTTGTATGTTTGTCGTGAGTTATTGTTTCACATTGAAATCTTGGAAACACCCATGGATATGTGGAGAAAAATGTTGATTTTTTTGGGCAAACAAATGAAATTCAAGGAGATATGTTGGAGTAAGCTTTAATCCTTGCAATTTTGATGACACATAAGAATTCATTATAAATTTCAAGTCACAAAAATACAATAGGAGTGTAAAATTAAAAAGTAATTACGCAATTAGCTCTAAGTGTTCTTTCAAAGCTAGGACATAAATATTTAGTGTTTGTGTCTACTGTATATGCTCTTAATGCATTTTTTAGTTATTTTGATATTCTTTCTTTAGAGTAAATTTCTATGAAACTCACTAGAGAGAAAGATAAGCTTATTCAAATGAGTGTCTTGAAGCCTTCAAAATTTCATGTCTTGATGCCAAAATTTCCTTTTAATCTATGGTTCATTAATTCTTTTCTTGAAGCAATAGGAGATACACTAGGAAATTTTTTGATGGTGGATGTGAACTCTTCAAACTTGTATCACTCTACTTTCTCACACATATTAGTAGAAATGGATACAGCTAAAGGGCTCCTTACAGAGATCAAGATCAAAACTTCTAAGGGTTGCTGGGTACAATCATTGGACTATGAGGGTATCTCCTTTAGATGCAAAATATGCTTCCAAATTGGTCATATGGCTGCAAAATGTGACAAAGTGAAACCACAAAAGGAGGTGTCCTTGTGGAAAGATGCTTCCCAACAACACTATATAGTAGAGAGGAAAGGGGAGAAACAAAAGAGTTTCTCTTAGGTTGTCAGAGGGGAGACATCTCAGGTTATAGGGTCTGCCTAGCAAAAACACATAACAAATATGCCTTGCCGATGGGGGGGAGATAGGGAGTGCACTAGTGTTGGCACCCCCAAGGGAAAAGAAAAAAAGAAAGCCATTGGGATCTCAAGTGACCATGGACAATGCAACTAATGAAGATCAACTTCAACAAGAAATCTGAGGGGTGGAATACAATGAGTGAATTGGAGATGCTAAATGTAGTGAGTGAGAATCTAAAGCTGCTCGTGTTGAAGACAAATGGAAAACAATAAAAAGGAAAAAGGAGAGGAAGCTGAAGGATATTTCTGACATGATTCTTAGTTCTCATTCTAAGGCACAAGATAAAGTTTAGGATCTGGGACTCTTCCTTGGCTTGAGTGTTGATGTACTTTTGTCTAGTTTTTGGTTATTTGTGTTTCATCTTCTTCAAGGATGGTGGTACTCTTGTTGTTACTACCCTTGGGCCGGGCCATGCCTTTCCTATTTAATATTAATAATAAAATAAATATTATCACTGATAAAAAAAAACTATCCTAAATGAAAATACAAAATGACCAAATTACTAAGAGTAAAACACTTGTAGAGAACAGGTCATGGGCTTGATGGTAAACCAAAAAATGGAAGAAGTTAAAAAGAATAAGTCGTTGAATAGTTGTGAAGAAGTGATTGGTTATCTATGCTTTTATGTTTGTCGTGAGTTATTGTTTCACATTTGAAAGCTTGGAAACACCCATGGCCATGTGGAGAAAAATATTAAATTTGTTTTGGAAAACAAAAGAAATTTAAGGAGATATCTTGGAGTAAGCTTTAATCCTTGCAATTTTGACGACACATAAGAATTCATAACAAATTTCAAGTCACAAAATACAATAGGAGTGTAAAATTAAAAAATAAATACACAATTGGCTCTATGTGTTCTTTCAAAGTTAGGACCTAAATATTTAGTGTTTGTGTCTATTGTGTATGCTATTAATTCCTTTGTTAGTTATTTTGATGTTATTTATTTTGAGTAAATTTCTATGTAGCTCACTAGAGAGAAAGATACACTTATTCAAATGGGTGTCTTGAAGCCTTCAAAATTACATGCCTTGATTACAAAGGATGAGAAGTATTCTCGTGAAAAGCTAATAATAAGAACAAGCCTATAAAGAATGTTAGGAATAGAGTTCTTTAATAGAGAGAATTCAATATTGTTTATTTGTGTTATTCACAACTATTATCTTTTGTATATTTATTGAATTACAAATGCAGATATATGTACTTTGTATGTTGTTGTGGTAATAACATGAACACTGTAATAGATGTTTTTCCACAGCCACATACGAAGGCACATATAAAAAAAATATAAGAGTCATGTCTATGTAGAGACATGACCGTTCGTGGCTTAAGCCACACATGGTCATGTCTTTGCATAGACATGCCCTTTCACTTTGGTGTTGTTTATACATAATACTTGGTGCTGTTTATACATAATACTTCGTTGTTTAGTGTTACATATAACTATCATATGATAGTTATCATAACACATATTAATATATGTTTTACGATAACTATCATTCGATAATTATCGTAACCAAAGATAACCAATACAAAAGTATCAACTGCGGTCGATTTCATATACAATAACAGTCTTGTTGAATATAAGGAATCCGATCCAATGCATGTTAAATATATATTATATGCAATCAACTAAAGTCGATTTATTCAAGCATATCAAATCTGATCAATATAATATATATATATATATATATATATATATATATATATATATATATATATATATATATATATATATATATATATATATATATATATATATATATATATATATATATATATATATATATATATATAAGTCAATCAGATTGAAGCAATAATTTAACACTCCCTCTTAGCAAGAGAGGATTGATTAGAATCAAGATCTCAAGATGTGAGAGTTATTGAAATCCCCGACTCAATTCAAAACTGGATACGACACTTAATCACTTTATATCAGGGTAACTGACAAGTTCCAAAACACAAGTTTAATGTACTCAACCTGATAGAATAAATCATCAGAATCCCCGACTCAATTTGGAACTAGATTTATTGATAAGTAACAGTGTCAAGATATCCGGTGCAATCCAGATCAAAAAATTGAAACACATGTCATCATAATCCCTAACTAAATTCAGAACTGGATTCAAATGATAACTTAAATAGGTCACACTATTGTAGGTCGTAACCTCACAATAGTGACCTCACACACATGAAAGATCGTCACCTTTCAAAAACACACAATAGTGCAATATTTAATTTATTTTATTCATGAATACATCAATTTACATAATAGAGAGATTTAATCTCATAAATTTACTCACAACTTAATCATACCAAGTTTCTTTCTGAAGTACTCGATTTTCAACTTTTCAAGAGGCTTGGTAAAGATGTCGACATTTTGTTCTTCAGTACTAATGTAGACCAATTTGATAATATTTTTGTCTACCATGTCTCTTAAGTAGTGGTAAGGAATTTCTATGTGCTTGGAACGATTGTGAAAAATTGGATTCACTGAAAGTTTAATGCATCTTTGATTGTCATAATGAATTACTGTAGGCTTTAGAGGCTTTCCAAACAATCCAAATAGTAACTTCCTCAACCATACTACTTCTCGAACTACCATCAAAGCAACCATATATTATTCTTCATTATAACTTTGAGTGACCACTGATTGTTTCCTACTGAACCAAGAAATCATAGCAGATCCAAGACAAAAGCAACATCCTGTAGTGCTTTTACGATCGATTGAATTTCCAGCTCAATCAGAGTCAGAGAACCCTTGAAGTTGTATCTCAACATTCTCATATTTTAGGCCCATTCCAATTGTACCCTTTGGCTGCTGCAATGGAAATTATAGTCCTTACAGAAGTATATCGAGCGACTAGAGAAAAGGTTTCTTCGTAGTCAATTCCAGCCTTTTGAGAAAAATCTCTGGCGACAAATATGGCCTTATATTTTTCAATACTACCATCTGAAGCATATTTGATTTTGAATAACCATCTTGAAGAGACAACTGTTTTCCCTTTAGGTCTTGGTACTACTTCCCAAACATCATTTTTTACAAAAAATGATATTCCTCGATCATCGTATCTTTCTAGGCTTGACATGTTAAACCTTATTTAACATTAGGTGGTTCAGATTTTGTAAGTTCTGCCATAAGAGCAAGATAGCATTTCTAATTTATTGTTCTTTTACCCTCTTTAAATATTTCATCTGGTTCAACATTATTTTCTTTAATCATTTTTCTTGTCCATAGTGGCCTTTTCTTATTGTTAGGAATTTCAAAATCTTCAAGGTTAGATGAAGGGAGTTCATCATTTTCTATTATGTCCTCTCTTTGGTTCTCATCATCTTGAAAGGGATTCTCCCTCTGATTCTCAATTTCATGATTTTCATCATTTTCTATAATATTCTCCCACTTATTCTCATTTGATCCCTCTTTTGTAAGTGTAGAGAATTTAAGAGAAATTTCTTCTTCAAATTTGATATCTCTACTAATGTCAATAGATTTTTGTCCTGGTATGTAGACCTTGTATCCTTTAGTAGTTTCACTGTAACCAAAAAATATTCCTTTCTTTCTAGAGGGTTCTAGTTTGGTTCTTTTCTCTTTAGGAATGTGAACATATATGGGACATCTGAAGATTCTTAGATGACTTAGATCTGGTTTCTTACCTGTAAAGGCTTCTTCAAGTGTAATGTTTTCTAGGATCGAGTGAGGACACTTGTTTTGAATGTATACGATAGTATTAGATGCTTCGGCCCAAAATGAGGTATGAAGATTTTGATCATGCATCATAGCCTTGGCAGCTTCAATAATGGTTCTATTTTTCCTTTCTGCTACTCCATTCTATTGAGGATTATAAGGTACTATATACTCCCTCTTAATCCCAACAAAAGTGCAAAATTATTTAAAGTTTTCAGAGATATATTCACCTCCATTGTCAGATCTTAGAGTTTTTATTTTCTTCCTAGTTTGGTTTTCCACTAATGCTTTAAATTCTTTGAATTTTAGCAATACTTCATTTGATTATTTGAGTTTAAGAAAATATATCCAAGTATTCCTAGAGTAATCATCAATGAAAATCACATAGTATGAACAACCTCCTAGTGAGAGAGTTAACATAGGTCCACACAAATTTGTGTGAATGAATTCTAATACAACTTTGGTTTTATGTTCACTAGAAGGAAAGGATCTTTTGATATTTTTCCCTAGGGCACACCCTTTACAAGTACTAATATGATTTGATTTTAGATTAGGTATACTTGTAGTGATTTTCTTTATGGAATGAAGGGTGCTAAATCCAAGATGTCCTTATCTTCTGTGCCAGAGTTCATTAGAGTTTGATACTTCGTGACATAGAGCGATTTGTGACTATTGCCTAATTTGTATTGGCTTCCATCCCTATACCCTATAGAAATAACATTTTTAATATTAGTGTTCTTAGCCCATATTAACACTTTATCATCTTGGAATGTGACTCGATAGCCTTGATCGACTAAGCTTGAAATAGAGACCAAGTTCCTTTTTATGCCTGGTACAAAGAGAACATCTTTCAATAGTAGAGTTACCCCTGTTTTCAATTTGATTGAGTAGCTCCCAATTCCTTTTTCTGGATAGGTGGAGTTGTCTCCAATTGTAACCTCTCCAAAGGAATCTTCTTCTAGGGTTTCAAATGATCTCTAAATCCAGTTATGTGTCATGATGCTCCGCTATCAAATATCCAAGTGTTTTTGCTTGAATTTACTTCACTTGATAAGGCCAAGAAGAATAGGGATATTTCTGCCCCTTTGACTTTGACTAATGCTGCTTGAAGTTTCTTTCTCTTTGGACATAACCTGTGTGTATGTCCAAGTTTATCACCTTTATATCACTGTACTTTGGAGAAGTCTCTATTTTTGTGATTTTTTCTATGGTTTCCCTTGTTATGTTTGAACTTCCTTTTGTTGCCTTAGGTAGAGAAGGACATCTAGTTATACATTGAATAAAGGATTCCCATGCGATAGGTAATCCTCTAAGAGCTATTAATGTTAACTCCATGTCATCAATATTGTTTCCAATAGTAGATAGTTGATCTCTTAATTCAAAAATTATTAGGAAGTTAGATGTGATGGATTCCCCTTTGTTCATTTTTAAATTCAAGAGTTGTTGTTTGAGAGTAAGTAATCTACTTGAATTATTAATCTCAAATGTGTCTTGAATAGTTTTGAATACTTCATAAGTGGTTTTTAGCCTTGCTATAGAGGGAAAAATATGGTCTTTAACGATATTGATTATTATCTTCTTTGCTTTGTTGTTACGCCTTTTCCAAGTTGATTTATCAGGTTCATCTTCATACATCTTTTTATCTTCCTCAACATAGGAATCTAACTCGATTTCTTGAAGCAATGTTAGGATTCGTATTTTCCATGAGAAGAAGTTGTACGCCTTCAAGTCTGTCCCCTACTTTAATGCTATTGGCCATTATTATTTTCCTATTATATTCTTATAATGGATCTGATATAATTCAAAATTATCTATATTGATTCTTCTCTAGAGAGGCTCTGATACCATGTTAGGAATAGAGATCTTTAATAGAGAGAATTCAATATTGTTATTTGTGTTATTCACAACTATTTTTTTTGTCTATTTATTGAATTATAAATGCAAATATATGTACTTCGTATGTTGCTGTGGTAATAACATGAACAATGTAATAGATGTTTTTCCACAACCACATACAAAGGCATATATATATAAAATATAAGAGTCATGTCTATGTAGAGACATGACCGTATGTGGCTTAAGCCACACACGGTCATGTCTTTACATAGACATGCCCTTTCACTTTGGCGATGTTTATATAGAATACTTGGTGCTGTTTATACATAATAGTTCACTATTTATTGTTACGTATAACTATTGTATGATAGTTATCGTAACACATATTAATATATGTGTTATGATAACTATCATACGATAGTTATCGTAACCAAAGATAACCAATACAATGTATCGACTGTGGTCAATTTTATATGCAATAACAGTCTTGTCGAATATAAGGAATCTGATCCAATGCATGTTAAATATATATTATATGCAATCAACTAAAGTTGATTCATTCAAGCATATTGAATCTGATCAATATATATAAATATAAATATATATATATATATATATATATATATATATATATATATATATATATATATATATATATATATATATATATATATATATATATATATATATATATATCTATTATATTATATTGATAAGTCAATCAGATCAAAGCTATAATTTAACAAAGAACATACAAGTCCACATTTAATTCCATAAAAGAATGCAAAAATTCCTCTCCTAAAGGGGAAACATATAAAAAGGAGAAGCCTACTTGTGCATATTGTAAGAAGATGAGACATGAATAACACTATTGTTATAAGAAGGATATTGATGAGTTGAAACATCTTCTTGAGAAGAATAGGACTAGTTTCCCTTCCATAATGTCTATTTTATCTTCTCCTTATCATTCAAAACAATTTTTTTTTGATAAGATAAGAAGTAATAGTTTTAGAAAAATTAAGAACAATGGAAAAAATCTTTGTGCTTCTAGAGGTCATAGATTAGGGATATGGATTTTAGATTTGAGATCTTATTTCCATATGAAAACTTCACATTCTATGTTCTCATCATTTGAGCCTTATAACATGCTACCTATTTTGATTGGAAATCATAATTATATGGATTTAGTTGGGATGTGATCTATTTATATTTGGGATGAAACCTTCAATGATGTTTTATGTGTACTTTACTTGAAAAGAAATCTCCTTCCATCTATCAAATCTCTCATGGTGAAGTAGGAAAAGATATGGAATTCATTTCTTGATTAAATTACCATTAGAGACTTGGAGAGTAGAGAGGTAGTTTCTACTGGGGTGGTAGATGATGCATTTTAGTTGTATTATTTTAAGAATTTATTCCTATTGATAAATTTGATTCTTTAGATGATGATCACACTTTTAGTGTTGATTTTGATTTTGAGGAGAACTTTCATTACTTGAACTTGGGTGTTCCAAGATGTGATCTATTTCTTGAGCCTTTTATTCCATCTCCTCTTGTGGTTTTATTTGTGGAGTCCTATCTTCTAAATTTGAGGCACTATTGATGACACACATCTTCTTTTTGATGGAAATGATTCTTCTTCAATTGTTGTGAGGGAATACTCTAACCCCAATGTTCATTCTCTACATTATCATTCCTTGTCACTTGACATGAATGTGGATACTTTGGAACAACATTTGGAGGAGGAATATTTGACTTTAAAGGAGATTCTTAATACTTTAGAGCTTTTTATTCATTCATCTTCACTAGATCTTGGATTGGGTTTTTTTCATAAATGTGGCATAGAGAACCTAATTAAGAGGGGGAAAATTTAAGCATTAACATGCAAGCACTTGATAAACCTTCAAAGACTCCATACATTTTGAAATCTCATCCTACATATTCCTTTTGGGAATGTGAATATATTATTCATACACCTTTAATTTTATTTCTTCCTACAAAAGAGAATGTTGATGATGATTATGGAACATCTTCTACGTCTATTTTTGAGCATTTACCATTGACCACATTATACATTTAAGGATCGCTACATGGTCTCTCTTCTTGTCTCTTAGGGAGGGAATTTTTCCTCCTCATTCATGAGAGTATTTTATATTTTCATCTCTTTTAGGGAGGAATTTTGTACTATTAGCTTTCCTTCTTTTTTTGTTATGAAAGATTGTGTTGCATTTTTAAATGGGTACCTAACATGGCCTCGAAGCTAGGACCCATCATTGCATCCTTGAAACTTTGCATGTTCACCCTAAGTTGTATTTAAGGTGGGGTATTTGTATATAAAGGTGTATTACCCAACTAGTTTCACTATTGGGTCCTCTTCACACCTTATCACTTAAGTTGACTTAGCGTTCATATAAGAATTTTCATAGAACTCTCTAGGTGACATGTGATCTTATCTTATTTTATCACTTTATGTCTCATATCATAAACTTAAGGCACTTGTCATTATATTATGACATCTTATCCTTCACTTGACCTATAAAACCAAGGGAATCCCTTTGTAATTCATCCATTCATTCCATCTCATTGTAGATTTGTATTCATTTCATCCATTGCAAAATGTGTGCCCATTCTAACTGAGTGATAATATTATGTACTAGAAATGAGCACTTGTTCTAAAATAAAACTTAATGAATATCAAATTTTTAAGTTGAAATGGGTACCCATTTCATATTGTGAATCTATTTAGGTTTTAGAGCCACAACCTAATGGAGATCCATTTTTTATAAAATGAGCAATGCCTTCCTGTTGGATTTTTTTTCAAGCTCGACGCTTCCACTAAAATTGGACACAACTTCTTGCACTTACCTAGATGCCTTTGTTCAAGGATATTTGCATAGTTAATTTAAAACGAAGTGGTACCTCCATTTGAAGGTTATTCACATTATTAATATTTTAATATTTTTTTATCCCATGGAAATGAACTTCAATTGAATGTCCTTCTAAAGACCTCTCAACCTTGGTCCTCACATTTTATTATTTTTCAAATTTCAAAACTTGATTTGGACTAGAAAATGGAATCAACAAGATATGCTAATTTGTAGGATTGTAGCCATTGGAGTACACTTTCCAAGAAGTATAATTTTGAATATGTTTAGTTTTGTTATTATATTTATCTTCGATTTTCTAGTGAAGTTGGGTGTTTAACTAAACATCAAGTTCTATGTTCCACATATATAAAAAAATAAAAAAAGTAGAAATTTAAAAAAATCCGATCACTAACTATGCATGTCCTCGTTCAAAAAAATGTTAATTTGGGTATATATAGGAAAAATTATGTGATATCGAATGAACCTAGACCTAATTATAATTAATCTCACTTAAAACATTTATATAAAAATGTATAAAAAATTATAACAAAATAAATCTATACATAGATATTGGTGTTACTGATCTATGTTTAATAATTCATAATTTTATCACTTTTCTAAAAAATATATGCTATGAAATAAATTTTACATTTTAAAAGTATTTTTTTATCAAAAAACATTTTTAAAACCTACATAATTCTTTATCAAAAATCATTTATTTATTTTTAAATATATTTATAATCTAAACACAACATCTCAAAACCACTTGTTCACATCATCTTCAAATCCTTAATGACTTAGTTGCTATGGGTGATGGTGAATTTATTATTAATAATATTGATTTTAAAGTATTGATTTGGCCAAAAATTGGGACATGCTATTGTGAAATCACCTTGATTTGATGTTAACTAATCTATTGGAAAGCTCTAGAAAAAAATCAAATTAGTGTCAACACCCTTGAATCGGGATGACATATTATCAGGTATTGAGTTGTCTTATATAGCCACTTATCTTGTTTACAAAGAATTTAAGAATAGTTAGTTTCCCTTCGATGTGATTCCTTTCAACAAATGTGGTATACAAATCACTTTATCAAATTTTTTTGCGTGTGTTAAAATACCCATCAATAGATGGACACTAGAGAGAGGGTCCAAGTTGTTCAAGCTAGAAGAAAGAACAATCATTAGAAGGTCCCTTTGAGCTCCTTTATTTATATCATTTTAGGCAAAATAAAGATAATAAGGGACAACCTAGGTCAAATAATGCTACGTTAACCAGTCCACAATCAAGACTAGAGAATCCTATTATCCCATTTATTTTCCTTCAAATACCACTAGTGGCTTGGTTTGGTGTGGATAATTCCCCTCTTAGCTTCCCTAAAGTTTTACATGATCTACTTGAAAATTTATTAAATAATATTCTAGCCCCATTCATAGTGAACCTAGTAAGATCACTAAAGAGCACATCTAACCTTTCAAGGATCATTTTGTTTGGACCCAAATCCAACACGAGGACATGGTTTATAGGCTATTTCCACATAATCTTTGAAGATGATGTATATAATTGGTACCTATATTTTTATAATTATTGTATTGCCACTTGAGTTTGGTTAGAGAACATCTTTCATACTCATCCTAAAAGCCTCACTGACCTAGCTACTCTATATCAAAAAAAATATTCAACTTGAAGGAATAAATATGAGAATATGAGTGTATGCAATTCTAGGTTTCACCATATTTATACCCAACTCCACAACCCATATAGGATGATTTAAGCATGACTTGTAAATGTACGCCTTACAACCTGGGATCCATTAAATTTGTAGTATATAATAATCTGACTTCTACAAAATTATATTCTCTAGCAATAGTTTATTTTGATGTTGTTAATGTGGAACTTGAAATTAAACCTTTAATTTATAGTATATTATCTTTACATTCTTTGGGATATTTGGGTATATATATCTAGATGTCATTGATCAATCAAACATTAATCAATCATGCCCCAACATTATCTATTTCACATCATTTCTTATCCCATGATTAATAAAGTTCAAAATAAAATCTCTACAAGTCAAATTATGCTATCTCTAATCTGTATATGTCTAACCATTTATACCAAATGCTACTTTAAATCCTATGCATGTGACCAACATAATGTTTCAACTTTTCCTCTAGACAAGCACTTATGATTATACTTATACATCTCATAAATTACCCTACAATATAAAATCTATATGCTACAAATAATTAGGCAAATTTCATCTACAAGATAATGCAAGAGATTCATGATCAAATTAAAAACATGAATTCAAAATTGGAAGGTATTGAAAATATAGGTAAATAAGATGGCTAACTATTTTTCAATTGTAGATTTTATTCCATAGGGTTAGCATGATGTGAATTATAAATTTAGAGATTTTAGTTTTGAGAGACCAAGTTAGCAATGTGATACTAGGCCTAATAATGGTGTTCTCACTCTATTAAAAAATAAAAATCAAGGTTATGACAATTCCAAAGCTAAGGTTAATCTTCCTAGCCTTACACTAATATGTAGTGTAGAATGTATTAAATAGTGGCACATTCTAAAGATGAATTCTATGAATTCAAGATAGATTTTGACACATTTGAAAATCAAATAGAAAATATGTCCTTACCATAGAAGAAAAGGATAAGAACATTTCCTTAGACAACTACAAGATGATAATGGTACTAGAAACTTGTGGGTTATCACATGAGGATGACAATGTACTAGAGGATTGTAAAAAAAATCCAAGCTTACCAACAATACTAGCATGGAAAAAACTATCTCATGATGAATAATACTAAGACTATTCATGATTTTTATTGCTCTAATCCACTTTCAAATATCTCTAAATAATAAAATATGGTATAAAAAAATCAAGGGTGTGACATCATTCTCATCGAATCAAGGTACAACTTATATTCGTCTCATTGATAAAAATGTTGATTCTATGAATAAACATAATATAATGGGATATTTGAAAAGGGTTAAGGTAAATATTTCTTTTTATAACCTATTGCAACTAGTAGTTCAAAATGATTTTTTTTGAAAGCCTTTGAGAAACCAATGCCAATAGAGAAAACATGTCGACCAATCCTCTGATACCCATGTGACTTTTTAAAGGAAAATATTGAGTATCCTATATTCTTACTCTTAGGATGTTTAGAAATAAGTTGTAAACTTATTGAGTTGTTTGTAGGACTTCAACAAATGTAATACCCCTACTCGTGTGCCAAATTTTAGGTTTGACATATGATAAATCAGATAGGAAAGTAACTCAACTTGATAAGGTAGTTGTTAATGTGTTTAAGGGATTGAATCAATGTTCATTTGTAGTTGGCCTCAAATCTCTGAATATATAAATTTATACATATCTAGGTGGTGAAAATTCTTGATGGTTATGGCATTTTGCTTAGCAGGGACTAGTCAAAAAAGTTAAATGAGTATATTTTTTGTACATTTTTCTTCCTTGGAGAGGCCTACCTAATTAAATTATGATTGATAACAAATTGATGATGAAGAACTTTATCATAGAATACAATACAACTAACTAGATTCTAAAATAAAATTAGAGTTAGGTGTATATTCTCTACAGATTGAGGAAAAAAAAGAGGAAATCATGGCCATAGGTGTTAGTCAAACAAGAACTCCAAGGAAATTTGAAGTTGATATTTTAAGAGACCAAAAAATTAACACACCTCGAGAAGTGGCTTTATAGAAAATCCATAGGTAATATAACACAAGGATTCTAAAAATAGTTTACTTAGTGCTTAATATTGAGAAAATATGGTTAAGGAGTAACTCCCTATCAATAATGGTCAGTTAATTGATAAATTTTAAGAGTTTTTAAAAATCTCAATAATGATAGAGCTCAACTAGGTTCCAATTTTCTATGTTCAATATTTTGTTACCTTGTAATTGTGTCACATTCACAATGTATACCAATCTAAATCATCATACTCTATACATCTATTGACCTTCGAGCAAGCATATAATTCTAAAATCCTCACAATTTTGAAAGTTATCTTTAAGGGTACAATGTTGTTGATATTTAGGTAAAGGAGGAAGTTTCTTTATGACCTTAATGTCCTCTAGAAAATAATAAAGAAAACAACCAATTAGAACTTCAATAAGAAGATGATGGAACTAGTATCTAGTCCACTTACTCCCTAGTGCTTGATTTTATTATTCTAGAGATCTAGGAAATGGATCCAATCAAGGAATAACTTGCAATAAATCTTGTCAAAGATGACTTTGTTATATTGATGAAAATAAAATAGATTCTTGTGTAATGTCCCCTACTAAGAATTTACTTGATTTACCCTAAAATTCTCAACTAGGGTTTGTATTATGCTTGGAAATAGAAATTTAACTTAGTGATGAAGGGTGCTCCCCTTAATACCACAAACACATAACAAAAAGAGAGAAAAAACAACAATAATATGCAAGAACAGAAAATTTGGCTTCTTATTATCTCCACAAATGTGGAATTACAAACTTTCAGAATTACAATATGCAAAGCCACATGGGCATTCCCTTACAATATTCTGTAGGACAAAGCCTCGAACTATTACCCAGAACTATTCTGAACTGCCTAAGACAACAATACAGCCTTCCTTATATAGGCAATTTTCCACCGCCTGGAAGGTTCCAGAATTTTAGCCAATAAGGCCGACCAAACTTAGAATTATTTTATTTTACATTTTATTACATCATATTCGGCTCAAGATAACCTTTGAAAACCCGAACAGAAATTTTGAAGAAATTTTTTTTTTCGCCATTTCAGGTGGCCCAACTTCCGAAGACCATAAGTCATCACCAGTTCACCCGATCGGCTATTATAACCCCATTTCAAAAATGCCACGAAGCGCTCTACAGGCTTGACCCACGCAAGCACCCGTCACCCAAATTTTTGACCTCATCCGGGCCTCTAAAGCCTTCAAAACTGAGTTCAAAGTTTCTGTACCCTGTTGCCAATATCGAAAATCTTCAATATCTTCCAATATACACTTCATTTGGCAATGAAACTTTACTGGCAGACTTATATGACCAAAATGAACCTCCAAGAAAGAAATCAGATCATTCTGAGCACATACGAAAATTACCAAAAATAGTAACTTTCCATAAATAGCAGCTCTGCACAAAATAGCCCTTATTGAATACAAAAACAGAAATATGTTTGGGTGATGCAAGATTGCTCTTACACCCAGGATGCTCCTGCATCACTTAGTCTCTTGATTTAGAACCTACAATTAGATTAGTTATCAAAAGATAAATAAACATATAATCAAGTTACAAATGATAATAGTCATATAGTATATGTGACATTCCTTTGAGGCTTTATCCAATGACTCATCCATGTTATGGAGTCCATGAGAGATCACACAATGTGCCTTGAGCCTATCCACCAGGTTTAGGGTATAGAAGCACATCCGTCATTCAACCTACTAAGGGCATGAAAGTGCATCTGTCATTCAACCAACTTAACTCGGATG
Source organism: Chamaecyparis obtusa (assembly GCA_027943335.1). Classification (NCBI taxonomy): domain Eukaryota; kingdom Viridiplantae; phylum Streptophyta; class Pinopsida; order Cupressales; family Cupressaceae; genus Chamaecyparis; species Chamaecyparis obtusa. The sequence goes on from BSBK01002072.1 coordinate 821,383, forward strand.
AGCCATAAATATACTTTCCTTCCTTGTAAGCCCATATCTCCCCTCCATAACAAAATGACAGATTGGATTTATAAGCTTTTAAGGAATCATTACATCTACTTTATAATTCATATGCAACAACTATAACAAGAACACAAATTGATATATAAACAGATATAACAGTAGCAATACAATCCTCTTCAATAATGACTCAACCAAGATGTAATGCATCAGATCTCATACCACACTATTTAGATGGATATTTGTGTTGTTGGTTAATATATTTATATTTGAATCCGAAGGCTCTTTTGAATGCTTGTGATTGTACTTCGTCAATGTCTCCTATTTAAAATGAATTCTTCTCCTTTTATATCTTCTAATACAAGGGAGAAGTCACGACTCTTCATTATCTTTGTCCGTTTGAACGAGTCACAACTCTTGAGCCTTAATTATATGTTAATTATATTTTATTTTGGGAAATTATTTTTGATTAAGGTAACAACAGGTTTTGAAGGGCCCCCGAAACCCTTTACAAACCTGGAACTTAAGATAAAACTATAAGAGTTCCAAAAAACAACAGTTTGACCAAAATAAAAGCCCAGACTCCCCAAAACCCTCACAAAAAAACACTGCCAAAGAAGGCACTCTAGCTAAAACACCCCTGGCCGCTGCGCCAGATAAACCAAAGGAGAACAATAGACAAAGGAAAGGGGACTAAAATTTTGATCCCTTCTTATGGGACCAAAGAGTCATGTCAAAATAAGGGGAGGATCTCTTAGAATGTTTACCTTTAACTGTGATCCACCCTCTTCAACTCTAGCAGCCTCATCCTGCCAACATAGTGAATCTAAGACAAAAGAACTAACACCCAATATAGATGAAGGAACAACCAGCGAAGCTCCCAGCAAGGGACCAACATTACTCCCAACCAAGGGATTAGCTAAAAGAGGGTCAACAAATTTAGAACCAGCACCAACCAACATACCAGTAGGGATACCAAAAACAACATCCACCGAACTGCCAACAGGGGCCTGACACCATCCAACAAAGAAGGATCTGGAAGAGAAACTGCAGAAGGGCGAACAACTGCAACCAACAAAGAAAAAGCAAGAATGTAACTAGTAAGAGGACAAGCTGAATCAGTACTAACAGCTGTAGTAGGCACAACAGGAGGCACAAGCCATCCTTTGCCACACAAGACACATGACAATCCTGCTCAACCACCTGCAAAAAGCTCCGTTGGGATATTTTGGGAAATTATTGTCTTGAACTATTTTCTTAATTTAATTTAATGATCATTACTTACTTAGACTAATATTAAATAATTTTCTTATTTAAACTACTATTAGAATATAATTTTGGGGTTGCAACTTCATATAATCAAGACTACTATGGCTTCTCATTTTGGTTGGGACATGACATATTAGCCAAATTCTGACCTCAAGGTTTAATCGTTTCAATTCAAAACAAGGATATAGTGTTGGAGTGAAGTTGGTTCACCTAACCCTTCCTACTTCCTTTTGCCTCTATTTTACCTACCACAACAATGTTGTAGAATATAAGGCCATAGTCCTTGTACTTTTATTTACACATAAAAGAGGGCTAAATAATTGCACATGTTTGTAGATTAGAAATTTATAATTAAATAGGTGAAAAAATAATATACTTGCAATGATAAGAGATTGGCTACTTATCAAAATCAAGTTTGAGAGATCTAATTCAAGATTTTGATGCCTTTAATATTAATTCAATGCCACAAAATAAGAATCATACATTAAATGCCTTAACAATAATAGATAACACCTTGGAGCTAATTTCATGTTTAATACTCCTTTTGTATTATGTATGAATTTTTTTCTTTATATATGCCAAGACCTAGGTGATTAATTTGCATCTCTTTCGTCACAAGTTCATCCTTTTGACAATCACACCATATCATGCAAGCATTATAATTTTTTGTGCTAAGTAACAATATATTTTATTTTATAGGTTTTACTATTCATTCAATGTTATGTGGAAGATGGAAGATCAAGCTCAGGTTTCTCTAATCTTACATCTTCCTCTTTTATCTTTTGCAATTTCTATAATGTAAATCTAGTTATACTAGATTTAATTTTAAGAACCCAATTTATAAAATATCAAATTGAATATATTATAGTTGGAACTAGATTATCCATTGTTGAATTTCAAGCTTGAAGTTCACATATGAGCAATACAACTTTCGATTAAATGTTATAAAAATGCTTTGTTTGGTGATAACTAAAATATTAGTAAGTTATATCAAATAAAAAATATATGTATCACCCCTTAAATTAAAATAAAAGTACACTACT